>OY804603.1:27195627-27671682 GCA_963680895.1 Fragum sueziense
CAGCTGATTTTTAAAGAATCCACCACGCCCATCTAATGCGTGACGTCTGTCCACCTTTTCTGCTCCAAACCGAATTCAAATCGGCCCCGTATTGAAAAAAATAATAAGATTTTCTGAAATTGTTTGTATCACTTCACGTTATGATGTACACGTAGGCCTACATATCGCTGCTTTTCTGCAAAAACCTCGTATCGGCAGCTTAAAACAAGCTGCAGATACGAGGTTTTTTGCAGAAAAGCGACGATATGCCTTTTCGGGAGCAGGGATACGGGAAATGAACATTATTTAACCCTTTCCTAAACAGCCTTATTTTAGACTAATCCAATTTGAAAGCTGAAGACTACAAACGGACTTAAAAAGAAAATACATGTATGTACTTTATAGTAAAGAAAATATTGCGACAAAAGGAGATAATACTGGTTATCAATATTTTCTTCTTTTGTCTCAATATTTTCCAAAGCGATTTCTCTTAGGGACAACAAAACCATGTCTAGCAACTTGCTTGGTAAAAGTTTCATAGAATAGGGGATGATTTTATCAAATTAACCGTAACATAATTTCGGACAAACTAATACTTTTTCGTGGATTTTGTTATAAAATGTCGTAAAGTTTCTTCTACGGCTTGATTCAAGCCGTAGTTACGAGATTTTATAACAACACCGACGGTTTATTAAAACGTAACAGTAAACCCATTCTATTTTTAGCTCAAATTCGTCGCCATTTGAGAATCTGTGTTCCAAATCAGCTGGCGCCTATATATGTTGTCTGATCTAGATCTATGATTGTCGTCATAAGTCGCTATAGATAGTGAAAGGGCTAGGTTATTTGAGATAAACATGGATCACGATCAGACTGTGCGAATGCACAGGCTGAATTGGATCCATGACGGACTCTAAATTCATAAGGGCCATTTTCCAAAGGCTGATCTGCATCCATGATAGACTCTAAAATCATAAGGGCCATTTTCCTAATTATGGCTGATGTAGACTATAGGCATAATCAGCAGAGCCCGGATAGCTGAATCGGTAACGACGGAGTCTCTCAATCGAGGGGTCGTGAGTTCGAACCCTGGCTCGGCCAGTACCCATTCTGACATTTAACAATTCATTTGTCTCTCATTTGTGAATCATCTATGTGAGAGAGCAGCTGGTGGCTCGGTTTGGATATTGTGGTAGTACTGTTGAGAGAAATACCAGGAACCCACGGTTAGGTGCTCCAGCCGCCGCGATATGACCATAGCAGTTGGCGTAAAACCACAATAATAGGCATAATCATATATATCTATACGTGTACATTTATCCAAGATGTCAAAAATCCAATCATTTTCAAGCTGTGACGATCGGAAACATATTGTTGAATATTACTGTTTTTCTGTTTTTAAGAAATATTTGCCAAGTAGTTTGAAATTCGATTTCGAAGACTTGAGACATTTTTATACACATTTAAAGTTATAAAGGCGAACTACTATCGTGAGAAAAAAGGTAAGTCGCGTTTCATCATTTTCTTCTTTTGTCTCAATATTTTTTGTACTATATTTACAATATGTTTTAAAAGTATTATGTCGATCCATAGATATGCTGGAAATATTCTGGCGAAAGAAAAAAATGTGGATTTATATTTAATATCATATATTAATTAATTATACATTAATATTATATATTTTGAAATATTTAATGTGATACTTTATTTTCCATTCTCTTGAAATTGTTGTCTGAAACATGCTCGAATTTAGAGAGGTCAATGTTTTGTCGTTTTGTTAACAGGTATTTTAGGAATGGAGAATGGTATTTAAAAAAATTAATTGATTTAGCCCCACCCATAGGCTTAAAGCATTAATTAAAATGGAAAATGGTATATAAAATTTTAGATTGATTTAACCCCACTTATACAACATTAATTTGGAAAGCATTGCGTATGAGAATGATGTAGAAATGTAGGTGATTTATCAAAGCATAGAAATGGGTGTCAGCATCGCTTGGGAAAGGGCTATTTTGGAGTAAATTCACGGAAAATGACGCCGCTGACTGCTTGTTGTATGATGAAAGAAAACTGCTTTTGAATTTTCGACACAACGCAACAAGTCACTGCCTTTCTTCGACATTTCTTTTAACCCTATCCCTAACAAGTCATAGTTTGACGCCCGTAATAATGAAAGGATTTGTAAAAAATGAGGCGAAAGAAGAAATTGCTGCTAATTACAATTTTCTCCCTTTACCCCAATATTTTCCTGATTATATTGTATTGATTTTTTTCTTTAAACTATAAAGATCCATTTTGTCGTCTGCAGCAGCTTTCCAATGGGACTGGTCTAGAATTTCGCCTTTTGGAAATGGCGACGAAAAGCGACGTGGCGTGTATTTTACAGGATGGATCGAGGACGCTGTTTTGTTGTACTGATCCTTGCTACATTTTGTCAGTCAGGTGAATCAAGAGCAATCGCAAAAGAAGATGATCCGCCAATTTTTGGTCATATGGAAAAGAGAAGCGCTGCGCTGAATGTTCCTCCAATTGCTGGTCATGTGGAAAAGAGAAGTGCTGCAATGATTGATCCTCCAACTGCTGGTCATGTGGAAAAGAGAAGCGCTGCGCTGAATGTTCCTCCAATTTTTGGTCACGTGGAAAAGAGAAGTGCTGCAATGATTGATCCGCCAATTGCTGGTCATGTGGAAAAGAGAAGCGCTGCAATGAATGATCCGCCGATTGCTGGTCATGTGGAAAAGAGAAGCGCTGCCATGGGTAATCCGCCAATTTTTGGTCATGTAGAAAAGAGAAGCGCTATAATGAATGATCCGCCGATTGCTGGTCATGTGGAAAAGAGAAGCGCTGCCATGGGTAATCCGCCAATTTTTGGTCATGTAGAAAAGAGAAGCGCTGCAATGAATGATCCGCCGATTGCTGGTCATGTGGAAAAGAGAAGTGCTGCCATGGGTAATCCGCCAATTGCTGGTCATGCGGAAAAGAGAAGTGCTGCAATGAATGATCCGCCAATTTTTGGTCATGTAGAAAAGAGAAGCGCTATAATGAATGATCCGCCGATTGCTGTTTATGTGGAAAAGAGAAGCGCTGCCATGGGTAATCCGCCAATTTTTGGTCATGTAGAAAAGAGAAGCGCTGCAATGAATGATCCGCCGATTGCTGGTCATGTGGAAAAGAGAAGTGCTGCCATGGGTAATCCGCCAATTGCTGGTCATGCGGAAAAGAGAAGTGCTGCAATGAATGATCCGCCAATTGCTGGTCATTTAGAAAAGAGAATCGCCACAATGATTGATCCGCCAATTGCTGGTCATGTGGAAAAGATTATTGCAGGGTTGGACAAGAGAGAGGCAAGATCCCCCAATGATGCAAGCACTATCTTAGATCTAACAAAACTCAACGCCAAGGACATCATGTGGCTCTACACAATGGGAAAGGAGGAGGCTAAATTACCCAGAATCAATATAAGGAACACAGATGGTGGATCTGTTACTGGTCATGATGTTTACAACCAAGAGAAACTTCTCCCAGAAGTCTATAAAGCTAAGGAAGAGTACCAGAAATTGAAGGAGCTGTTGCAATAAGAAGGGTATTGTCGATTTTCAACAAAATCCTCGTAACTGCAGCTTGTTTAAGCTGCAGTTACGAGATTTTCGTTGAAAAGCAGCGATATGTAACTTTAGTCACAATACTACAAACACTATAACGAAATAAGTGTCTGACAAGATATAGACAGAATTTAATGAAAATACATGTGAAATAGAGAATAGAAAGTTCAAAGATGAAAATAAATCAAACTTATAAGATTAGTGACTTTTCTGTAAATGTTTTCATTTTAGCGTCCTTTTAAGTAATAATGAGAGAAAAGAAGAAAACGCTATCAACAAGCATTTCCTTCTTTTCTCTCATTATTTGATAGATCAAGGCCATAGCATACAACTTTAGCCCCCACCCATTTAACATAATTTTAGTTTGTACAAGCAGATATAACACCGAGGTAATACGAAATAGTACTTCTAAAATGGTGTTGCCCGGGAATTGGGCTAACCTTTCCAAGACAGCAAAGGTCTAAACTGTTCCCATTCTAAAGCTGCTACAGACGACAAAATGTATGTAAATAGAAAACGGATTTTATGTACAAAATGGCACAGAAAGGGATAGAAAATGCTGATTATCGCTATCTTTTTCTTTTTTCGTTGCCTTAAAGTTTTTTCTCAAACCTTTTTTGCCAAACGTTTGGAAAATATAAAGTCAAAAGCAGAAATTACCGGTAACCAGAATTTTTTTCCAGTGGCATTAATATTTTCGACTTCTACTTTTGCATACAAATCTCGTCTGCAATAGTTTTCAAACTGGATGAGTAACAGATAATCGTAACTTAAGGGGGAATGCTCCAGTTTCCTAAATTTTTTCCCAAGAATAGAATTTAATCATATTTTGTATGTTGAAATTACATGTTATTACCAATTGAAAAATGAAATGAAAATGGATGGTCAGCGATCTTGTTTGAATTTTATAGGCATTCGTATAACATACCCCTACATCGAAAAAATGCACAATTTCTTTCACCTGTCCAAGGTCACTAAAATGCTAATAAAATGCTGTATATTCATCGTTTAGTCTCGAAAACGGATTTAAAGTAACGTCTTACATCTAATAAGAACAGAAAACCCAAAATGTGTGCTATTATAAACGCTTAAATGTATAAAACAGCATGCTCACGTGTTAGGTTAGATCAACGAAGCTGGAGAGTTTTATGTCAAAATTTGCATATTTTTGGAAATATTTCAAGTTCTACATAATAGAATTTGATAAAACTCCCTCATTGTATTAAGCAACATGTCCTGGTAATAAATCAAAAAGAAAATGTATATGTCAGCGCACTTATTAGTGAATTACAGCAAATTTTATCAGCTACACATGAATAAAATGACGCAAAAAAGTGGTAACTGCATACACATTTACGACAGTCTTGCTCTAAATAATCGATTTCGATCATGAGGAAATCAGTTTCGCATAATAAATACACTTTTACCGTCGAAAATGGTAAATTGTAATGATGTGTTATATTATTGAAAATATGGTAGCGAAACATATTGGTACGAAACATTTAATTTACTACAGTAATGACCGAGTGTTCCGAAAAACTGGAGCATTCCCCCTTAACATAATAATTTTTTGCGTATCGAGGTCCCAGGCCTATAACCTACATGTATCCATAGCACAAAATCTCAATGTTTCAAACTCGATGCTATAAATTACCTTTAGGTTCTAAATGTTTTCCAAAATAATTATTAAAAATGCAAACTACAAATTTTGGGACGGGGATGATATTTTCACAAGGATGGAAACAATTGAATATGGTTCAGATGTGCCAGATCTAGATCTTACTATTGTTGGCGCAAGATCGTATGACACATGTTTACATTTTGTTCAATGTAAACAAAACACTGTGGTATAAAACATGACTAAAATCTTTATAGGTAGTGACGTATACTAGTATATGCTATAGTGAGCATATATACGTCACTACTTATAAAGATTTTAGTCATGTTTGCTGATGTCATATAATCCCTGTTTGGAGTTTGCCGTTTACAATTTACGATTTTAAGACCAAGCTGGACGGGGAATATAAATGAGCCGGGATCTGGAAAAAAACGTCCCTTATGGCATTTGAGACAGCTATGTTTCATGATCAGGCTGTGTCTAGATGCAGTGTAACCTGGATCCATGTTACTCCAATATGGTTGCTACAGACCATGGCAAGGCTATTGGAGAATAACATGGTATTGATCAGACAGCGTGTATACGCATGCTGATCTTGGACCATGTTGGACTCTAAAGCCTTAAGGGACCTTTTTTCCAGATCCTGGCTCGAATGGTGAATTTGTCGTAAGATTGTTGATCATACGGACACGTTTTTTACGCTCCTGAAAGAAATTGGTATGGAAAAAAGTTGAAGATTTTCTTCCTTTGTCTCATCGTTTTCACAAGTATTTTTCTAAAACACACGTCAAAACTAAATTTCGTTCGGGAAAGCGCACCTGATACCGGGGTAAAGTGATCGAAATATTGTGAAATATGATCTTGTTCTAAAAATACGTCATGAAAATTTGCGTCAAACGAAATATATAGGCTAACAGTATGAGGTGGGATCTAGAAATAGGGTATTTCTGGCTTTTAAACCCTTGTTTTGCCGTCGCTAAAAGAAATGATTGGGGAAACATTGAGGCAAAAGAAGAAATTGCTGATAATCAGCAATTTCTCCTTTTGCCTCAATATTTTCTGGACTATAATTTACACAAATCCTATCTTTATCAACATCAATTTTGTCATTTGCAGCAGCTTTAAAGTTGGGAAAACCATGAAATTTGTCTTTTGGGAAAGGGTTAAGACCAACATGAATCCAGATCAGCCTGACCGTATGCTCAGTCTGATCAGGATCCATTTTGTTCTGATATAACTTCTTCCTAACCCAGAAGTATCTTCGCAAGCCAAGAGGGAATTCCATGACATAACTAAATCTAACGCTGCCTGGGGGCAAATATGAGCCAGGCCCGTACGAAGCAATTTCACATTGGGTGGGCTCAAGCCTCTGTCTGAATAGGGGGGGCCCGGGGGGGGGCTAAATTGGATTTTCCTTGAATTTTCAGTATAAGATAAGGAAAATTTGGCATTTTTGGCCAACTTTGGGGGGGCTAAGCTCCCCTTGCCCCCCTGTTCCTACGGGCCTGTGAGCCCAAATGAACTGTTAGAGATTGATTTTCACTGTGATTATTAATTAATGATTATGGATCTTGATCAAATTGCATGTACGCTAAGTCTGATCTGCATTAATATTGGTCTCAAATGCTTAAAAGTGCCATTTTCCAGATCCCGCCTAATTATGAATATAATACGTTAGACCTCCAAATGCGTGGTAGCCTACATGATAATCTTGTGATCTTCAAATCTGCATTGATCACAAAACAATGACGAAATTCTATAGGTTGATTAACTAGATTGTCAGATTTGGGAAGAAATAGTCTAAAAAGTATATAAATAATCTTACTAAAAATAATGTAGTTTGAATCTCGGTGTGTAGAGCTAGATCAGACTTGACCGCGATAAAGTTGTAGACTAAGATTAATTTAGACTTCATATTTTATAAGTAGGCGTAAAGACGCACAAGAAATGGCAGAATTCTTCCATGCTTTTTGTTGCAAATAGAATCGTTATGGTAAGGATTAATAATTACTTTTTGGTTAACCCTTTCCCAAACAACACATTTAAGACTGGTCTAATTTATAAACACTGTTGCAGACGATAATGTGGTTGTTGACAAACATACGATTTATGCATAATATAGCAAACAAAACATTGAGACAAAAGGTGATAGAAATGCTGATCATCAGCATTTTCTTCGTTTGTCTCAATTTTTTCTCAATCGTTTCCACCAGGGATGTCAAAATCAGATATATGGTTAATGAAACCGTTAATTAAAACTACAAGGGTCAACATGGTTAATTATATTGACCCACATTAACCCTTAACAAGGCGATTCGATTTTAGACTTCCAAATTTGGGGATATTACAAACCGCAAAATGAATATCCCTGAAAACCGAAAAGAAATGTTAAGCGTTGAAATAGCAGCAGCCCGTAGGAACAGCGGCTGGGGGATAAGTTGGCCAAAAATGCGGAATTTCTATTTTTTACACTGAAAATTTAGGGAAAATCCAATTCAATCCCTTCAATAATCAGACACTGGTCTGGATAGGGGCTTTAGTCCCACCAATATGAAATTGCTTCCTACGGGTCTAAGAAATATTCACAAAGGGTATATCGTCGTTGTAAATGCAAAACCTCGTATCTCGCTTTTGGAAAAGTTTAAAGGGGAGGCAAAAAAGTGTAATAGCTTTTCCCAAACTGAAATGTTTTACTTGAAATTTGGACATATTGTTCACAAATGATTTGTCATCAGTAATGATTAGTAAAATATCTCAAAACCTGCAACAATTGTCTTTAACTTGGCACACAAGTTTGTACTTTGAAAATCGCAAGAATCGACATACGAGGTTTTGCATTTCACCGACGATATGAGAATTTGCCAGTTGCAGTTTTTTAAGTCGCTTAGCGCTCGCGCTGCGACTTACTGTTGCCGTACGAGTTTTTCTGGACAGGTCAAATAAGGTCAAAGACGGACCTCTTAACTTCTTCTGTATTTCTGTTTTGAGACAAAGTAGATCTCTGATTTCTTGTCCACACTTTGATTTAATATTGAAATTCGACTTTCTACAATTTCTAAACTGACATGCCAAATAATCATTGTTGAACGAGGAAATTATACGTTTTATGTAGAACTATTTTTTGGGCGGAGAAAATAGATCGCGCGCAATAATTCCGTTTTCTGAGGTATATTGGTCTAAGGGAAATAATCAGGTTTAAATTAGACAGTTTTCATGAAAGAGTTACTTCCCTTAGATAGTGCAATAGACATCGACTTTATGACTCGGCGACAATAAACAAACGACAACGACGGAATACTCATTAGCTTGATTCTTTTTATAATAAATTCCATTTTAACAAGGTGTCTTGCTTGATATGCATCGTTCTGCCATTTCAAGCGTGTAATCTCGCAATCAATATGCCCTAAATTAACACACGACATAATTGTACACAACAAGCAGTCGTCACTTTTCTTTGAAAACCTCGTAACTGCATATTGTTTTAATCTGCAATTACTTGGTGATGACAATAGCTTAAAAAATCGTGTGGTCAAATTTGCCGAAAATTCGAAAAACTGTGCGGCTGAAAGTGATTTCGGCATCAGTGAAAAGCTAGTGAGAGACTGGCGAAAAAACAAGACAAAGATGTTAGATCTGTGATGGTCCAAAATTGCAGAAATGGAGGGTTATTCGGATCAGTCCCTATGAGCCACAGAAAAATGATCAGAATGATTGGATTTTGGAGTTACGGGCAAGTGGCTATGTTGTAAGTAGGATCGGGATTCGCGTCAAGGCCCTTCAACTCGACAAGGACCAAAATACAAAATCCAGGGCGAGTTCAAAGCTTCTTCTGGGTAGTGTTGCAAGTTCATGAATATTTTAGTCAATACCGGGAAGACCAGAAAAAAATCATTTTATTACACACCTGGCCAGCTTATCAATGGGAAAACCTACGGGACCACATCAAAGAAACGAGACTTAACTACTCGGCTGGTTCTGTGATGTTGACGATCCCGAAATATGCAAGATGTGCATATCCGACGATTACTTTAAACAAAGAGTTTTCCGTCGCTGGATTTACGGAAATGAAATTGTTGATTTGCAGGGTTGAATCTCGCGACCGGTAGGCGATCATAGACGGCACAAAAGCAGCTTTGCAAGTCACGGGCATTTTGTATGATCATACGGTTCCCCCGAAAGATCGCAGCTAAAACCTTACCTTCGTTTCAGATCAGAATAGATATTTCAGCCCACACGTTTTGATTCTTGTGTATGTATGGATAATCGTTAGACCCAAAGTGTAATTCATGGATATTTACATTCATGTTCAATTTTCGTCATTTTGTTTACCCCAAAACAGAAATATTTTTAGACTACTCCATTTTGAAAGCTGTTGCATGCATACGACATAACTTCTTAAAAAACGATTGAATTACATCATGGAAAGTATCTCGGGGGAACGGAGAAATGGCTAGTTATCGACAATTTCTTCTTTTCAATGTTTTCCAATCTTTTTGTTCCCATGATTGTCGTCGAAATCAAGTCTTGTTTGTGAAAGGATTTAAGAGAGAGGTTGAATAGACGAACGTCGGCAAGTATTACTCTCCAAAGCCGATGTCTATTGATTAAGATCATCAAAATACATTACTAATTACATATCATTTCATAAGAGGTAATGTACTTTGTTTTAAGAGAGTAGCAAGTATAAGCACGAGTCATGTAGATCTACATCTGCAAGAAATTTTCTTTTCACTAAATAGTCTACCCTTTGAATTTCTTTCTTCTTTTGAAAACTCTTTATGAAATTAAACTGTCTCTTAAATCTATCTACTCTAAAATTTAAAAATGTAGAGGTCAACACTCTAATAAATATTCACTAAAGGGTGACCGATTAACCCATTACCAGACGGCAAAATTTTAGGCTGTCCCAAATTCAAAGGTGCTGCAGACGAAGTTTGAAGTGAATGAAATATAACTTTTTTATTCTTTTATTGTAGAAAATATTGTGGTAAATGAAGAGATTGCTTGTAACAAGCAATTTCTTCATTTTCCACAATGTTTTCCAAAGCCATTGTATGGTAGGGAGTCAAAAAGAGTCATTGTGTGGTAATGGGTTAAGGGAGAGACTCGGGGTAAAGCTTCTTTTCTGACGATTGCCCTTTAAGTTCTAGATCTTTTATGAAGCAATGCTTGTAAATACAGATTGGTTGAAAAAGAGAATTGTCCCCGCCCATCCATTGACTTACTAGTTGATTGACATGCTTCTCAGATGAATAAGCACGTGATACAGTCGGATCCCTTTTGTTAAAAAAACAATATGACGTCTTGATGACGTAGCGTCTACTCAATCTGGGCTGGAATAGTGACTTCAAAAACACCGCCAACATCTGCTCAGTTATTTCGGAAACTGTTTCAAAATATGTTTGTTGGATTATTACCGGTGAATTTTTGGTTTGGATAATAGACTAACAGGTATCATTTTCTTCGTATCATCATGACGTTATCGCTTGCCGACCAAAAACAAAATAACCTACTAAACCTAGATGTATAATTTTCTACGTTACATCATAAAATCTGCATGAATTACCATTCAAATTAAATTGTCGAGCGTCCGTCGATTCAGTCGACGTTTCTGCGATTAAATTTCTTATCATTAATCACCGAATAATTAACGTGAAATAAAATAGTTTTTGTGAAGAGAGGGGAAATTAATTCGTGAATAAACCATTATTAGAGGCTCAAATTATCGATTAATCACGACTTTGGGCTTGCCGCAATAAACAGTTCTAGAGATTATTCATTTCCGTGACTGTAAAATATTGCGTACCTAAATGATATCAATCTTGAGAAATATCACGGTCACCAAGAGGGATGACAAAAGTGCAAGTGTGGAAACACAACAGCAAAGATCAAATATAGCTAAGTAATAGTTGCCTTGATGCATCCGAAAAATAAATACAATCTTGAAATCAAGATTGAATTGCCAATGGTAGTGACACCGTGAAATTAGCTGCGATATCGTAGCCACACATTTGATAACCGGTATTGGTTGGTGGCTACGAGTCCTCCCTCTTGCTTCTTTGGAGTAAAGCAAACAGGTGTAAAACACATTTTCTTGTATACGTTTTTAAATGCCAACATATTTTATCAGAAGTAAATCCGATAAGAACATAGTCCATGTCAAAATTTTGGTATAAAAGTATCAACAAGAATTGTTTTGATATTTTTTCTTCCAACAGAAATTCCATGTCTCAGTAGAATAAAATGGGTGGGTAGTCTAGTCCGCTTCAAAATTAAATTAAACTTTATTTGAAAGTGATTTCGACATAAAACTAAGATGGATTGACAGAAAAATGGTTTAAACTGTTGTCATTTAACATTCTCACTACATTCAACAGCTTTATTTTGAAGTTTGACTTTGCTAAACTTGCTGGAATGAATCATTCCAGTACCTGCTCCATTGCAACTCAAGGGCGGATCCAGGAATTTTTTCCGGGGGGGGGGGGTGTCCAAGCCAAAGATTTTTTTTCCAGTGGGGGTCCAAGCCCAAATTATGGCTTAAATGTAGTAAATATGTAACGTTACAATAGAATTATACAGTCAAAATTTAATTTTCGGTCAATTCCAGGGGGAGGGGGGTCCGGACCCCCCCCCCCCCCCCCGACCCCCCCCCCCCCCCCCTCTAGATCCGCCCATGCAACAAATAGGAAGGAATTTTATCCGAAACCCAGATCAATATTCAAAATGGTATCGGTTACATTATTGCAACTACCGTGAAATATGTGCATATTTTGAAATTTGCCATGTCTAACAGTCATACCACGGGCGGATCGAGAGGGGGTCGGTGGGGGTGTGTTTTGGACCTCCCTCCTAGAATTATCCGAAAATTATTTTTAAGCTGTATAACTTTAATGTAACGTTACACATTTTATGCCATCATTTAGGCTCGGAAAAAAATCCTTGAGTCACCATTGCATACTAGAACGTATAAGTTCTTATTTCGAAATTGAAAAAAAAAATGATGTAAAAAAGTGCATCATATTGAGTTATAATTTTAAACTGAGTGATAAATGATTTGGAAAACTTTCATCAAAAGATGGTAGTATCTATATTGTCATGAACGCCTTCCTGAGGGGTTTGAAAACGCTATTTCTAAAGAGCTCCCGGGGGGGGGGGGGCTCTGGCCCCGTGGACCCCTGGCCAGGGCGTTTCCATAGACCCATCGGGGGCCCTGTGGTCCATGGCCCCCCAGCTGTAAAATTCAGTATTTTGAAAGTATCTTACTTTCAACCAGGGAGGACAAGTGTGATTTTGAGGGGTTTTAGTTAAGTGAGGAATGCGTTATGAAGTATAGATCTATTTTATTCAATGAATTTCTGTGACATCTTCTGAAATTGGGAAATCTGAATAGAACAAAATGGGTAAATATTTCATTTAAAACATCGTTCTTACCCAGAATTTTATTTAGTTTAGTATCAATTCCAGTCAATTTACGGGACATGCAGCCAAAACATCGCAACTACAGATTAAAGGGGGACCTGCTAGGCTGTCGAAAATGCAAATGGCACAAAAATTACAAACCAGATATAAACGTATGAAATTACCAACCTGAAGGGGTCCATTGTTAGCACTCATTGAGCTTTATCAAGTATAAAAATCCAAGTCAATGAATAACGTGGAGATCCGCATTTATTGTCCTTTGTTTTTGTTTTGTAACGGTTACACATGCCCAACCTTCAAAAAGCAATTACGTCAGAGGTACGTCATCTGTGCTCAGCGAGATTCAACACACCGTACAACCGGCTGCGTCGTCAACGAAGACAGATTCGGCATCTGATGTCAGGTGCATGGTAGGTCAAATTAATTTACTTTTATGAATAAATGAAAGGATCTTTGGTATTCTATAGTTGATAAATACGCATATAAATGTTCAGTGCTAACTGCTTCTACAAAATAAACCTTTCCACGCATCCCTCGCAAATAAGGTCACAGTCATCGACGCAGCCGGTTGTACAGTGTGTTAATACTGCTGGGGATGTGTCTCGTTGACCTTGACCTTGTCTCGTTTCGAAGTAAAAATAGAATCTGTAAACACGCTTGTAAAGGATTGATCTATAGCAAAGGAAAGATGGATATTCGCCGTGATTGAGGTTTTTATGCATTGCAAATTGTTTTTCCATGTACAAATATGAGTTCCCGAATAGTTCAGAAGCATAAAAACCTAGCATGGGCCCCTTTCAGAAATCTGTCGTTACGACGTTTTTACTCCCAATCACTAAACACCCCAAAATTACCTACAAATTGGACCAATCTAACATTTTGAAAATAGATCTAGCTTCCACTGCTTTTCATATGTAGCATTCATTTTAACGATATAATTATCTATGGATTTGCTGTAGCCTATGGTATTATGAATTTGTATATATAGATATGGATGAAAAATAAAGCTGTGTTTCTCTGTAAATATTCTATAACTTGTTTTGTTCTTTCATTTTATTTATTTTTTTTTTTTTTTTTTCAATTTGTTTCTATAGAATGTGATCTAATCACGAGTTCGGTCATCGTTTATAAACTTTATCGTCATTTTGACAAAATATATTTTGCGTATTTAAAATGGAGATCTAGGTCTTGTTTACATCGCATAAAACTTCATAGGTAAGAATTGATACTCTGTCAATCATATTTTTGGGTTTTTGCCCTTTGTTCATTTTCATATTTAATTGTTTGTCAAGAGCATTACTAAAAATTATGCGAGGTAGATTCGTGCAACTTCATAGGTGGATGGTGTCATTATGTAGAAGTGTATTGTACAAAAATATAACTCTGCTGATAATGTTCGTGGAGTTATTGCCAATTTTCCCTTTTCATTCTTGATGTAAATTAATTCTACAATTGCACTACTTCAATTGTTAAAGGTTTACCCTTGTGGGGGCATACATACATTTCATTCAATACTTCAAAGCATTCTCTGATAGGATCATGAAAAGCAAATCTTGTTTTACAAATAATTCTGTTGTAGCGACTTTCAGGCCCTTCAGGGCTTTGATCTCTTTTCCTTTTATAACTTTAAATGCTAATGCCTCTTTTTCCATAAACGTTTCTCATGCAGCCATGGACATCAAAATCGGAAATTGTTTCGAAAAGGGCATAACCAAACCCTTTCCAATGACAAAATAAATAAATGATTAAAATCGAAAGGAGCTATGTACAGACGGCAAAATTCGTGTTCTAACATGAACAAATTTGCCCTCTGTAGTACGGAAAGCATTGGGAGAAAAGAAAAGAAGAAAGTTCAGTTGACGAACATGTTTGTGAAAACCGGTGATTGTTTCAGAAAGGGTCAATCAAGACGGGTAGATCACATTTCATAGTGATCGATTCTGTTCGTGTTGAATAATGACAAAAGGAAAACCAATCAATATGAAATACCACTACAGTTCCATATCGTCGCTTTTCAACGAAAACCTCGTAACTGCAGCTTGTTTTAAGCTTCAGTTACGAGGTTTTTTGTTTAAAATCAGCGATATAGGATCTATTGTTAATGATTTAGGTATTCTATATTAATACGCTACAATTAAAATTCAACGGTACATGTGTATTGCGATTTAAAATGATCTTTGAGGACAAAAACATACATGATAAAGGGATTTGAAAACGGAAAATCATGGCAGGTATGGTCAACTTCGTCTTTCTCTCTGTCAAAAGTCTCTGTATGTCTATCTTCATCTACTCTTTTTGTTTTTCTTGACTCTCTGTATCCTTCATTTCCTGTATGTTTCTCTGCCCCTAGGCCTATGTCTCTCTTTACCTTCACCCTTTAAAAAAAGACATTTTATTTACTATCAAACATGTAGCTAAACGAGCAACAATTTCTTAGCACTTGGCGGATCCAGAGGGGGTTCGGGGGCTTCAACCGACCCCCCCCCCCCCCCCTCTGTAGCCAAATTATTTCAATTTCATGCAGAAATTCAGTCAAATTTGTGTTATACTAGGAAAACGAACCCCCCCCCCCCCCCCCTATTTGTAGATTCGACCCCCCCCCCCTAACAGAAATCCTGGATCCGCGGCAGCTTCTCATGCATTTTCTATAGTGTCAAGTAACGATCTGGCCTTAAGGTAGTCCATGCCCTAATGATGTTCAAGCGACATCGAAATTATTCGGGCGACGTCGTAAACATTTGGCGGTAGAACGTCCCACTGCCGTATGTTTTACAACGTCACTCGAATAGGTTCGGATACGTTACGAATGTTTACGACGTGTGAAAAACTCTGACGTCGTGGCAATCTTATTAGGGGCGGACTACCTTAACCAAATTTCAAATAATTTCTGGCATTGACACTCTTACGGAATACCTTTGGATAACATTGAAAGGAACGAAGAATAACCAATATTTTTGTCCATTTATCTCAATATTTCCTTGTCTATTCCAATTTCTGCCTATTTCATGTACAATTATTGCACCATAAAATTGTTATTCATTTCGTACTCGACCATAAACAGCCAGTAAAATACCCAACCATCAAGTATGGAATTTAACCCTTACCCAAAAAACACAATTTCATATAGTATGGCTTCAATACCGCTTCAGATGATAAAATGGTTGTTTCTTTCTTTCTTTCTATACTGCAGCACCCTCTTCCGAGTATTTTGTGCAGTCGCACTGTCAGTGCCAAAGTAAAAGTGTGAAAGAGATAAAAAGTGAAAGTGAGGTTGATAAAAGATAAAAGTATAAAGGAGTGTTAGTGCAAGGGAAGTGAAAGATAAAGAAGGTTAAAAACAGTGTATTTACTGTTGAAAGCGATATGTATTTTTTTCTTTGCAAAATGACACAAAATTATTGAGACAAAAGTATTTTCCCTTTTGGTTCAATATTTCCAAAGCCTAAAAACCAGGTATTGTTTGGGAAAGGGTTAAATGACCTAATACGGTCACAACTAACAATCGATTTGGAATTAATTCAACAGAACTAGTGTCAATGTACTTTGTAATTCTCACCCTTGATCCCTATAGACCAGACATGATAACATGACACATGTTTTTAGATGTTACCCACGTAAACAATGGAAAAGTTGTTCTTGATTTTCACTACAATTGTGCATACGTTGGTTCGAATCTTGCAGGTGTACAAGTTACAACACACACAAAATTCGAGCCATCGCATGCAAAAAAATTACAATAGTTTGACGTTCGACATTGGGTTGTTTACATAGTTAAATTTTGTAAACATGTGTCATAAAATCATGAATGCAGTTCTATAAACGAACTCTGATTCCCAGGACCAAGCGTCATTCAATTGAAATCTTAAGTATATTTACAAACAATTTCTATCCATTTCCCAGTTTCACAAAGTACAAAAGAGACAGTAAAGAACCACTATATCGTAGTTTGTGGTATATTCGGTGTTCTGACGCTCGGACTGTGGGTAGGGATCGGATTCGGGATACACTTCTCATGAAAAGTTTCGATTTTGGTCATATTGCAAGGATTGCTCACTCTCGACACACTCGAATGGCAAATGTCCCAAGAAAAAGCGTCATTCGTGTGGAATTGAAGTATATTTCGTCGCTTTTCAACAAAAACCTCATAACTGCAGCTTGAAACAAGCTGCAGTCACGAGTATTTTTGTTGACAAGCAGACACTTACTTATCATTTTCTATTTATCCCCCAGTTTCACAAAGTACAAAAGAAACAGTGAAGAATCACTACCTCGTTGTATGCGGTATATTCGGTGTTCTGACGCTCGGGCTATGGGTGGGGATCGGCTTAGAGATACATTTCTCTCGAAAAGTTACGATTCTGGTCAGATTGCATGGATTGCCCAGGCGTACAAGATCGACACATTTGAAATAGGCCTATAAATCTCTAAAAAAAAAAACAACAAAAAAACAAAAAAAAAAAAAAAACGCCATCCATGTGAAATCTCGAGTAGGCCTATATTTCGTTGCATTTCAAGAAAAAAACTCGTAACTGCAGCTTTAAACAAGCTGCAGTTACGAGTTTTTTTTTGTTGAAAAGCCGAGATTTACTTATCATTTTCTATTTATTCCCCAGTTTCACAGAGTGCAAAAGAGACAGTGAAGAATCACTACCTCGTAGTATGCGGTATATTCGGTGTTCTGACGCTCGGGGTATGGGTAGGGATCGGCTTAGAGATACATTTCTCTCGAAATGTTGAGATTCTTGTCAGATTGCAAGGATTGCCCAAGCTGACAAGATCGACACATTTGAAACAGGCCTACAAATATCTCAAGAAATATCGTCATCCATGTGAAATCTCGAGTATATTTCGTCGCATTTCAACAAAAACCTCATAACTGCAGCTTGAAACAAGCTGCAGTCACGAGTATTTTTGTTGACAAGCAGATATTTACTAATCATTTTCTATCCATTTCTCAGTTTCACAGAGTACAAAAGAAACGGTGAAGAACCACTACCTCGTTGTATGCGGTATATTTGGTTTTCTGACGCTCGGACTATGGGTAGGGATTGGATTTGGGATACACTTTGCTGGGGGCGAAGACCCTTACTACGCTGGGCCCATTGTTACGGTTATAGGGGTAAGGCATCACAAATTTCATTTTAGGTACATCGAAGGAATAGAAAGAGTGCTCAATCATTATCATTTCAGAAAAAATATCATAATACATTATGTATTAAGGTAATGGACCGCTACCGAGATCCAAGAGTTATCCTGAAATTGCCCTTGATTTAGCGGGATTTATCTCCCTTGAAACCAACTGGGTAGTTCCGGTCTATTTTTGTAGATACACTAAAGAGTAAAATTCATCACTTCGCACGCAAAATACGATTTTTTTCTTTACAAACGCATATTTAGCAGAATCGTCGTATACCATCGGATTGTTCATTTACTACTGATTAAACCAAAATAAGTTTCGGCTTTGATTTCATCCAAATGATATGTTTAATCCAGGTTAAACATCGGCCTGTTGAAAGCCATAAAAAACCTCTGCCCAGCTCGCCGCAAATTTCCATAATTTCCGAATATAATGGTCGACAAGTTTTTATTTAGTTTTGCATATTGTAGAAACAATGTATTTTCAATATTTTATTTTAGTTGGATTATTTTCACTTTATTGATGATTCTGCATGGGTGTCATTGAAAACGTGAAAAGTGTTGTAATATTCAACATTAATTTTGGAATTTGTTGATCCAAGTCACTCTTTACAAGCGGTCAATATGAGAAAAAGTCTCCTTACTGTGAGATAAATTCAAAATCCAAATAACTACACATCTAAAACGCTTTTTAATTATTAAATATGAATTAATACAAAATATTTTCGTACATTTTGAGAAAAAGGAATGTATAGTTTTCTCTCAAAAAGCTTTTAAATCCTCTCCTCTCCTTTGGCATAGTTACTGACCTTCTAGTATGACAAACTTAAGTTTTATTGTTTGGAAAAGCATTAACAATTAATTGTCTACCGACAAAAGGTAATTGGAATGTCAATTACCACGGACCTTGTGTATATCACACCAATCAGTTAGCCAAATTCCTTTAATTGATCTCCGCAGATAAATCGCAAGTTACTGTTTATTAAAGGGACTTATCATAATAGACAAAAGATTGACAGACCCGAATGATAGATTTATAGGCATGACAAAATTCCAACTTGCACCCTTACCATTACATAATTTTACGACTTATTAAACACCTTTGCTTAAGTATGTTAACCTGAGTTTACCAACCCATGCCAAACAAACAAAAAGAAAAATAAAACCCTGTTGACAGTTTAACCCTTTCCCAAACGACCGCCCTTTAGACTGCTAAAAGAATGTTAAAATAAGATTGCAAACCCGTGCTAAACAAAATTGAAAAAAAAAAAATATATAAAAAATAAAAAAAAAAAAACGTTGAAAGTTTAACCCTTTCCCAAACCACAGCTTTTTAGGCTACTCAAAAATGAAGGCTGATTCGGGTGACGAAATAAGGCAAAAAAAAAAAAAAAAAATGTGTAAATTGTAGCAAAACTATCAAAGGAGGGATAGAAATTGCACATTGTCAACAAGTTTTCCTTTTCTCTCGAAATTTTCCGATCCAAATTCAAGGTCGTCAAAACCAGGTCTTGTTTGGGAAAGTTTGAATTATTAGGCCTATCATCAGCAATGAATGATATTGGATAATGATTTTGGATTTATAACTATATAGCAGCTGATATAGCAGGGTAATTAATTCTAAAATTATTATTTCAAATCTTAAACATACATAATAGGTACACATTTCAATCATCTTCGGGAGATGATACAATGAGTACCTACAGCATATGGTTTGAAGAACAATTCAAGACATTTTTCATGTTGAAAAAGCGATACCCGTTCTTATCTGTAGCCCTTACCGGAAGCGGAACAACCCAATAATTCAAGGAGGATAATTATCAAGGGAGATCACTCCATAACCCGTTACACGGCCATTTCAATGCTATTATCAATATGGAGTTGATTGAAAATACTCTTTATCTTAAAAACGTGTTTATAGGACATGCTTGCTTACTTACTGTTTCTACATCATAAAGCAGACTTTATGAGATAATAAAACGGGTCTAGATGCACAGTCTGATCGGGATCTAGGTTGATCTAAAGAACCATAAGGACCCCTTTTTACACATTCTGCTCGTATTTATTGTTGTAGGTGATGGTGTGTTTACTATGCTCAGTCCGCGTGTATATGTGTTACAGTAAGATTGTGAAATCAGGGATTTCGCGAAATCACTAAAACTTTCAGGAAATTCGTGAAATCCCCATTTCACTTAGTAAGTTCATGAAATCACTAAAATCTTTAGGGATTTCCTGAAATTACTGGAAAAATGCCTCAGTTATTTCATGAAATCCCTAGATGCCCTTACTTTATATCATAAATAAAATACAGTGTTTTCAAAATGGTTTACTTGATTCATTGGTCATAAATACTTGTAATATTCAACATAGCTGATCATCATGATAAAATAACAATTGGAAAGTTAAAACAGACTTATGTATTTGTAGCTCACCTGAGCACAAAGTGCTTGAGGTGAGTGATTGTGGTCACTTTTTGTCAGGCATCGGTCGGTCCGTCCGTCCGTCCGTCAACATTTGGGGTGTTTACACTCTAGCGTCCACAAAAGTTGGACAATCCTGATCAAACTTGGCCAAAACAAGTATGATCATAAGTTCTCGGACAAGTTCGATTGTGGGCCTGATCGGATTAGAATGTGCGTAGTTATCTGCCCTTGAATGTCAAAAAATGCTGTTTTTAACTTTGTTTACACTCTAGCATCTACAATTATTGATCAATCAAGACACAACTTGGACACAATGTTGGGGACCGTAAGATCTCGGATGAAATTGATTTTTAGTCTGATCTGACTAGAAAGTTGAGAGTTACTTGCCCTTGAATTTTACAATATTGACATTTTCGGCTGTTTTCGACCTTGTTTACACTCTAAAATCAACAATTATTATTCAATCAAGACAAAACGTGGACATAATGTTGGGGACCATAAGATCTCTGATGAGTTTGATTGTCAGTCTGATCTGAACAAAAAGTAGAGAGTTATGTGCCCTTGAATTTGACAAAATTGCCGTTTTTAGCTCGACTTTTCGAAGAAAATGAGAGCTTATACTGTCACCCGGGCGTCGGCGTTGGCGTCGGCGTTGCAACAAAGGGTAAAGTTTTTTCAAACATCTGTTTCTACTTATGCTATTGCTCTGAAACTTTGCACATGCTTTTGTGACCATAATAATAGCCTCTAGGCAAAGATTCATTACTCTAACATTTAATTTACTGGAATTTTAACCTTTTTTGACTTAGAAATTCTGGGTTAAGCAACTTAGAAAAGTCGAGCTCGCTGTCTTATGGACAGCTCTTGTTGACTGTTTTCGACCTTGTTTGCACTCTAGAATCTACAAGTATTGACCAATCATGACAAATCTTAAACACAATGTTGGGGACCATAAGTTCTCGGATGAGTTTGATTTTCAGTCTGATCTGATGGTAAAGTCGAGAGTTATGTGCTCTTGAATTTGACGAAATTGCCATTTTCGGCTGTTTTCGACCTTGTTTACACTCTAGAATCTACAATTATTAACCAATCAAGACACAACTTGCAAAAGATGTTGGGGACCATTAGTTCTCGGATGAGTTTGATTTTCAGTCTGATTTGATTGGAAAGTCGAGAGTTATGTGCCCTTGAATTTGACAAAATTGTCGTTTTCGGCTGTTTTCGACCTTGTTTACACTCTAGAATTTATAATTATGGATCAATCAAGACAAATCTTGGACAAAATGTTGGGGACCATAAGATCTTGGACGAGTTTGATTTTCAGTCTGATCTGATGGTAAAGTTTAGAGTTATGTTCCCTTGAATTTGATAAAATTCAAATTTTCGGCTGTTTTCGACCTTGTTTTTTGTCTAGAATCTACATTTATTTATCAATCAAGACAAAACTTGAACACAATGTTGGGCACCATAAGATCTCTGGTGGATTTGATTTTCACAACGTTATTGCATAAATTTATTTTGAGTCTTTTAGTCATAAATATTAATTAAGGCATTATGATAAATATTCAAAAAGATCAAAGCCATCAGGATAATTAACATGACTTATAGTGAAATCAACGCATTTGAATAAAAGTTTTAGAAAACTTCAATTTCACAATATTCCTAAAAAGAGTCCAGTAAATTTGTGAAACAATCAAGGCAATTTAATAAAAGTTCAAGTGAAATTCTATTTCACAGTATTCGTGAAACGGGTCCAGAAAATTTGCATAACATTCAAAGCAGTCAAAGAAAAGTTTTAGTGAACTTCTTTTTTACAATATTCCTTAAAACGATCCTGTAAATTTATGTAAACATCAAAGCAGTTTGATAAAAGTTTTAAAGAACTTCTATTTCACAATATTACTAAAAACGATCCAGGAAAAATTGTGTAAAAATCAAAGTAGTTTGATAAAAGTATTAGTGAACTTCTATTTCACAATATTCCTAAAAACAATCCAGGAAAAATTGTGTAAAAATCAAAGTAGTTTGAGAAAAGTATTAGTGAACTTCTATTTCACAATATTCCTAAAAACAATCCAGGAAAAATTGTGTAAAAATCAAAGTAGTTTGAGAAAAGTATTAGTGAACTTCTATTTCACAATATTCCTAAAAACAATCCAGGAAAAATTGTGTAAAAATCAAAGTAGTTTGAGAAAAGTATTAGTGAACTTCTATTTCACAATATTCCTAAAAACGATCCAGGAAAAATTGTGTAAAAATCAAAGCAGTTTGATAAAAGTATTAGTGAACTTCTATTTCACAATATTCCTAAAAACAATCCAGGAAAAATTGTGTAAAAATCAAAGCAGTTTCATAAACGTTTTCTAGAACTTCTATTTCACAATATTCCTGAAAAGGCTCCAGTAAATTTGTGTAAAAATCAAAGTAGTTTGATAAAAGTTTTAGTGATCGTCTATTTTACAATACTCCTTAAAAGGGTCCAGTAAATTTGTAAAAAAAAATAAAAGCAGTTTAAAAAAGTTTTACTGAACCTATATTTCACAATATTTCTAAAAACGATCCAGTAAAATTGTGTAAAAATTAAAGTAGTTTAATAAAATTTTTAGATAACCTCCATTTCACAATTTTCCTAAAAAGGGTCCAGTAAATTTGTGTAATACAACACCTCATTTTTCAGTAATTTCAGGAAATCCCTTAAGATTTTAGTGATTTTGTGAAATTACTAAGTGAAATGGGGATTTCATGAATTCCCTAAAAGTTTTAGTGATTTCACGAAATCCCTGGTTTCACAATCTTACTGTAACATTTGAACGTAATGGACGTCGGTAAAAAACCGGGATCGATGTATTACGGATTACGACGTTATTGTCGTTAGAACAAGGTTCAGACGTATGTAATAGGAGAACAAAAATGGCATTGGGGCCTATTTCACATATCGCTGCTTTTCATCGAAAACCTCGTAACTGCGGTTCAAAACGAGCTGCAGTTACGATGTTTTCGATAAAAAGCGACGATATTCAACTCCTAATTATTGTTGTAGGTGATGGTGTGTTTACTATGCTCAGTCCGCGTGTACATGAACGCAATGGATGTCGGTCAAACACCGGGATCAATATCTTAGGGACTACGACGTTATTGTCGTTAGGACAAGGTTCAGACGTACGTCATGTAGAACAAAATAGATCTAAATGCAGCCTGGTCTAGATCTATATTTGTCTCAAACACCATATTTTAAAATATGCCGAGTCGAAAAAGAAAGTGTGCACAGAGAAAAACTGAAATTTCTATCATAATGTTTAATCTTGATATTATAATATTGGTATCAAATTAAAGACAATTCAATTGCCTATAAATGGGTGCCTTCTTTAATTGTGTAAAATATGGAATATTTATTGGGTTTTCTTAAGACATTTGAGATAGGGGTCAATTTCAAAATCCACAGAACTTGCTGACGATGGTGAGAAGATTAAATAATGCAATTTTCTTGGGATTTTTGCTTCAATTTCTATTGTGACATGTCTTAAATGAATGACGGCAAACATGACAGGTATCGCTGATCAAACATAATGTTTCATTGTATCGTTTGGAATTTCATTGCGTTCATATTGCAAGCAACTTCTTTAACTGGACCCTAAATTTAGCGAAACTCAGGCGGAAAAGGTGTACGGCCCTACACAACACCAAAGACTAATTTTCACGCGTCCCGTGCCGATGTGCCTAATGCAGGCGTAACGTAAGATTTTGGCATCATGATAATGTGAAAAACATATGGTCTCAAATCTCTTATGAGCCGTCTATCTGCATTCGCCGATTTCCAATGTTGCTTACATATACTTGCTGTACTGAATCGCCGTAAATGGAGTACTTTTTAAACGTTGACGTAAGGGCGTCAACGTCATGTAACGATCTGGTCTAGTCATCGCTGCATCCGATTTATCAGACTGAAGCCTATGAAAAGTGTATCCTTTCTTTTTGGAAACATGATTGCAATCGCATACTTTAATAACGATGACATTTAAACGACCACGACACATTTTACGCCGGTTGAAGTCACTAGTTAAACTAACGTGTGAAATCTGTCGTGTTTACTAAGACATAGCATCTTTGGCTATTTAACATATTGAAATTTACGTTTGATTTAGCTTTTGATAACCACGTGCAAAAAGGTGTTTACAGCGTTTGGTGATATGCAAGACAATTAAATACCCCAAAGTTTCTTCCCTTGTCAATAGACATGAGAAAGTTGATAACTTCGTGTAGAAGTTTGGTAAAGTTAATTGCAGCGGTTACGCAGATATATAAAGTAGAAGTATGCACAATTTCTTTTTCGACTCAGTATAGAATGTAGCGGTCCCTTTTACAAATCGATGCTTTCCATCGAAAACATCGCAACTGCAGCTTAAAACAAGCTGCAGTTACGATGGTTTCGATGAAAAGCGACACTATCCAACTTCTTATTCTTGTTGTAGGTGATGGTGTGTTTACTGTGCTCAGTCCGCGTGTACATGAACGTAATGGACGTCGGGCAAAAACCCGAACGGGATAAAGAAATAGCTTCAATGGTGAGTTTTACGTTGAGTTCTTGAGCATTCGTCCATTTCTATTTCAAATGCTGGCGCATATCGCCGCTTTACAACAAAAACCTTCTAACTGCAGCTTAAAACAAGCTGCAGTTATGAATTTTTTTATTGAAAAGCGACGATATACTCACATGATTTCGACATTCTTTGCAACAGTACACACAAAACTTGAAAACAAATGAGAAAGTATGTCCTTTAAAGTACATGTAGATTTAGTACCTAATTTATTAAATATGTGTCATTAGAAACTTTACCAGTGACATGTCTTAGTAATTGCAAGAATTAAACGCCGTTATATAGCCCATTGGGCATGGCAATATTATGATAATATCATATGAGAGCATTGACGTTCTCCAAAACAAAAATAACGACCAACTTTTAACTATAATAGATAAATATTCTATTAACTTTCTTTGCTTTTCCTTACAGACGGCCATTTTGAGGTTTGCTTTCAGCGTTAGATTAATCAATACGCAAGCATAGGTCAACAATACTGATTTAAGTTGGGAGATTGACATTGACTGATGAGTATTTTCTAACCCATTAACGTGTAGAGTTTTCGCTACTAGATCCAAAATATTTTCATAACTAACTCGTTGACATAGATACCGACTCTGATACCTAAAGTTACGTTAATTACAAGCATTTCTGGCGTCATAACAAACGGTGGGCACAGACAAGTGTTTAACGGCGGCAAAATGGGACGGAACGATTAATACATAAGTTTTCACCATTTTAATTTTATAGTCCATTTTGTAACATTTCTATTACAGATTGACATACTGACGATCGCTCTTGTCGTTACGCAAGTATTCCAGGCATCATGACAAACGGCACAATAAACCTTGAATAACGTTCAACGTCATAAAAGTACAAAAGAGACGTACATTTTCCAATCCAATTTTCATTTTGTAAATTTATCATTTCGATCGACATACTGACGCCCGCCCTTGCCGTCACGTTAATCGCAGGTAGTCATGGCGCCATAACAAACACAAAGACTGACCTTGATTACCGTTCAGCGTCGCGAAGGTGCAATATATCGTCGGTCACGTTCAAAAATGCCGTAAAAACAGCTTATGCAAGCTGTAGTTACGACATTTTTGAACGATACCGACGATATATAGTCATCAAAGTTTGATTCTATACACTTTTGATTACAGATCGACTTCTTGACGCTCGCTCTTGCCGTCACGTTAATCGCGAGTATTCCTGGCGTCATTACAAACGTCACGATGGGACTCGACTATTGCAGCTATTCAACAACAAGATATAGAGACACCGATTGTCAATACGAAGAGGAAAATCAAAACGTGTCTCGTGGACTTTTGGCGGGATGTGCTATAACAATGATCGTCTGCTTTGGTGGACTAACATTTAACCAGTATAAGAAGCGGGCTCTTGGTTTGGTTATACAAGTACGGGTTGGGCATGTGAATACAACGATCTTGATGACGCACATCAATCAGAATCAGACAGGCGGGACTAATCCATATTATCAAGGTCAGATGCAAGGTCAAGGCTTCCAGAATCAGGGATTCCAGAATGGGTCTGTGTTTAACCCCTACCCGCAGCCACAGCCCAATCCATACCCCACCCCAGGAGCACCCTCCGGACAAATGCCCCCACCCCCGTCTTACTACGAGACGGGAGGAGGTTCGACAGTCTACCCGCCCCCACAAGCTTCATACCCAAGTGGTTATGGTGTGCATTAACTCTTTCACAAACACAAACTTTAAGACTGGTCCAAATTCAAATAATTACCGGGTATGTTGCAGACAAGACGACGCAATTCTGTCTTCGAGGGTAGAAAACATTGTGGAAAAAGAAGATATTGCTTGTCTTAATCAATTTCCGTGATGTTAAACTAAGGAAAAAGAACAAAATACTGATAACCAAAGCAATTTCTTCTTTCCCCCCAACGTTTTCTACACTATCAAGTAAACAAAATTATAAATCCTCGAGATGCCGGATGAAATTCGTCTCGTCAGCATCTTCTTTCAATTAGAAAGTCTTAAATTTGTTATCCAGGAAAGGGCTGAATGGGTTATTCTTGATGGTCTATTTGCCCCCAAATGATTCGTACCAAATTGGACATGGTGTACATTGGAACGGTGGACTTTTTGTGTTAATTTTTGCTTGTTAAATGTTTACAAAAACAACAGGGTCATAAAGACCATAGATAGCTCATCTGACTTTTTTTTATTTATATCCGACAAATCTCTAAATCTGATAAGCCCCGCTCCCATGTTTTTGCTAATCAAAAATTCACCTAGTTTTGAAAAGGGACGGACATATGGACGAGTGAACATAGTAGCTCACTTTGAGATCTATGTGCTCAAGTGAGCTTACAAAGCAACCAAGAGTAGACAAAAATGCTCACATTATAGGTCATTGAGGAGAAAATTGTACTTGACATCGTCGATTTTCAAAGAAAATCACGTAACTGCAGCTTGTTTTACGCTGCAGTTACGATGTTTTCGTTGAAAAAAAGCCATATTCTTCGTGCCATATCGAACAACTTCTTGCCAATTTGCATTGCCGAAAAGATAATTCGAAGCAGTTTGGTAGAGTCATGGCACAATGAACAGTCACAATACTTCATCCTAAGCACTATAAAGCAACAATTAAGACAGCGTAATGACTTTTTAAAATACAGTCGACACTCGTTATGTCGACATCGGATAAGTCGAATTTTCGCATAAGTCGAAATTCAAATCTGGTCCCGTCCTCATCAATGGACATAATTTTTTCAAACAAAATAATTTTGAACTCAATATAGCTATTGAAATATAGTAGGAAAAGGATAGAAATTGCTTGAAACGAGCAATTTCTTTCCTTTTCCTACAATATTCCAATAATAATCATACTTGATTACTTTCAAAAACGGTCAAAATTCAAATATCAACTTAATCGAACCCGAAAAAAAATCGGATGAGTCGAACTACGGATATGTCGAGGTATTTTGACGGCCCCTCCTACTTCGACACAACGAGTGTCGACTGTAGAATATCTCTTAACTTGTTTATCAAACCTCACGTTGTGAGTACTCATTTGAATCGTCTCATCGAGATGATTCAAATGAGCACACAGAACATACGGTTTGGATTCGAAATAACAAATTTAGAATGCCTTTACCTCCTCTTATATGTTCACAGTTGCTCTGGCACTATGTTCTACGGAGATGATGAAGATGATTATCATCCTTTTTTCTACAGTTGAACCTATGTTAATTACAAAGGCCCATTTCTTATTTCCTGTCATAAGTAACCTTGGTTTAGACGTTTTCAACACCATGGAATCGGGACCAGTCCAAAACGTCTTTGAAAGGTTTGAGTTTATTGGGGTTTTACGCCATTTTCAACTACCAGGGTCATATCGCGGCGGCTGGAGCACCTAACGATGGATTCCTGTTATTTCTCAAACCAGTACTACCACAACACCCTTACCGAGCCTCCAGCTGCTACCCTCCAAGCAGGGGCCATGATTCATTATCGTTTAACCCCTGCCGTTTTTACTTCATTCTCCGTCTATTTGTTGGTCATATCTATTTATAGCACAAAATTTGAATCTCGGGGAAAACCCAAAACGTTTGCATTTCGTACACGCGGTCATGAGTGTAAATCGTCTAATGTACAACTCAACACTATATTGGTGTAATCGAAAAATGCTCTGCTTTTATTCATTGCATGAATCTTCCTCTAATTACATCACAACTTGGGTTTTGACGATCAATCACAAAAAGTGTTGTGAAAACATTAATGGAAAATAATAATCTGTAATATTCGTCACTATAAATAATTGTACATTATATTCACCACCATATACGTTATTTCTATTTTTGGCAAATGACGGGAATTTGAATTTCAGCCAATGAAAATGTGTATCAATTTTCTCTAATGTTGTTCAGTTCAAAGCAAGCGATTGGATAACGGAATCTCTTGGGGGATACGATATTAGACGAGATCGCTTATAAAAATAACAGAGTGAAAACGTTTAGTACATATGTACTATAAAGGTTTGAGCGGCATTCTAAGAGAGTACCAGCTGCTCGCCCACTTAGGTTAAAGATTTCAAACCCATTGGTGGGTGACAATTTTGTTGATATTAGCCGCGGCCGGGTATCGAACCCGGGACCTCTCGAATGAGAGGCAGATGCGCTACAAACAGCTCTTAGGCCGTGGCCCGTCTTTGAAAGGATCAGAGTAAGAAACAAACAGTTTTTCTCTTTAATTTCATTTTATAACAAAATAAATTAACAAACTTTAAACATATCTTGTTTTATAACATGAACTGCAAATTGTGTACATAAGTGTGTTTTCCAATGAAATACTACCTTTTAACAATCTGTCTTCAAGAAACCCCCAACAAAAGTTTTGCCATGCAACTCTTTCCCAAATAAGATAAAAAGAAAAGCTATCAACATTTAAAATGCCAGTTGCACAACAAGACATCAAAACAATACACTGTGGCAAGTTTGATCCGATTCTTTATCGGCCCCTAAAACAATTTATGCCTAGCATAACCCTTTCCCAAACAGCACCTGGTTTTGACATCCCCAACAGAAAAGACTAGATGTCATTACTCGCAAAAGAAGAAAATGCTGATAATCAGCATTTTCCTTCTTTTGCCTTAATATTTTCTATACTATTTATTACAGAAATCCATTTTCTATGCTTTATTGTACAGTACAGAAATCCGATTTTTAACATTGATTTTGTGATCTGCAGCAGCCTTTAAAGGGACATTTCATTCCAATTTCAATTTTTTAAAGTGACATTTCACAATTATTTTTACATAAATTTTACTTTTATTCTATCTGAAAGAGCTTGTTTTCTTATGAAAATTCTAAAAGATTTCAAGCCGAAATATTGAACCGTTTACGAGAAATATATATTTTTGTGCTAAAATTAAACAAATTGTTGTGGACAACAGTTTGGATTTATGTGGAATTTGTCATTTCTGTCTCAACTTTAGATGCATATTTTTCGCTTATAAATAACAACTTCAAAAAACTGATAGCATTTCTACGCATTAGAATAGACTATCTTTGCATCAAGACATACTTTTAAATATGAAATGTCACTTTAAAGTATGTCTTGATGCCAAGATTGGTTATTCTAATGTGTATAAATACTATTAGTTTTTGAAGTTGTTGCAAATAAGCGAGAAACACGCATTTAAAGTTGAAACATAATCGATAAATTGCATATAAATCCGAACTGTAGTCCACAACAATTTGTTCAATTTTAACACAAAAATATAAATTTTTCGTAAACGGCGCAATATTTTGGCTTGAAATTTTCAGAATTTTCATAAGGAAATATGCTCTTTCAGATAAAAATAAAAGTAAAATTTATGACAAAAAATTCTGAAATGTCACTTTAATGGGATCACCCTGAAGTTTTGCCATTTGGGAAAGGGATAAACTTTCTTGCCATTTCTGACAAGATGGTCATAGGAATCAGAGCTAGATATATCATAAGAGGGGGCAAGGTCTTTTTTTAACAAATCAATTTTTCATTTATTGTCGATCAAACCCTACATTGTGAGTACTTATTTGAGTTTGAGTTTATTGGGGTTTTACGCCGTTTTCAACTACCAGGGTCATATCGCGACGGCTGGAGCACCTACCCATGGATTCCTGTTGTTTCTCAAACCAGTACTACTAAGTAGGCTGCTCGCCTACTTAGGTTAACGATTTCAAACCCGTTGGTGGGTGACAATTTTGTCAGAAAGGGTATTAGTCGCAGCCGGGTATCGAACCCGGGACCTCTCGAATGAGGGTCAGATGCGCTACCAACTGCGCTAAGGCCGCGGCCTAAGTACTTATTTGAATCTGCTCTTCTAGACGATTCAAATGAGTACCAACAACAAAGGGTTCAGGTTTGAAATTGTCCAATAGAAGATCTAGAATGCCATTGGTAAATGTACATTATCTACAACAAACCATGTGGTGTGGGTATTCATTGGAATCATCTCGTTGATTTTGTGTGGATAAGAATGCCTTTAGTCCCTTTACCCCGCTTATCTGTTTCTCTGATATTAGGAATTCCACACTGGTAACTATCACGGTGGATAATCATGTGATACAATATTTTCAGAAAATCTTCAATAACTTGTAAATACTGGACCGATTTGAATTTACGTCACTCATTAGATGGACGCGGTTGATTTTTGAAAAATCAACTAATAAAAAAGTTATTGAAGATAAACCAAAATTTTGGTTTATCTTCAATAACTTTTTTATCAGTTGATTTTTCAAAAATCAAACACGTCCAGCTTATTCTTGGCATTCCCCCACCTTCTCTGCTTCAAACAAAATGCAAATTGGTCAAGTATTAAAAAAAGATATTAAAGATTATCGGAAATTCTGAGTCATGTGATTATACACCGTGACTATAAAATATCAACATCATCAGTGATCCGGATTTTCTACATCTTCATCTGGGGCACACTGTCAAAATATATACATTCAAGAAGTTATGTTCCAGACGTTGTCTTATAGGAACAAACATTTTAATCCTTATCCAAACAATGACGCCTCTTGATGTACCTATCAGTAATAGAAAAAGCCTTGGAAAATATCATGCCGAAAGAAGAAACTGCTGATATCCACCATTTCCTCTTTTTTGCCATTTTGTCATCTGCATTAGATTTAAAACAGAAAAGCCCAAATTCATACTGTTTGGTAAATGCTCATTGCAAAAGATTGTTCAATAAATTAAAATTAACCAGATGTAAAAAAGACAAAGACCTGGAATATTATATGTAGTAGAAATGCCATTTCTTTCCCTTTTTAAACTAAACTGGAGCAAACTGTTAGTGTATTGCAATGACATTTTGAAGGCATAAACATATCAAATTTCTGTTACAAAATTATCAAAACTATACTTACAAAATACTCTACAAAGCAGATCTGACCATCCTCATTTTTGATCATGTATTGTAAAGACAAGAAGCCTCTAGAATCTGTCCTGATGGATACCCTCGTTGATAGAGCTAGAGCTTTAACGGACGGCTTTAACAATGCTATCTTGTAGCTGTAAAAGAAGAATTAAACTACAAAACATTTAGGTGGTCCATATTGAAAAAAGTTGAACATGACATTTTCAATGTAATGAAATTTTGAGGTCTCACAACTTTTGGGATAAAAAACATTCTCAGAAATTGCTTCTCACACGCAATTTCTTCCCTTTCCACAAAGTTTCTCCAACTTTTTTTTGAGGGGCATAAAAAGGAGTCACTGTATGGTAATGAATTAATTAGAGCTCCAGATAAGAGTTGGTACAGGCTTTTCAAAATGCTTTATTTCATCTACTTATTGTTCATCACAACCTGCATACGACAAAATGGATGTTCACAAAGAGGGAATTTGTGTATAATATGGCACAGAAATATTGAAGCAAACTGAGAAAATGCTGATCATCAGCATTTCCTTCTTTTGCCTCAATGTTTTCCCAAGACTTTTCTAATTGGAACATCAAACCCAGGTCTTGTTTGGAAGAGAGTTAACTTACCGGTTTGTTTGAGTCTGTGTGCATTGGAAAGATTCCATCAAATCCGAATCTTTTGGGAAGTCTGACTGAAAAACAAAAACAAGAATCATCAAAGAGAGGTAATTTGACCCATTACCGGAGGCACAATTTTAAACTGTTCCACATTCAAAAATTTGTATGCAAAAATTTCAAGTGAATGATATTTTACATTTTTTGGTTAATGTGGAATCACATCCGAAAAGGAAGAAATTGTGCAATTTCTTCATTCTTCACAATAAATAAAGAAATTGCTTGATTTATTCATTTTCCACAATGTCTTCTACCCACAAAGGCAAAACATGTTAAATTTCAATCACTTGTATTTGCTGCCAGCAACTTCGAAATCAATTTAGATCAGCTTGAATTGTTGCCGTCTGCTAATGGCTTATTATACTTACATGTATTCTACCAGCATTTCCAAATATACGACTCGGTCATAGCATAATTGGTAGGACATCCGACTATCACTCATTAGGTCCAAAGTTTGATCCCTGGTTGGGGCAAACATCCTTTCTGACTAAATTGTCTCCCATCATTGGTTTTGATAAATGTTAACCTATGGGGGCAAGCAGCTGGAGGCTCTGTAAGGACGTTGTGGTAGTACTGGTATGAGAAACAACAGCAATCCATGGTTAGGTGCTCCAGCTGCCACAATATGACCATAGCAGTTGAAAGAGGAGTTGTACCTCCAATGAATCCAAACGATCAATTTCCAAATATACATATAGTCTAAAATGTGGTTTATCTGGTGACAACAAGGGAACGATTTTATTCAGCTGACAGTGACGTAATTTTGGACAAACAAATAGTATTTCATGGGAGGTGTTATAGCATCTCATAACTATGGCTTGATTCAAGCCGTAGTTGCGAGATTTTATAACAACACTGATGATTTATCAATACATATTGGTAAACCAAGTCTATGTTTAGCACAAAATTAATCGCCATTATAATAGTTCCCTTCAATTTAACATATTAAATTTTCATGTCAAACTTACAGAACGCTTCCTTCAAACAATTGAAGCACTGACTCTGAGGCACGGAATATTGCATTTCAAAATTAATCCTTTCCCAAATAAGACCTGGCTTTGATGTGTCGAAATTAAATGGGCTTGAGAAAATATTGAGACAAAAGAAAAAAATGCTGATAATCAGCATTTTCTCCTTTTGTCTCTATATTTTCTGTGCTATATTATACTCAAATCTTTTCCTTTTAAACACCAATTTTGTAGTCTACAGCAGCTTTCCAACAGAATCACCCCAAACTTTGTTTGTTTGAGAATGGGTTAAGGCATGCAAAAGAAAACTTACATGTATACTGCCAGCATTTCCAAATGTTGACAGTCTAAAATGGGGTTTGTCTGGTGATAACAAAAACTGTAATATATCACTTGTCATGTCTAACTCACTGAACGCTTCCTTCAAACAATCAGACTGAAATGTAGAAACAAGAGTATCTTGATTATGTCCAAAATGCCTTATTAATCTAAAACACTCACTGTTTGAATCCCAAGTCATAATCTGTAGTACATCTAAAGGTCAATTAAGAATTGGTAAGCGCAAAGTTTATTGCATATTGCTTTAGAATAATCAACGACCAAGAAGTTAAACTATTCTAAAATAAATTAAAAATCCGAAGCTAAACAAGATGTGTTTTTGAAACATGAATGTCCCCTTAATGGCCAATGTTAACTTTTTGGACAGACAGACGGACAGGCAAACAGACAGACACTAGTGAAACAATATGGTCCCCAATCTTTCAATACTTGGGTATAAAAATACTAAATTCTTGTTTAATCAATTTGATCTTTTGCACAGATGTCATATCTTGTATATTTTTCTAAGGACTTCGATTTTCAAAATCAACAATGCACAAACCCCTAGCCTATCAATTAATACCCACTTACAATAAGATTGCCCTTAGCCATCTTATTAGTTTCTTTTGCTTCACCTGCAATATACCCTTTCTGCCTTTCATGCTGCACTTTTTACTGTACCATTTTCTATCCAGTAGCCTTGCAGCGCACATGTGATCATAGACTGGGTTTCAATCCTGATACTACAGTTCTTTGTGTATTAGTAAACAATAAGAATCAGCTTTGATAACAAGTCCAAGCTAGCACATGTGCTTCGAGGCTTCAGCATAGACAATTATACATTAGCAAAAGGTGACATGAAAAGGGTCTATATTATGCTAGATATTAACCCTTTCCCAAACAACACTTTTCAATGATAGTCCAATTTGAAATTGATGCAGATGACAAAAAGGATGTTGTAATAAATAGAATTTGTGTATAATACAACACAGAAAATACTGAGACAATGGGAGAAACTGCTGGTTATCAGCAGTTTCTTCTTTTGTTTCAATGTTTTCCCAAGCCATTTCTTTTAAGGACTTTGAAACCAGGTCTTGTTCAGGAAAGGGTTAACAAACAAACAAACCTTCATAATAATTTTGTTGATAACGTCTGTATTACAAAAGTTAAAGTCAAGTATCTCATCTGGTTCTAGAGTCTTTATACTGCAGTGTAGCATACAAGGGTCTATAGATTACTAGATATAAACAAACAAACCTTCATAATAATTTTGTTTATGACGTCTGTACTACAAAAGTTAAAGTCAAGTATCTCATCTGGTTCTAGAGTCTTTATACTGCAGTGTAGCATACAAGGGTCTATAGATTACTAGATATAAACAAACAAACCTTCATAATAATTTTGTTTATGACATCTGTACTACAAAAGTTTAAGTCAAGTATCTCATCTGGTTCTAGAGTCTTTATACTGCAGTGTAGCATACAAGGGTCTATAGATTACTAGATATAAACAAACAAACCTTCATAATAATTTTGTTGATAACATCTGTACTACAAAAGTTAAAGTCAAGTATCTCATCTGGTTCTAGAGTCTTTATACTGCAGTGTAGCATACAACGGTCTATAGATTACTAGATATAAACAAACAAACCTTCATAATAATTTTGTTTATGACGTCTGTACTACAAAAGTTAAAGTCAAGTATCTCATCTGGTTCTAGAGTCTTTATACTGCAGTGTAGCATACAAGGGTCTATAGATTACTAGATATAAACAAACAAACAAACCTTCATAATAATTTTGTTAATAACATCTGTACTACAAAAGTTAAAGTCAAGTATCTCATCTGGTTCTAGAGTCTTTATACTGCAGTGTAGCATACAAGGGTCTATAGATTACTAGATATAAACAAACAAACCTTCATAATAATTTTGTTGATAACATCTGTACTACAAAAGTTAAAGTCGAGTATCTCATCTGGTTCTAGAGTCTTTATACTGCAGTCTGTCACTACGCCATCTTCTTCTAAACTGAGAGAAATAAATGAAATGTAATTTATTACGTCTAATATACTATAATAGTTATATATTCACTACTTTAAAAGTTTAAAGAGACATTTCAGAATTTTTTGTCATAAATTTTATTTTTATCTGAAAGAGCATATTTCCTTATGAAAATTCTGAAAATTTCAAGACCAAATATCTCGCCGTTTACGAGAAATTTATTTTTTTGTGTTAAAATTGAACAAATTGTCGTGGACAACAGTTCGGCTTTATATGCAATTTATCAATTATGTCTCAACTTTAAATGCGTGTTTCTCGCTTATTGGCAACAACTTAAAAAAAACTAATAGTATTTATACTCATTAGAATAACCAATCTTCGCATCAAGACATACTTTAATAAATTGAAATTGGAATGAAATGTCCCTTTAACCCTTTCCCAAACGCCAAAATCTTAGGGTGGTAAAGTTCAAAAGATGTTGCAGACAACAAAATGGATGTCAACGAACATTGGATTTGTGTACAATTTAGCAAAGTAAATATTGTGCCAAAAGGAGAAAATGCTTGTTATCAGCATTTTCTTCCTTTGGCTCGATATTCTTTTCAAAACATTTTCTATAAGGCACCTCATAACCAGGTTTTGTATGAGAAAGAGTTCAAATGCAATGAGGAAAAAAGAAAATGCTAGTAACTAGGTTATCATAATGTTTCAGTGTTTATGAGCAACATAATGCATGTGCAGCATTAAATACTAGTCTGTCTTCAGCAACTAAATAAGGAGGAGTTCAAATTCATTACTCTCTATATAAAATTAAGAAAATATCAAGCATTTGGCAAAATCCATGTAATTGACAACCACATCCAGCATGACACAGAAATATCATAGAAAACATTGAAGGATAAGGAGAAAATAACATTTTTAAATATTTTTCTTCTTTTCCCTCCTTGTTTCTCAAAGCCTTTGGAGTTTGACAGCCCATTAACCCGTTCCAAAACAAGTCCTCATTTTGATGTCCCTAAAAGGAAATGTTTGGAAAAAACATTGAGGCAAAAGAAGAAAATGCTGATGAACAGCATTTTCTCCTTTTGCCTAAATACTCTCTGTACTATACAGTCCCTGGACTAGGCTCCATTTCACTGAAACCGACTGATATGTGGGACTGATAACACAGAGCACCGTGAAGGTGCTAGTTGGGGAGCCTAGTCTCCTATCTGTATATTGTACTCAAATTCTGTTTTCATACACAGAAATTTTGTCGTCTGTAGCATCTTTCAAATTGGACAAGTCTAAAAATTGTCCCTCTGGTAATGGATTAAACACATACTTACATGAGTAGTAAGGGACAACCATATCCAGCATAACACATCTTTAAACTGGTGAAGCTGCCTGACAGGGGATTACTTCCAAATATGGTCAAACATTCCTGAAAAAAACGAGAATAAACATATAAAACAATGTCAGAAAAAAAGCTCACCCTCTTTTCTATACAAAACCATGTTATGATGAATTAAGGACAAACGTTTGAATTGTGACAAGCAATTTCTTCATTTCTGACATTGTTTTCTACTCAGAAATACCAAAAATAGTAATTCAAGTCCATTCACTTAATATTGTCGTCTGCAACATCATTGGACTCAGACTTGTGAGTATCAATGTTTACCCTCTGGTAAAGGGATAAGGAACGTTTAATGAGATTTAAGATCTTACCAGTAGAACAGTAAGGCTGATTCTAAATGTGGCTTGCTCCTCTTCGATGCTGAACTCCTGAAATATCCCTTCTTGTATGAAAGCATTGGCTTGTACACAACATACTTGTACAACACTTTCCCAAATAAGACCTGGTTTTAACAACACTAATGACACTAATAAAGAAGGCTTAGGAAAATATTGAGACTAAAGAAGACAAGAGCCGTCAGAGACGGACAATGCTCCCCGATTAAGGCATTGTCACAATAAATGTATGCCATGCAGAGCTAAGATTAAGTTAACAAATGTTAAGCCCCCTTTTTCCATGACATAATTTTGTATATGCAAATTTCAAGTAGTTTATTGTCAAGGGCATCTGATTTGCTACTCAAATATGAAATTTCATCAAATTCTGACCATTAGACTTGGAGAAATTAGAGAAAAACTGTATTTTACCTTAAGTCCCCTTTTCCCATGACAAGGCCTCAAATCCAAAAACTGGGAAAAGAACATCCGCATTATGTCATAGGGAGTTCACATGGTAAGTTTCATTTGATTTGGCCCAAGGGTTATAGAGAAATCGCTTCGGACGGACGGACGGACAGAATGACAGACGGACTGACAGACGAAGCGGCGACTATATGCTCTCCCTTCGGGGAGCATAAAAATGCTGATCATCAGCATTTTCTCCGTTTGCCTCAATATTTTCTGTACTATAGCATACACAAATCCTATTAGTATCTGCATTCCTTTTGTTGGCTGCTGCAGCTTTCAAATTGGACTATCCTAAAGTTTGCCTTTTCGGAACGGGTTTATAAAATTTAAGATCTTACCAGAAGAACAGTGAGATTGATTCTAAATGTGGCTTGCTCCTCTTTGATGCTGAATTCCTGAAAGATCCCTTCTTGTATAAACGCATTGGCTTGTACACACTTGGCATCCTCTACTGTCACTTTTAAACCCATGGGGCTGACAAACATGGTCGCAGTCTGAAAATTAATGTTGGTGGAACAATTGCATTATCCCATCAGAGGTAATTCTGGCTCTGAATTTCATGCGAGAAAAATCTCATTCACTGATTCAGCCAAAAATTCTGAGTTTTCAATGGCAAAATGTACCAAAACCATCGTCAAAAATATGTTCAAGGGGGACCTGCTAGGCTGTCGAAATTGCAAATGGCACAATAATTACAAACCAGATATAACATATGAAATTACCAACCTGAAGGGGTAGATCATGTATGTCCATTGTTAGCACTCATCAAGCTTTAATAACAGTTTGGAAGCATAAAAGCCTAGCATGGGCCCCTTTAAACAGTGCAGAGCTTCAGATTGTTTCAGAGACCTGTGGGTCACAGGGCCCACCACACAGGATTTTGAGGGGTCATTTTCCAAAACAATGGGCCACAGTTAAGCGTTCATATCCAAACTTGGGATTGGAGTAAATGACTTATTTGCTGTGAATTCATCATTGTATTGTTGTTATTTGAGTGGATGCATATAAACATTGTTAAAATTAAGAATATTTCACTTCATTTAATTACAGCTTTCTCAAAATCAACCGGCGGCCGGCTATGCTGCCGGTTTGCGCCGTCTACTTTTTGATTAGAAAAAAAAAAAAAAAAAAAAAAAAAAAAAACCAATTTAAAAACAAGAGGCCCAGGAGGGCCTGAATCGCTCCACTGGTTAAAGTGGAAGAATTATCCCATGATTTCATGTAAGCCTTACATAGCGGCAGCCAAATCTTGATATTTGTAAATAAATTTTGAAGAGAGACTCAAAGAACATTGTTGCTAAGTCTGGTTCAAATTGGCCTTATGGTTGATTTTTAAAGAATTTTCTTATGATTTCTGTAAGTCTGATAAGCCCCTTTCTCCCTGCCACAGCCACATTTTTTTGACAAATATAAACATTTGTGAACAAATTTTAAAAAGAACGACTAAAGGCACATTCCTGCAAAGTTTGGTTCAATTGGGCACACTGGTTGATTTTTAAAGAATTTTCTTAGGATTTCTTTAAGTCTGATAAGCCCCTTCCTCCCTGCCACGGCCACATTTTTTGACAAATGTAAAAAATTGTGAATAAATTTTGAAAAGAGAGACTCAAAGAACATTCCTGCAAAGTCTGGTTCAAATTGGCCATATGGTTGATTTTTAAAGAATTTTCTTATGATTTCTTTTAAGTCTGATCAGCCCCTTTCTCCCCGCCACGGCCACATTTTTTGACAAATGTAAAAATTTGTGAACAAATTTTGAAAAGAATGACTCAATGCACATTCCTGCCAAGTTTGGTTCAAATTGGCCCAATGGTTGATTTTTAAAGAATTTTCTTATGATTTCTTTAAGTCTGATAAGCCCCTTTCTCCCTGCCACGGCCACATTTTTTGACAAATGTAAAAATTTGTGAACAAATTTTGAAAAGAATGACTCAAGGCACATTCCTGCCAGGTTTGGTTCAAATTGGCCCAATGGTTGATTTTTTAAGAATTTTCTTATGATTTCTCTAAGTCTGATAAGCCCCGCCCTGCCACGCCCACATTTTTTGACGAATCAAAAATTCACGAACAAGTTTTGAAAAGGGTCACCCAAGGAACATTCCTGCCAAGTTTGGTCAAAATTGGCCAACTGGTATAAGAGGAGAAGATGTTCAAAGAAAAAGTTAACGGACGGACGCACGGACGGACGGACGCACGGATGCACGAAGGACACAACGCCATGACAATAGCCCGCTGGCCTTCGGCCAGTGGAGCTAAAAAAAAAAAAAACAAGAGGACCATGATGGTCCTTAATCGCTCACCTGAACTGAGATTCACAAGGTGAGAAATGATAGCATCCTGTCCCATGATATCCAAAAGAGCATTATATTTTTCAATAGTCTTCATCCTTGTGACTAGACAAACATTCTGAACATGTTTCATGAAGATAGGACAAAAATTGTAGCATCTACATTACCAACAAGGATTTTGTCTTTAAGGCCCCTTTCCATGACATCCAACAGAACATTCCCACTGTCAATGGGCTTAATCCTTGTGACTAGAGAAATAATCCAGGGATCAAATTTCAACTTTTTTGCCACTTGCTAATTTTAGCGAGTGCTTATTTTTACAACTTGCTAAAATGGAAAGTCTACTTGCTAAATGCAGTTTTGGAGAAAATCTTGTGGTTTTGTTTAAAATGTGCAGAAACATACACATTTGACTATTCATGTATTCCATGTCAATATTAGTTTAATCCTCGCTAAAACAAGACCTGTTTTTGATGTTCTTAATAAAAATGCTTTGCGGTGACCTAGTTTTATTCTGTCATTTTGTTGTCCGATCTTGATCGCCAATTTTTCTGTCTAATGACCAAATTACAAGTCAAAGTTGCATAGCAATTCATTCTATGATTGTAATACTTAACTCAGAAATAGTTGTCAATGACTGACACTCGCTGATTCTTGCATTATTCGGCGAAAATCAGTGTTTACTTGCAGTCATGTTTTCCTACTTTTGTGTCTAATACTTCAGTCTTAGTAGGCCGTAAAGCGTCTGCTTGATTAGGTTAATATTTACGTCACGTGATATCAAGGTCAGTTTCACTATCGATCTTGTGAGGGCTTGACAGCACCCTATAGTCAGAATCTACGTCATTTTTAACATAGCCAATCATAATTGTGTAACTTTATTCACGCGACGAATTCTGTCCATATTTGGTTATGTTTACTACAGTTTGTTTACAAAAAGCCCGCGTGTCAGGCAAGCGCGCGAAAAAAGGATGACGCAATAAACCATGCTCGATTTTGATTGGTCATATCCCTCTTTCACGAGAGTCAACATGATGTAACTTCTCGTATATAGCGAGAGTCTCGAATCCAAAAAATGCGATTTTTATTAGGACAACCTAGTGGTATGAAATGGAGACAAAAACAAAACCCCTTCGAAATGATGAGAACACCATCTTGACGCTGAGTGCTTTTAACATGTACCGGTATGCTATGTATTCTGTTAAATTAGTTTTGTCTCATTTAGTATACCGACCCCAAGAAGTGGTTTCAATAAAACCCATATTTGAGGATTTTATGAATCGCTTCGCAGGTATGCCTACTCCAGCTTCACATGACGGCGGCGAGCGCCGAAGCCTCGACTTTCATTCACAATTCAAACCCTATTTCTAGAACAAACAATAAATTGGCTTTCGGAGACAGGCTAACTTCCGTTATTTGTTTTTGAATTTTCTTTTTTCGTTTTAGAACTTTTGTACTTTCATTTTCACCCAACATAGGTCAGCCAGAAAATCAGACTCGCAGGAAAAAGCAAGTGCTGATTTTCCCAACTCGCATTCCGGGAAATTCACTCGCGTTTTGCGAGTTAGCGAGTGCGAAATTTGATCCCTGTAATCTGACTAAATTTCATGAATATTGAGCCAAAATTATTGTCTCAATAGCGCTAACAAGGATTTTGTCATTAAGGCCCCTTTCCCCATGCTATCCCATAGAACATTCCTATTTTCCTCAGAGTTCATTGGTGTGACAAGACAAACACAAGTTTCATGAAGATTGAACCAAAATTTTTGCCTCTAGAGTGCTAAAAAGGATTTTGTCATTAAGGCCCCTTTTCCCATGATAACGACTGGAATATTCCAATTTCTTATAGGGTTTATCCTTGTGACTAAAACAAACATTCTTTTAGTTTCATGAAGACTAGGGCAAAACTGTTACTTATAGAGTGTTAACAAGATTTTGTCATAAAGGCCCCTTTTCCCATGATATCAAAATGGAACATTCAGATTGTTGATAAGCTTTATCCTTGTGATTAGACAAATATTCTGATCAATTCTAACAAAGATTAGGCCAAAATTATGGCCTCTAAAGTGCCAACACCGATTTTGTCATTATGGCCCCTTTTCCCGTGGTATCCAAAGGAATATTCAATATTCCAATTCTCTGTGACTACACAAACATTCTGATCAATTTTTATGAACATTGGGCCAAAATTGTATCCTGTACAATGCTAACAAGAATTTTGTCTTTTAGGCCCCTTTTCCCATGATACCAATGAGAAGGTTCCAATTATCAACAGAGTTCACCCCATATAAACCCCAAGAATCAACAACATAGGGCCCTATGAAAAAATACCGTTTTGAGATGAAAAGGTTTTCCAAGTCAAAGATCAAAATGTTAGAGATCTAACTCTTAAGTTAACCCCTATATAAACCCCAAGAATCAACAACACAGGGCCCTTTTTTCAATGCAAAATAGTTAATTTTATAATGATTTGGTAAAGAGTTAAAGAGAATAATTTATTATTGTTATATTAGTTGCAAAATAGAAGCAAGTCTGATTATAAATCCAAAGACTAGAGATTCAAATAGGAGAGGTTAAGGGATTTCTAAATTGCAAAATATCTTTCAATGTTTATCAAACCCTGTGATGTGGGTATTCATTTGAATGATTTAATCAAAACTATTTAAATGAGTACCAACAACAAAGGATAGCTTAAATAACAAATAGAATGTATTTACCCCCTTTTACATGCAGCTCCCCATTCTGGCCGAGTTTGTGTAAACAATTCCGGTCTTTTATTTATTTAATAGGATTAGACATTTCCCCAGTGGGGGATCAAAACCTCATAACTCCAGCTTTGTCAAGCTGTAGTTACGAGGTTTTGACTCCCACTAACCATATGTTACCTGTTTGATTTTTTAAGGAAATTTTCTTAGGATTTCTAAAGTCTGACACTGCCACACCCACATTTTTTGACAAATCTTAAAATTTGTGGACAAATTACCAAAAGAGTCACTAAAAGAACATTCCTGTCAAGTTTGGTTCAAATTGGCCCAATGGTTGATTTTTAAAGAATTTTCTTAAGATTTATAAGCCCCGCCCTGCCACGCCCACATTCTTTGATGAATCAAAAATTTGCGAACAAGTTTTGAAAAGGGTCACCTCAGGAACATTCCTGCCAAGTTTGGTCACAATTGGCCAAATGGTTCTGGGGGAGAAGATGTTTAAAGAAATTGTGGACGGACGGACGGACAGACGGACGGACGGACGGACGGACGACGGACGGTGAGCGACCACAATAGCTCACCTTGAGCACTTTGTGCTCAGGTGAGCTAAAAAAAAAAAAAAAAACAGAAATCATGCAAAGTTTCCATTCACGCCAAATTGAAAGAAATAACGTACAAAATTACGGTCCCGTAGGTGATTTCACGCACAAAAGTTTTGATCAGCATCTTCAGGTGTAAGCAATATTTTTACAACCAAAACAGATATTTCTTGCGATAGGGAATTCCGTCAACCTATTTTTAGAGCATTTATGGTAGCGAATTGGAACACTCGAATTTTACCTTTTTGATAAATGAAATGTGCATGCTGTCTGCTTTGTACTAAATTCACACTCGCTAGTAACATTCATTTCTGAACAAACGACAGAATTAACTTTTATTTTTCTGAATGCTGATCGCAGATGCCAGTAATTATTAGATCTATATCAACAATCCCGAAAGTGAAACTAAACAAAGAAACTGGAGTAAATCTGTGTTACTCATATGCAATGAGTAAAGCGAGATCAAAGACGCCGCAAACACAGTCAACTGATGACGTAGTCATTCCAGTTTCAATATAATCACGTGATTTTTTCCGCTGCCAAATAAGGTTACGTTTTACTACGATTTGTTTATAAAAGTCTCGCGTGCCGGTAAAAGCGGGAAAATGGGATGAAGCAATGAAAACAAAACGCTATCTGCGAAGTAAATACCCTGACGTTAGGTGGTTTTAACACTGACGCGTTGTCTCTTTCTGTTATGCTGACTCGCGATTACACAAAGGATTCTGTAACAGTTATTTGTACATATTGAACTGGTGTGCTTACTCGACCATTTAGACAGCCAATCTATCTTTCGAATTAAATAAAGAAGTAAGTGTTGAAGGTTAACGAATCGAAGGTGAAGGCTACGGAGATCGCCCGAGATTAGCCGACTGCTTGTTTACTGTTTGAAATATGGGATATGATTGGTTGATCAAGTAAGGTCATTATAATAATCTAAAAATAAGTTTATCAAATAGGTCACTTAGCTTGATGTAAATGTATAGCAGATTACGGGTGCTTTATGCAAAGGTCAATCTACTATTTCATGATCATACTTTTACTGAAATTCGTGCGCCCGGCTGGCGCACCACTACATAATTTCGTGCGTCATATTTTGAAAATATGCGGGATTGGCGCGGGCGCACCGTCAATCTGAAGCTCTGAACAGTGTAACTTATCGTGTCCTTGACTGGAATTTAAAGCTGTATTCTATTTCTTAATCATGTGAAATAATTTAAAAACACAAACGGATTATGCTTACAGAAAACTAGACCGACAAAAATGATTTGGGAAAACTTTAGGGCGAAATGACACAAGGACGAAAGAAAATAAAAAACCTCTTTGAAGTGAATGGCTTTGAGAATGTTCGAGACATTTTTCGCGTTGTCAATCTTTGCTAGAAACAAATATTGATCCTCATCAGACGCTTGTGTTGTTGATAATGCTGGCATTTTGTTTCAGGAAGGGACAGTGTACTTTCGTTTTCTTTCCGCCATTTATAGCGACGCGTAATATTTGCAAATATGTGAAATTCACTTCATACCCCCGTTTTTGGAAAGCAAATTTGCAAAATTTGCTTTTCTTTCCAGTCGTGCTTCTCTGCACTTTAATTCTTCTTCTGTAATCTGCACAAGATTGGTGATGAGTTTCATTATCTTCTTGAATGTACATACTTTGATGACACTAGGAATACATATTTGCAAAGGGATCTGTCTTCACACCAAAATGTGAATACCTTTAATAGTATTATGAACTCCAATGACACACAACTACTCTTTAAAGTAGCCAAATTTTGCAAAATCATTTTGAAAACGTTTCAAGAGATCTTCAGAAATGTGTAATTATTACTAAATAAGACGGCAGTTTATCATGCAGATTGTAATGCGCCTCAGACAGCAACTTGATTTGATTTGTGAATCAGGATAGAAATATTTCCTATGGACTCTTTGTATGCTGATTCACATAATCTTTTATAATCTTTTATTGCTAAGCCTAACTGCCTAATATAGCATTGAAATCTTGAACACTCATGCCAAATATAAATCTGTCCTTGCATAATGATTCACAAGAGTTGTTATTTGTTATTATCAAGCACAAATGTCTAATGTCTTTTGTCGGTATGAGCTGCTTATGCACCAATGATGGTCCTGCACTTGGTAGGAATACTGGGATGAATGGAGAAAGTGCTGTTTATCAGCATTTTCCTCTTTTGTGCCAATGTTTTTTTAACATAGAGTTGAACATGTATATAATAATATTACAGGCTTAACCTTATCCATGAACTACTTATTACTAGTAAGGTCCAACTCTGAACATGCTGCTGGCAAAAAGACGGGTCCACACTGATGAAGCTACGATGTGTGTACAATACTACAGAAGGAATGTTGGGACAGAGGGAGAGAGTGCTGTCAATCAGTGGTTTCTCCTTCTCCCTCAATATTTACTTAACCCTTTCCCAAACAAGACCTGGTTTTGACGTCCCTAATAAAAAAGGCTTGGGAAAACATTGAAACAAAAGAAGAAACTGCTGATAACCAGCAGTTTCTCCTTTTGTCTCAATGTTTCCTGCGCCATATCTTACACAAATCACATCTTTTATAACATCCGTTTTATCATTTGTGGCTCTGTTTTTAAAGTCGATCACCCTAAAATTTTGACATTTGGGAAGGGGTTAAAAGCCTTTTCATTAAAACGCCAAAACAAAGTCTTGCAAATTTAGTGGCTTATTGGTGGGTTATTTAGTTCCACATGCACATGCGGATGTTTGTTTTTAACTGGCAGTATAAAGAAGTCTCATACACTGAAACTCTCCCAGACAATGCTCTTCTCTGGATCTCTGCAGACCAAAACGACAATTGATAGACAATTCAGTTGTTTCTTAGCAAACACCATAGCACTGGAGAGAGGGAGAAACTGCTGGTTATCAGCATTTTCTCCCTTTCCTTCAATGATGTGAAAATGTTTCGTTTTCCACAAGGTCAGGATCAAGCTTTGTCTGGGAGAGGACTATGCTACTCATTGAAACTTTCCTCAGAATGTTTGTTCGCAATTGTTACGTTTGTTTGTATGTTTATGACTTATAAAGTCTCAAAAAAGTCTTCAAACGTTCCTTTGAACGCATTTATTTTACATCGATTGGGAAGCAAGTTTCTTTAACTTATCTTAATCCCTCTCGATTGAGCTTCCTGGAAATCCACCAGTACTCACCCCAAATGTGTGGGCCAATGAGAAGCCAAGAACAACCCCTGCTACCGGGGATCGAACTCGGAACCTCATAGTGGCATGGCAGACACTCTACCCCATCGACTACAGACACCATTCTAAATGGATGCTTTTCCTTTTTAGACATTTTTTAGCTTCTCAAAGTTCCTGAGAAAGGGGCTTCCAAAGTCATCTGCAAGTTTGGAAAACAACAGAGAAAAGAAGAAACAGTCAAACTAGCAGTTACTTGATTGTTATAGCCAACAAGTCCATCTGGTAATCATGGGGATTTTTAGCGATTTTTTGGTCATAATACTCTTAACCCTTTCCCAAACGTCAAAATTTTAGGGTGATCCACTTCAAAAACTGCCACAAATGAGAAAATGGAAGTTATTACAGATAGAATGTGTAAAATATGGCATAGAAAATATTGAGACAAAAGGAGAAACTGCTGGTTATCAGCAGTTTCTTCTTTTGTCTCAATGTTTTCCCAAGTCTATTCTATCAGGGACGCCAAAACCAGGTCTTGTTTGGGAAAGGGTTAATAAACACATATACTCTTAATAAACACATGTTTATATGTGTTTATTAAGAGTATTACAAGATAAAAATTCCTGTACTTTTGAACACGTACCCCATTTAGTAAGGAAGTGGCCAGTGCAGTAGGCTACCCATATTGCCTATGTGCAGCGCATTCTGAGATTAGGCCTAATTGACATATTTGTCCTAAGCTGTACCATACAAATTATCAAAGTGCCTTACTACTTTTTCAACACATTCTTCAATTTATGAGTTGAATTTTCAGAATTACATTCTTGAATTCCAGCAGCCTTCTTCTCAGCTTTATAGTCACCGGTCTGACATTATATTACTCATTTTCCATTATCCTTATCTCTCTACAGTTTTTGAAGCTCCATTTCCACTTTCAAGGAACATTTTTTCGATAAAAATAAGTAACCATACAATACATTGTAGATTGTATATGTAAACTATCACGCATGTCCGTACAGGAATTACTTAGGAATACATGTAACTTTATCACAAGAAGCTAATCATAAATTACATGTGACATCATTTTTAAACAAATGCTATTGATATGACATCATAATTATGTCATGACATCATTATCATGTTGACTTCATCCTTTATAATTAATATGAATTGATTGGAAAATGATTGAGCTATGATCAGGCCAATTTTCATGAAAGTATGTCACTATGTAATGACGCATTTCCAGATATGCCAAAAAGTGGATGATAAAAGTTAAGATAATGGATCATACAACTGCAGTAACAGTTGTTGGCATTCTTAATACTCTAAAGCATATGGAAAGTGAATTACAGACAAACCATCACTGTCTATATGAAAAACATTGTGGAAAAGGGAGAAATTGCTTGTGACATTATCTTAATTCTGCACAATGTCTTATACCCCAAAATACCAAAAATTGTACATTTTCATTCTCTTGAAATTGTTATGTGAAACACCTTTGAATTTAGATCAGTGAAAAATATTGCCGTTTGTACAGGGATAAAAAGGCAAAAATTTAGACAGCTTCAACCTGTAAGGTAATGCAAATGACAACAAGATGTGTTTGTGAAACATGAATGCCCCCGAAATAGCCATTTTTCTAAAATGTTAAGTTTTTTTTGTGTAAAGGGTTGATAAAGGTTAAAGAATGACCTTGAGGAAGGTCATATTGCAGGTAACAGATAGATAAATTGTCGTCTGCAACATCTTTGAATTTGGACCTGTCTAAAATGTTGCTGTTTGGTAATGGAAACATGGCATCATTCACTAAGCGGGTACTGTAAATCAGACAAATAGATAAGATGGGGTAAAGGAATGGTAAATTTGATTTTTCAATTCCAAACCCTATGTTGTAGGAACTCATTTGAATCGTCTCAATGTCTAGGTGAGACAATTCCACGAGTTAGCACAACATATGGTATATTCTTTAATGTTTTTCAGTGGATTATCGGGAAATAATGGTAGATTATCATTTTGATAAACTCATCGCCTATCCAGTGAAATTATCAAAAATTTGTGCCCCGCTTTCGTTCATACCACCCTATCTGACATTATCTAAGCCGGGCCAAATATGTGACGTCGTCATAAACGTTGTATAGCAGTCACGTGCAAAATGACACGCCTTAAGAAAATCTGTCATAATTTTTTTGCATTTTGTCTTATTTTTGCATTAAAGAAATAGAATAATCGTTTGTTTTTCGAGTAAGATTGATATTTCATTTCGTGAACAACAAAAGCTACATTTTCACTTGTGGCTTTGCCACTCGTGAAAATAAAGCTTTTGTTGTTCACTCAATGATATAAAAATCGATCTTACACTGAAACAAACGATTATCCTCTATATAAACAATGAATTTGAAAGGTCAATACCCCCTCTTATCTGTAGGTCTGACTTTGTATGAAGGATAAACAGAACTGTCATTTATTTTCAATCATTTATTATGTTATTACAAGTAAAAAAGACATAAGTCATTTTAGAAGTAAATTCATCTATAAAATAAACCGAAAAATAATTTATACAGATATCCTTAGAAACATAATCACACATATATACATGTACATGCTTTTAAAGAGTGCTAAAAAACTAACAACAGTTTTCTGTTTCGAAATTTACTTCTTTAAACCTTTCCCAAACAAGACCTGGTTTTGACGTCTCTAAAAGAATCGGCTTGGGAAAACATTGAGACAAAAGAAGAAACTGCTGATACCCAGCAGTTTCTCCTTTTGTCTCAATATTTTCTGTGCTGTATTATACACAAGTTCTACCTTTAACAACATCTCTTTTGTCGTCAGCAGCAGCTTTCTATTTCGATCTATTTCGATCATTCCAAAATTTTATCGTTTGGGAAAGGATTAACAAATATTTCCACCAGTAACTGGTTTTGATTTGGACTATTTCTGATTTAGGGCTGAAACGAGTACAAAATTTCTACCCAAGTGCCCATCTGGCAATTACCATGGGTATCTGTGTTACAGTGTAGATGTACAAATAGACAATACTCACAATAGCAATAAATTTTGTACTAAAAATACACTTGGTTTACTGTTATGTATTGATACACCGTCAGTGTTGTTATAAAATCTTGTAACTATGTCTTGAATCAAGCCGTAGTTACGAGATTCTAAAACAACACCTACGAAATACTATTGTTTGTCCGATATTATGTCACATTTTCATGGATAAAATCGTTCCCTATTCCTGAATTTGGATGGTTCATACAGACTATAATATAGGAGCAATCCACCATTAGGCACATGCAGACGAGTTGACTTGGACAAGTCAACTCGTCTGCATGTGCCTATTTGTGGATCATTTCTTCCAAAGAGCCTCCAACCTAATGCGAGCACTGTCAATATGTTATGTGTTTTTTTTTTAATTGCATAAGTTTTGACTCTCTATATATCTGAACACAAGTTGAAAGCTAAAATTAATCATCATATAACAAGTAATAAATTTGTACCCATGGTACTGGCAATTTTCTACCCTGCCCGCAGGTACTAAGGTACTCGTTTCAGTCCTATTTCTGAGCATTTTAACCCTTTCCCAAACAAGACATGGTTTTGATGTCCCTGATAGAAAAGGCTTGGGAAAGCATTGAGGCAAAAGAAGACAAGAGCCGTCACAGACGGATTATGCTCCCCGAATAAGTGTTTGTCACAAAATAAAAACTATCATACATTAAGCCCCCTTTTCCCATGACAGCTTTTTTGTACACACATCATTTATAGAATATGGTCTAGAACATCCTATTTATTACATGAGCACAAAATTTCATTAAATTCTCCCCTTTAGATGAAGAGAAATAAGAGAAAAACTAATTTTTACACTAAGGCCCCTTTTTCCATGACGCAGCCTTAAATTTACAAACGGAGAAAAAGGTCCCTAGGTATTGACCCAGGGAGTTCACATGTGAAGTTTCATTGAATTTGGTCCAAGGGTTGCTGAGATATGGCTGTGGACGGACGGACGGACGGACACACGGACGGACGGACGGACGTACGGACGGACAGCGTGGCGACTATATGCTCCCCCGAAATTTTTTCGGGGAGCATAAAAATGCCGATAATTAGCATTTTCTCCTTTTACCACAATATTTTCCTAGCTTTATTGTACAAAAATTATTTCCTTTTGAGCACAAATTTTTAGCCTACAACAGCTTTCAAAACTCAGATCACCCCAAAATATTGCCGATTGGGTTAAATAAACATTGCAGTATTGTGCTCATTGTATCTAAAGATATATAAGTAAATATGGCCTAATAACAGCAGACAACAAAAAAATATTTGAGCCATTATTAACGATTCACCCTTTCCCACGCAACACCATTCTGGTTTTGACATTTCCAACAGAAATGTTATAAGAAAATATTGAGGGAACAGCATTGTTTTTCCTCAATATTTTCTATACTATGATGTTAAAATATCAAGTTTTTGGTAACATAGATGTTGTCATCTGCAACACCTCTAACCCTTTCCCAAACAGCAGAATTTTAGAGTGATCCAATTTAAAAGCTGCCACAAATGACAAAATGGATGTTATTAAAGATAGGATTTGTGTAAACAAGAGGACCATGATAGTCCTATATCGCTCACCTGAACCAAGGTGATATGAGCCACAGTTATGTTTGAATCAATTAATATTTGTGACATTAAGACTGAAAACAAACTTATGGTCATCAACATTATGTCCCTGTTTCGTCTTTATAGGTCAATATATCTGGTTGTAAAGGGTGAAAACAAAGTTAAAAATGAGAATTTTGTCCATTTCAAGGGCAGATAACTCAGCAACTGCTTGTCTAATTGTGCTAAAGTTCAAACTCATCCATGATCTTATAGGTGATTAACCATTATATCCAAGATCAAAGTTTTGTCTTGATTGGTCACCATTAATTTTGTGGTTGTTAGAGTAAAAACAAAGTCGAAAACAGCAATTTTGTCAAATTCAAGGGCAGATAACTCAGGACATTCTGGTCCGATCAAACCAAAACAAAAACTCATCAGGAATCTTATATAAGGTAACAAACATTGTGTCCAATTTTTGTATAGATTGGTCAATATTTGTTGATCTATGCTAGAGTGTAAACAATGTCAAACGTAGCTTTTTTTCATTCAAGGGCAGATAACTTCTGACTTTCTGGTCCGATCTGACCCAAAATCGAACTCATCCAAGATCTTATGGTCACTAATATTGTGTTAAAGTATTGTCTTGATTGCTAAAGAACTGTAGATGCTATAGTGTAAACAAAGTTGAAAACGGTCAAAAACGACAATTTGGTCAAATTCAAGGGCAGATAACTCAAGACTTTCTGGTCCGATCTGACCCAAAATCTAACTCATCTGAGATCTTATGGTCACCAACATTGTGTCCAACTTTTGTATTGATTGGTCAATATTTGTAGATGCTAGAGTGTAAACAATGTCAAAAGTAGCTATTTTTTACATTCAAGGGCAGATAACTCCAGGCTTTCTGGTCCGATCTGACCCAAATTCGAACTCTTCCGATAGCTCATGGTTATACATGTTTTGACCAAGTTTGGTTAAGATTGGCTAATATTTGTGGATGCTAGAGTGTAAACACCAAATTGTTGACAGACGGACGGACGGACAAAAAGCGATCACAATAGCTCACCTTGAGCACTTCGTGCTCAGGTGAGCTAAAAAATGACACAGATAATATTGAGACAAAAGGAGAAACTGCTGGTTATCAGCAGTTTCTTCTTTTGTCTCAATGTTTTCCAAAGCCTTTTTAATAAGGTCATCAAAACCCGGTCTTGTTTTGGAAAGGGTTAAATTTAGACGAGCCCAAATTGTAGAATTCAGGAAAGGGTAATGGTGAAATTGTTTGTCACATAAATAATGTCAACTGTGTTTCTTTCCTCAAAAGAATTTCCCCTGCGAAAAGTTCATTTACGTTCAAGAACTATTCTAGAATGTTAAGGGGGAAATTGTTTTGTTCTAGAACAGTTCTGGAAGTGCCATTTAACATTCTAGAATGTTCTAAAATAGTTTTAGAACTAGAAATGCGTTCTCGAACTTTTTCCGCAGGGGATGTAATGGATATGATTGAAAAAACAAGGTACTATGGTTGAATGCAATATCAGCAGTATCAACATTTTGCAGTTGAAATTTTTGGAGCATATCAAGAATAACATAACAGTTCTTCCCCTCAGGCATAACAAATGAACATACAATGTAAATGAAACGCCTATTTACAAATGATATGGCATGATTTCTACATTATGCTAATCTAACAGAGACTAAGCTGTTCTATTGAAGAACTATGACTGTCAATAAAAATACAAATAAACCAATGGTGAAGTGAAGAATTCACTCCATGTAAGCAATTAAGTTTAATCATTTTTACCTCTCTGTTAACCCATTATCAGACCACAAAATTTCAGACATGTCTAAATTCAAAAGCATTGGGGATGACAATTTCAAATAACTGAAATTTAACATTTTTACATTATTTTGCCTTATTGAGTAGAAACATTATTGAAAATGAAGAAATTACTTGTCACAAGCAATTTCTTCATTTTACACTATGTTTTCCAAAGCCTTTATTTTGTATGGTGTCAAAAGGCGTCACAGTTTGGGAATCGGTTAAAATGGGCGTGGCAAGCCATTGGGAAATTAAGAAACATTAATCTATGCAAAACAAGATCTGTTTTGATGTCCCATAAACAAAACATTTTGGAAACATTGAGGTACCGGTAAACAAAGAAAATGATGGTTACCAGCATTTCCTTTGCCCTAAATTTTCTCAAAGCTATGACATACTAAAATTCAATTTTTTATGATATGCATTAGGACAAGATATTTCTTCATTTTCCACAATGTTTGTAAACTCAAAATGGAAGTTTTTTTTTACTCTCTTCATCAACTTGAACTTGTTGTCTGCAACACCTTTCAAATTGGAAGAGTCTCAAAGTAAAGTCACTTTTATCACTATCTAAAATTTGGTGACAAATATTCAGTTTTTAGCTAAATCTTTAACACTAGCTTATATGTATGATAAATGTAATCAGACCTATCATGCAAAAAGGAACTATCTTAGAAGAGCAAAAGCATATGACACTGGAAAATTTTGTATAGCAATGACTACCCGCAACATTGTGTTTTATGAAAATCAAATTAGACTTTGACTTTTAAAAAGTCATAACTAGCTAGCTCTATGCAAATTTATTTGATAAACAACTACCTTTGGTTTTTATTAGTCAATGATTTTGTTTGGAGAGAGTACACTTGTAATATCTTGTTGATTTTAAACAAAAACTTTGTAAGGTTTATGTTGAAAAGAAGCAATACATACTAGAGATTCTCCTGTTGGTGCCTTTTTGCATGACAGGCTACAAGTTCCCTGTTTATTCACAACACTAAACTTAACATTTAAAATGCTCTCTGGTAACAATGTGATCAGATGATCCATTTATCGTCACTTTTTAATGAAAACCTCGTAACTGCAGCTTGTTTAAAGCTGCAGATACGAGGTTTTTGTTGAAAAGCTGCGTTATAAAACCTGTAACCAAACACACAGCAATGTAATAACATGTACTGATTCTATAGAATGTATAGTAGCCACGATTCTATGGCAAATGTTAACATATTTTACCAATGTAAACAATGAGAAAAGCGTTCATAATTTCAATACAGTTTTGCATGTATTGGTTCCAATCTTGCACGTGTGAGACACCTGCAGGATCAAAATCATCCCATGCAAAATTACAGTAATTTAGAATTTGCTATTGTGTTGTTTATTACATCGGTAAATTTTGTAAACATGTGCATAATATCATGACCAGCCAATAGCCTTTCATGATGCTAACATTGCGAACTGAACAAATTGACCAATCGCCGATGACAACAAAATAAATTCATAGAGTCATGTTTGTCAAGCATTCTCAAGACACATAAAACTTTGTCTTTGAGAGAAAAAAAAGATTTCAATGTTGGGGATAGATCAATGAATATAGAAAAGACAAAGATCTGTAATTTCATAATCAATGCCTCTCTCCAGTTTTCTTTGACCAGTTATGGCGTAAACCATGTTACTGTTTACCCATACCTTTCTTATAAGTGGCATCAAAACTAGGTCCAGTTTGGGAAAGGGCAAACCATTCACAATCAAGTTCTAGTTTTTTGAGGTCATTCAAAAAGGAATGCATTGGCAGAAAAGGATTTGCTAACTAGGCATCATTTCTCCTATTCTCACAATATTTTCTGAGACAAAACAACAAATTTTTATCAATATATCATATTATGTTGCCTATTATGCTTTTGACTTTGGATCAGCCTAAAATTTTGTCATTTTAGAAAGAGCTAAAAGGGGTTGCATCTGATGAATGGTCAATCATAAGGCAGCAAAATAATTAATTTAATCAGCAAAGCTTTCGTAACAAACAGATTTTTCAAAATTTGACAAACAAAGAAATTACTTTGTAAAGAAGGACTAAAACATTGTGCTGAAAGGAGAAAAACACTGGTCACCTAGATATTGTGCAACATGACATTGTATTATGTTTAACCCAGTCCCACACAATGATACTTTTTAATGTCACACAAGATAAAGGCTTTGGAAAACATTGCGGAAAATGAAGAAATTGCTTGTAACAAGCGATTTCTTTACTGTCTACAATGTTTTCTAGCCCAAAGTGCAAAGATTTTCAAGATTTCATAAACTATTAATTGTCGTCTGCAATTTGAGTTGGACAAGTCTATAATTTTGTCGCCAGGTCATGGTTTAAAGATCTGTTTTTGTCATGATGGTCCCATATTATGTAAGTTCTGCTATCACTAATATTTCCTGTGTCATACATAAACTGGCTTCTCTGTTCCATTGGGCAAGTTCCATACAAAATCAAACTGAAATGAGAAATGAAATTACATGGATAACTAGAGAAAGAGCAAAAACTTAATGTGATTATACACTTTAATGTATGTGAATCATCATTTTCTCTTTACCCCTCAATATGTGTATTGATCTATTGATGTTTAGTAATTCAATTTGTATTAATGACATTTTATCAACTTCAGCAGCTTTCAAAGTGGAAGTCTAGAATGATAAAGTTCTGGAAAGAATTAAGACCTTTAGAAGTGTACTGTGTTAAATTCACTTCTTTTCAACCTAGGACTAACAATTTGCTATAATGTAATGGGTTAATTGTGTGCAGAGGACAATCAGTGCATTTCTATATGCATTAACATAGTGAATATGGTTAAGTAAGAAACAAGATGTGTTTTTGAAACACCAATGCCCATGTAACTGTGTTTTTATTTCAAAATGTGACCTTGACATTTGACATTGGCAATGGATTTGCTTGAAAGGCCTTGAGAATACTTCTGAAATGAAAAATATGACAAAGCCATCACTAGTCTCAAAAATAGGATCAATGTCAAAAGTTTTTATGGGCAAATAGACAGACAGACAGATAAACAGGCATACATGACAACAACTGGCTTAAAATGGAACCCAAAATGTAGTATGGCAATGTATAATGATATACATGTATTTATGTTTTAAGATAATTTACAAAGACTTTGACTTATCATGTGAGCCCATCAAAATATGATCATAAATTCCACAAAATGTCATGAAAGAGAAAAGGAAAAATGCTGATGATTTAATTCTTTTATCTAGGCAAATCTCACCGATTCATGGTGTTTGGTAAATAGTTTATTCCAAACTCAAGGAATCCATAAGTTTATCGATTAACCCTTTCCCAAACAAGACCTGGTTTTGACATCCCTAATAGAAAAGGCTTCGGAAAACATTGAAACAAAGAAGAAACTGCTGAAAATCAGTAGTTTCTTTTTTTGTCTCAATATTTTCTATGCCATATTTTATACAATCTATATCTTTAATAACATCTGTTTTGTCATTTGTGGCAGTTTTTGAAGTGGATCACCCTAAATTTTTGCCATTTGGGAAATGGTTAATGTCAGTTCATGGAATTCATGACTGTAGTGTGGTGGCCCCAATACTGGTAATTATCATCATGGTAATAAAAAAAATTTAAGCAAAATAAAAGTTGTTAATCAGATTCAAAGGGAAAAGAGTTTATTTTAGAAAATGAAAACTTTGCAAAACAAGACTTCTTTATAATAACAGATTTAATATTCAGAGTTCTTTCAATAAATGCAGCCATTTATACTAAACTATTGTAAGCACACACATATTATTGAAGTTATACCAACAACAAATTTAAACCAACTATTTGAACAATTTAAATTTACTGAAAATCTATTGTCCATTTATGATTTAGCACATATTTACAAAATTTCATTTCGTAAACAACACAATTTTGTAATGGAAACTACTGTGATTTTGCATGTGATGGTTCAAATCTTGTAGGTATCTCACACCTGTAAGATTTGAATTGACTCATGCAAAGTTGTTTTAAAAATTAAGAAGACTTTTTCCTTTGTCTACAAGGGTAAATTTTGTAAACAAGTGCCATAATATAGTGCCTGGACAGTAAACTCTCTTAAAGACTTCTGCAAAACATGTCTCGAACCATACAACAGTGTATTTTAAATTTCTGATAAATATTTGAAACACTAAATCCTCCATACAGATATTTTCAAGTTCCACAGTAATTGCTTATCCATTACCAGATGGCAAAATTTTGTCACAAGCAATTTCTTCATTTTCCACAATGTTTTCAAAATCCTTTATCTTATGAGGCATCAAAAAGTGTTGCTTTGTGGGAATGGGTTAAACAGACAAATGGCTGTAAACATGGCCCTATGAATGGGACAAAATAATTTCATCCGCAGCATATTTCTGTTTAGATAGGGTTAAGCAGTATGGAGGAAAATAGGAAGAGTACCAAAGCCAATAAACAGTTGAATTAAAATTTCTTACCACTTTGAAGGACAGGTTTGCCTAAAACTATTCAAATATAGATTTATTCATCTGTCACCCTAATTTGGAGTCAATTTACATTGTACAATTGAACCAGCAGTTAGTTTTAGAACAAGACAGTTCACTGGAGAGTGGAGAAAGCAAAATGTTCAAGCTCACAGGTCTAAGTCAAATGCAACTCTGTATGATAACTCAGATCAAACACTGTTACTTGTCCCATAAAGGGCAGCATATCATGTAGAATTATCAGCAAATCAACAAAGAGTCTGAAGTTCTTGATGGGAGTTATTGCTTCACACTAAAAATATTTTTTCGTGCGACAAGTGGTAAACATCACATTAAGATTTGAAAGACGGACAGACAAACTGACAGTAAAACAATTTGGCTATTTGAAGTCCACAAATTTTAAGTTGCTATTTATGTTTGTGTTTTCAATAAAAACCTAAAATAAGTGCTATATCTCATTGTCCATTCATTGATTATTCATTGAAGCATTTTTACATGGCATAGGTCTAGATCTATCATTTTTTAATCCCAATAAAAGTTAGAAGTGTTGAAGAGACTGAAAAAGATCTATTGCATATTTATTACAAAGCATACCCAATCAATACCCTCAATGCATTATTAAGCACATATAAATCTGAAATAGATGTCTGCAAATGGCTGGTTACTATCGAAAATGTCAAAACTACAACTTTAATAAGCTATAGATACAGAAATTTAGAACATAGCTGACAAAATGCTCTTTTTACATCTTTTCATGCAAGGGTGTTTTAGTTCCTCTACTTCATTTCATAGCAAGCGTACTTACATCAGGAAAGTTTTCATCCGGATTAGATTCTGGAGCATAACTGTAACTGACACCTGTCATGGGGAAGAAGTCAGGGGGCACTAACTTGTGGGGACTTATCTGAAATGTGAACAACATCTGTTTGTGAAACACAAAAGCCTGCGTTAAGGTATAATGTAAGTTTTCATCTAAAGTCAAGTCAGACAGATGGAAACAAATGAAACAACATGCCCCTGATATTTCAATATGGGCGCAAAAAAATATATGATAGATCACAGTGTTCAATCAAGCTTCCCTTACACCCACTCAATGATAAAATAACAAGCAAATTCGTTGAATTGATATCCCCCGCCGAACATATTTTCATTGTCAATAAAGTAGCGCGGAAAGGAATATAACTCTGTATGTATATGGCTTCAACAGAACGAATATCACTCTGTATGTATATGGCTAAAACAGTCAGGTCGAACCGGGTAACCCCGACGATATGCGCATGTCCTCATTGTAGTAAAGCTGTGTGCCAAGTTTCATTGAAATCCGGTGTATAGTTTTCAAGAAATAGCACGGAAACGAATATCACTGTATGTATATGGCTAAAACAGTCAGGGGCAGTAACTCTGAATTCGACGGTCGAACCCGGTAACCCCGACGATATGCTCATGTCCTCATTGTAGTGAAGCTGTGAGCCAAGTTTCATTGAAATCCAGTCTACAGTTTTCAAGAAATAGCGCGGAAACGAATATCACTCTGTATGTATATGGCTAAAACAGTCAGGGGCAGTAACTCTAAATTCGGCGGTGGAACCGGGTAACCCCGACGATATGCGCGTGTCCACTTTGTAGTGAAGCTGTGTGCCAAGTTTCATCGAAATCCGGTTTACAGTTTTCAAGAAATAGCGCGGAAATGAATATCACTCTTTATGTATATGGCTTAAACAGTCAGGGGCAGTAACTCTGAATTCGACGGTCGAACCGGGTAACCCCGAAGATATGCGCATGTCCTCATTGTAGTAAAGCTGTGTGCCAAGTTTAATTGAAATCCAGTTTATAGTTTTCAAGAAATAGCGCGGAAACGAATATCACTCTGTATGTATATGGTTAAAACAGTCAGGGGCAGTAACTCTAAATTCGGCGGTGAAACCGGGTAACCCCGACGATATGCGCATGTCCAATTTGTAGTGAAGCTGTTTGCCAAGTTTCATCGAAATCCGGTCTACAGTTTTCAAGAAATAGCGCGGAAACGAATATCAATCTGTATGTCTATGGCTTAAACAGTCAGGGGCAGTAACTCTGAATTCGACAGTCGAACCAGGTAACCCCGACGATATGCGCATGTCCACATTGTTGTAAAGCTGTGTGCCAAGTTTCATTGAAATCCGGCTTATAGTTTTCAAGAAATAGCGCGGAAACGAATATCACTCTGTATGTATATGGCTAAAACAGTCAGGGGCAGTAGCTCTAAATTCGGCGGTGGAACCGGGTAACCCCGACGATATGCGCATGTCCACTTTGTAGTGAAGCTGTGTGCCAAGTTTCATCGAAATCCGGTCTACAGTTTTCAAGAAATAGCGCGGAAACGAATATCACTCTGTATGTATATGGCTTAAACAGTCAGGGGCAGTAACTCTGAATTCAATGGTCGAACCGGGTAACCCCGACGATATGCGCATGTCCTCATTGTAGTAAAGCTGTGTGCCAAGTTTCATCAAAATCGGGTCTATAGTTTCGAAGAAATAGCGCGGAAACGAATATCACTGTATGTATATGGCTAAAACAGTCAGGGGCAGTAACTCTAAATTCGGCGGTGGAACCGGGTAACCCCGACGATATGCGCATGTCCACTTTGTAGTGAAGCTGTGTGCCAAGTTTCATCGAAATCCGGTCTACAGTTTTCAAGAAATAGCGCGGAAACGAATATCACTCTGTATGTATATGGCTTAAACAGTCAGGGGCAGTAACTCTGAATTCAATGGTCGAACCGGGTAACCCCGACGATATGCGCATGTCCTCTTTGTAGTGAAGCTGTGTGCCAAGTTTCATAGAAATCCGGTCTATAGTTTCCAAGAAATAGCGCGGACGGACGGACGGACATGGCAAAAACAATATCCCCCCCAAAAAAATTTTTCGGCGGGGGATAATAATTGTGTTAGCCACTGCAATGTCACTATCTTGCACAAAGTATTATTCAACCTTTGTGAGACAAATACAGATTTTAATTTGAGTGTATATTTACTATTTGTGCTGAATGTAAAACGACAAAGATATTTTCTGTATATTTTCTTTTACTAAAATAGTGAAAATATGAGTTGTGTCGGAAAAAGGTTAACATGTCTGTAAAAGGCTTCTGTATTGAACTTGTATTTACATGCATATATATTTTATTTTAAATGTAATGGATAACATATGTGACACATCTCGCTTAAAGGGACCTTATCGGATGTGTGAAAAATATCAACCAAAGTCAGTCTGCGCAATATGCGCAGCCAGACTTGGGCCAACACTTTTCACTTGTATGTAATTTCTAAATCTGGAATGTTTCCCCTATCTTACTATATGTTCATCTTTCGCATACAGTATCTGGTTTACCTGTGCTGAGTCTGACAAGATTGTCAAAATTTAGATTTTTGACTCCTGATATGGTCCCTTTTAGCCTGATGGGTCACATATAAACAAAATTCTAACCAATACTAAGGGCTTCGTTCACAGTGCAGTTGGTGGCAAATTCGACTCTCACTTGTAGGTCCCGGGTTCATTCCCTGGTAGCAGGAAGATATCCTTTCAGACAAAATTGTCACCCACCCACCAATGGTTTGATAATCATTAACCTATGTGAGCCAGTAACTGGAGCCTTGATAAGGATGTTGTGGTAGTACTGGTATGAGAAATGACAGGAATCCATGGTTAGATGCTCCAGCTTGCGTGATATGACCATAGCAGTTGAAAGAGGTGTTAAACCCAAATCAATCTATCTAACAGATACCAAAGAAGTCTCACCTTTTTTTCTATCACATCAGTAAAGTTTATATTTTGGAACAAGTGAATGTTCTGTAGAGAGTAGAGATCAACTAGACGCTTTTGTGGACTTTTCATTAACAACTGAAACAAAACAAGGAAACAAATACAATTATAAGACACATAAAAACAAGATGTGTTTGTGAAACACTAATGCCCCCAAAATGGCCAATGTTACATTTCCTGACTGACAAATGGACATACACAAGTATAACATTATGCCCAAATCTTTTGATACGAGGGCATATAAATATATAGGAAAAGAGGTGTATAAACCTGTACAGGATTTTGAAAATATATTTCCCAGTATTTGTGACAAATACATGTATTTTAAAGAACAATCATGGTATTTTGTAAGTTCTCAATTCTCTGAAGCCAGTTCACCTCTAGGTCAGGTGCATGCTTTACTTGTAACATCATGTGCAGCATTGGTCAGACAGTTTGGAAAGAGAATGATCAACCTTATAATGTTGCTGCTCTTTAACCATGATAAGGGTAATGACGAAGCTATAAAAGAACAACAACGATTCCAGGTTGGTCTACAACGCTATGAAGCTCACTTACTTTATTTACAACGTCCTGTGCTGCGTCAGTCACACAGTTTGGACAGAAATAGTCAGAATCTAGCACTTTCTGGGCCATCTCTACATGGTCTTTGGCACCATCCACTGGATACTGTTTGAGAAAATAAACAAACTAGAAGATACTCACTTTATTTACAACGTCCTGTGCAGCGTCAGTCACACAGTTTGGACAGAGATAGTCAGAATCTAGCACTTTCTGGGCCATCTCTACATGGTCTTTGGCACCGTCAACTGGATACTGTATAAAACAAAAATAATATTTCATAATATATCCTGCATTAGCAAACATTGCAATCCCAAGTATGTTAAAATAGTATCTGGTTTTGATGTTCCTAAAACAGACGGTTTGGGAAAACTGAAAGAAACTGTTGACAGTCACCATATGGAGATGGGATCTGTTAAATCTCATCCAAAAAAGTAAGGCTGTCTCTCACTGGCATTATAGCTCGCGCCATCGTTGGGCACCAGCGCTGTTCTATCTATTAGATTCAGCTTGTTTTTTGTCAGCCCATCAAAATCTTTGTTTACTTGACATTGATTGGTCCGCTGTTTATCAAAGGAGTTCCAAATGACAAAATGGCTCGGATGGCCCAACCACAGTTTTTCCAGTGGTCAGACTATTGCTACGGAAATGACGTCAAATAGCTTGCACTATAAGTGTTTGATTGTAGCATAAGCTACAATAATTCAAGCTATAATCCCAATCCAAGTCAGCCTAATTAAAGTGACGGGGTTTAAACAGGACCCCTGTATTACAAGTGGAGCATGTTTTCACTGCACTAAATCCATCTCTTTTTTGACAATATATAAAAAATGTCAAAAGTAGCATGGACATATTTTTTATACTTGTCAAAAAGCCTGAAGATAACAAATAATCTGTATTCTGTGAAACTCACCTTTCCGACTAACATTGCGTACATGAGGATTCCTAGAGACCACCAGTCAGCAGTGTGTCCATATGGATAGACTGCCAGAACTTCAGGGGCTGAAAACAGAATAACAGAAGGGAGATAATCTATAGGGGTTACTAAAGACCACCAGTCAGCAGTGTGACCATACGGATAGACTGCCAGAACTTCAGGGGCTGAAAACAGAGTAACAGAAGGGAGATAATCTATAGGGGTTACTGAAGACCACCAGTCAGCAGTGTGACCATACGGATAGACTGCCAGAACTTCAGGGGCTGAAAACAGAGTAACAGAAGGGAGATAATCTATAGGGGTTACTAAAGACCACCAGTCAGCAGTGTGACCATACGGATAGACTGCCACAACTTCAGGGGCTGAAAACAGAATAACAGAAGGGAGATAATCTATAGGGGTTACTAGAGACCACCAGTAAGCAGTGTGACCATACGGATAGACTGCCACAACTTCAGGGGCTGAAAACAGAATAACAGAAGGGAGATAATCTATAGGGGTTACTAGAGACCACCAGTAAGCAGTGTGACCATACGGATAGACTGCCACAACTTCAGGGGCTGAAAACAGAATAACAGAAGGGAGATAATCTATAGGGGTTACTAGAGACCACCAGTAAGCAGTGTGACCATACGGATAGACTGCCACAACTTCAGGGGCTGAAAACAGAATAACAGAAGGGAGATAATCTATAGGAGTTACTAGAGACCACCAGTAAGCAGTGTGACCATACGGATAGACTGCCAGAACTTCAGGGGCTGAAAACAGAATAACAGAAGGGAGATAATCTATAGGGGTTACTAGAGACCACCAGTAAGCAGTGTGACCATACGGATAGACTGCCACAACTTCAGGGGCTGAAAACAGAATAACAGAAGGGAGATAATCTATAGGGGTTACTAGAGACCACCAGTAAGCAGTGTGACCATATGGATAGACTGCCAGAACTTCAGGGGCTGCAAATGTATAAGAACGATAATAAGAAAATACATGTAAATGTATTAACCCATTACCAAACAACAAAATTTTGGGTTGGTCCAAATTCAAAGATGTTGCAGACGACAATTTCAAGTGAATGAATTTAAAATTTTTGTTGTCCTTTTGGATAGAAAACATTTTGGAAAATGAAGAAATTGCTTGTGCTTGTTTTCCAAAGCCTTTATCTTTTGAGGGAGTCAAAAGGAGTCAATATGTGGTAATGGTTTAATAGAAGGATCAACAACCAATGTATATGAATGGTATTTCATGTCAAACTGAATATAAGTCTTTCCCTCTACTTTTTTATGAAGGGGGAGCCACCAGCTGCAAACTACCTAAAACCTTTCCGTGACAAATTGAATTGCAATAGAAATTTGGATTTGTTGGCATATGTATCTCTAACTACAATTATGATTGAAGATACTCACCCATATATTGCAGTGTCCCACAAACAGTTCTGGTCTTTTCTCCTCTAGATAACCATTTAGCTAAACCAAAATCTGTAAGCTGTATGTGACCTACAATACATACCAAATGTCCAAGTTCAATATTCTTATGATACAAAAATATGTAAACTTTCTTCAATAATATATTATAGTCACTAAGAGGGTGCAAAGATTAAGAGAATGATATTATTAGAAATATTACAGGTATTTGACATTAGACATTTGCATGTAAAACTTTATCCAAGAATTTCCAAGTCGAAACGGGTCATATTATTATTTCAATTATTTCATTATTTCATTATTTCAATACCAGGGTGACAGGAAGGGACAGACAGACATGGTGAAACCAATATACCCCCCTCTACTTCGTAGGTGGGGGTTAAAATAATTCTAAGTCCAAAAAGGGTAAAAATTCCATTAAATTAAATGTTAGAGCAATGAATCTTTGCATAGAGGCTGATATTATGGTCACAGAGGCATGTGCAAAGTTTAAGAGAATAGCATTAGTAGAAACAGAGATTTGAGCAACTTGCACATGAAACCTTAACCATTTAGCATTATGATTATGCCAACGCCATTGCCCAGGTGACTAGAACAGCCCCCCTATTCTATAAATAGTCGTGGTTAAAAAGAGCAAATATATCAGCTAAGCACTTACCATCAGAATCAAATAACAAATTCTCCATCTGCAAAAAGAAAAGAAACTCAATCATAAGAAAATATCTGTATTGAAATACAAATTGTCTTATTGCTACTAACAGGAAGACCAAATTGAAACAAGGACAGTTTCCACTAATTCAACTTTGATAATTAATATTACCCATATAATGCATTTTCACAGGAATTTCAGATATTTGTCCTTTTTACAAGATTTGACCTTGTAATCTGTATTTTTGACAAATAAAATTTTTGAACTCTGGAATATTTCATAATTATATTTCATATCCAAAACAGTCAATGTAGACTTTTAGCCTAAAAGAAAAACACAAATAATGTGCCATGGCGGCTTAGTCAAATGTTAGAGAAAAAGCTGGCTAAACATCTGAAAGAGCAAACAAGCAAATCATTGCTTTTCTTTCAAAACCTTGTAACTGCAGCCTAACCCTATCCAACACAAAACCTGTTTTTGACATCCCTAATAGGAGAAGCTTGAGAAAACATTAATGCATAAGAAGAAAATACAAATAAACAGCACTTTCTCTTCACCTCAATATTTTCTGTGCTATATTGTACATAAATCCTACTTTCATTTACATCTATTTTGTCGTCTAAAGCAGCTTTCTATTTGGACCATCCTAAAACCTTGTCATTTGGGAAATGTTTAAAACAATCTACAGTAAAGAGGTTTTTGAAGAAAAGCAACAAAATTATATTAACCCATTACCACACAGTGACTCTTTTTGACTCCCTACATGATAATGGCTTTGGAAAACATTGTGGAAAATGAAGAAATTGCTTGTGACAAGCAATATCTTCATTTCCCACAATATTTTCTACCAAAAAAGACCAAAAAACTTTAAATTGCATTCACTTGAAATTGTTGTCTGCGTCATCTTTGAATTTGGACAAGTCTAAATTTTGCCATTTGGTAATGGTTTAAAGTTTCCTAATGCAAGATACATACCTTCATGTCCCTGTATATAACCCCTGATTTGTGTAAATAATCTGAAAATATAGATATTTTAGAGGTACAGATAGGAGGGGAAACAGCTATTCAAAAAGATTTGTGACCCGTCACACTAAAAGGGACTTTATAGGAAGTGTGAAAATTATCGACCCTAGTCAGTCTGTGCAGTCTGCGCAGCCAGACTAAGGCCGATACTTTTCACTTTTATGTGATTTTCTAAATCCGGAATGTTTTCCATGTCTTACTACAGAGTGTCCCAAAAAAAACGGAACCCATTTTTGAAAGTACATATCTCATATATCAAGTAATATTTCTCCACCAAATTTACATATGCAATAGCAACGAGAGTTTTCTATTAGCAGTGAAAATTTGGTTGAAAAATAATGATTAGTTCTGAAAATATTGGCATTCAAATGAACATACCCGTAAAACCATTTTAACACGATATCGATCTTTTCGTTTCGCAGCGCGTGCCTACACTCATTTAATAAATTGATGCTTCACAATTTGTTAATATATTCAACACAAAACAAAAGTGATTTTGAAACATTGTATTCACAATAGTGCATTTTCTTTTCATCTTTTTTCTAATAAATAAACTGTTAAAGAAGAGCTGCGATGTAACTAAAATGAATACAAACAAAATATCCAAGTGCATCACAGATGAATAATAATCATTGGCACTTATCTTATTTCTGACCAACATACCGGTCACCGCTCAATTGAAAAGTATTACGGGTTTCATTGACCTGACACTGACTTTTATGCAAAACATGTTCATATATGACAAATAACACAAAATTCACCAAAAAGAATTAAATCATAGTCCACTGGAATGTATACTATGCAAGAAAATTAAGACTGGACTAATTTCAGGAAACATATCAAGCTCACAAGTAATTTATGAAAAAAAGTTAAAACTTCGTTAGTGAAATGAATCAAATTATAATTTGAAATTAATTCAAACAACCACTCTATGGACTCAATTTGAATGTACAGCACGTCTACATATTAAATTTTGAGAAAATCGGTACATACATGTACAACGTTACAGAATTCAACAACTGACCATCAGCGCGCTTTCACGAACAAACAAGACGCAAAAATCAATATCATGTCAGATCGGTTTTTTAGTGCTATTATTAATTTGCTTATAACTTTTGAACCGATGCATATTTTTAAGTGAAATTTGGAACACAAATGCAAAAATAATGTATCTTCAGTACTGCAGATTCAAAAATTAGGTTCTTTGCTTATGTTTTAAGATATTTGACTTTGAATTAGGGTTCCGTTTTTTTTTGGACACTCTGTATATGTTCTTTTTTCGCATACGGGATCTGGTTGACCAGTGCCAAGTCAGACAAGTTTGTCAATATTTGGATTTTTGGAGTTCGGATAAGGTCCCTTTTAGCGTGACAGTTCACTTTTTTTTTCAATTATTGTTCATCAAACTTTATAACTATCATGGGTACTCATTTAAATTGTCTCATAAAGACAATGCATTATTTTTAGGGTTTTTTTACATGAAATACCTCAATATTCCTCAATTGGATTACCCATTTTTTGAAGAAATTAAATTATGTGGTACTTTTGCAGCTGTAGGGGCACTATGTTGATTTTCTTGCAGCTGTATTGGGACCCATACAGCTTATTGAGCTGGGAGAACATTGCTTTAAATATATTTGGCAAAGGGTTAAAACAACTTACCTAACACCATTGCTAATTCTGCTACATAAAGTTTGACTAAACTCTCCGGGAAAAATCCATGAAATGTCCACAACGTAAACATATCACCATATGGAATGTATTCTAAAACTGAAAATTAGAGAATAAAAATCTTTAATCAATAGGAATGTTTGAGGAGAAATGATGATATTTATGAAAAGAATAATCTTTTGCCTCATGCCCATGGTTTTTCATGTTTTAAATTGATCAACAATGCCTCAGAAAAAACGAGGTTAAAGAATTGTTTGAAAGTACTTTTGCTGCAGGAAAGAAAATTTATATGCCTTAATATTTGATTGAAATGTCTTGACACAAAAAATACACATTTCGGATTATGAAAACCCTATCACAAATCTTTCCAAATTGGTCAACCTCAATGTTTTACAAAGCCCTACAAACGATGTCAAAACTAGGCAGTGTTTGGTATAGAATTAATCAAAAATGTACTTTGCATTTTGGACTACAATGGAAATTTTACCACTTTTAATACTCAACAAGAGCTGTCCGAAGACAGCGCGCTCGATTTCTAAGTTGCTTAGTATAAAGGGGGCATAACTCCAAATATAGTGGAGCAAGGGTCATGGGCCCTGGTAGTACGGTAGAGGGTGTGATGGTGAATAAGTATTCCAAGTTTGGGTTGAATCCCTTTGATAGTATGGAAGTTATTGATGTTTGAAAAAACTTTAACCTTTGTTGCAACGCCAACGCCGACGCCCGGGTGACAGTATAAGCTCTCATTTTCTTTGAAAAGTCGAACTGAAAACAGACGGACCTCCACAAAAACACTGAAGGAAACTAGTAATAGCTATGTCTTGCTCACTGCGTAACAGGTTCAACATTTTATCATTTTACTTCACTGTTTATCTATTATAGGTTTAAATGAATTGACTATTTAATGAGTCTTACCTATATACAAATGTTTTCTAGACTGCCAATATTCTAGACACTTTACAACAAATGGATGATCACCAAGAATGGACTGAAATAGGAAAAACACATACATTTGTAATAAAGAATGTTTCTTTTCAAATACCATGTATTGCTATTCATGAATTTGTGAAAAATGTTTTTACAAAAAGCTTTTATTTGCTGTTTTTATCTTTTATAAATGGAAATCATAAAACACTATGGCTTGCTAGACTTAAAGGGGCCAATGCTAGATTTTTCAGGAATCAGAAAAACACTGGGAACAGTCAGAATTTGCAATATTGTGTGAAGCATTACATCATCTAGCGCTAAAAACAAAAGGAATATTAGAGCTGGTACCAAGTTTTTGGCTATCTAAGAAGGTCAAGTTTCTCATAAATGTTACTAAATATATAAAGAGTGGGTAAGGTAATCATGCACTATTTTGATTTACAAGGACTACATGAACTTCATTCGAAATTTCCTTACACAGAAATGATCTAGCTCGATACAGGTTGACCATTCCACACAATATTTCTTGACTATACTTTTTATATGTTTATATGTCCAACATCCTAGCATGGGTCCTTTTAATCCATTACCACACAATGACTCCTTTTGACTCCCCACAAGATAATGGCTCTGAAAAACATTGTGGAAAATGAAGAAATTGCTTGTGACAAGCAATTTCTTCATTTCCCACAATGTTTTCTACCCTTAAGGACAACAAAATTTGAAATTTCATTCACTTGAAATTGTCGTCTGCAGAATCTTTGAATTTGGACAAGTCAAAATTTTGTCGTTTGGGAAAGGGTTAAGTAACCCACCTGAATTGCTGCCTCATCCTTACACTGCTGTATGGCGCTTTCAACAATAATCTGCTTCTTATCTAGTACCTACAACATACAGAAAACATTATAATGTTAACAGGTTGTTTGACAAACGGTCAAAACCTATTGATTTTCAAATAAGAAACACTTATAATCTGAAACAAGATCTTTAAGTTTAAGTAAGAGTAATTTGAATAAATATGTCAACACTATAGGTGTTTTTACACAACATATTCGTTATTCCATACCTTTTGTGCATCTAGTATTGAAACATGAATAACTCTGTCAAAAATGTAAAATTGAGACCGATGTCTATAAAGTGGTTTTAGCCACTTGGATCGGTTGATTCTGATAACCAGCATTTTATACTTTTCCTTATACAATTCATACACTGAAACACTATCATGTGGTGACATTTTGCTTATTTTCTATACTTGCCAAGTCATCTACAATATCTCTCAATTATGACCAGTCTCAATCAGTCAATTTTTTGTTGTTCATGAAAACAGAATGTTACCTTCATTGCATAATACTGCTTGTCATCTTCTCGCCTCACCTTGACAACATTACCATAGGCCCCTTTAGCAATTATGTCAATAATCTGTGGAAAAAAATAAAGAAATAAATTTGAGTCACTACTCTTGACTGGAAAGTCAGGCAGGAACAATGCCTCTACGAGTGGTACAGATAGCTGAGGTTGAGCCGACGCTTTATCTGTCAGGGAGTCAGCTTGATCAATCTTGTCAACATGAGTTGTGGATTTCCCTTTGAACAGGCGCCATGCAACAATTTCAAGTGAACCAGTTCTTTATATTTTTGTCTTATTTTGGTAGAAAACATTGTGGTAATTGAAGAAATTGCTTGTCACAAGCAATTTCTTCATTTTCAACAATGTTTTCCACAGCCTTTTTCTTATGGGGCGTCAAAAAAATAGTGTAAATGTATGGTTATGGTGTAACTTACATCAAAATCTGAGTCACTACTCTTGACTGGAAAGTCAGGAAGGAACAGAGCCTCTACCAGGGGTACAGATAGCTGGGGTTGAGCCGACGCTTTATCTGTCAGGGAGTCAGTCTGATCAATCTTGTCAACATGAGTTGTGGATTTCCCTTTGAACAGGCGCCATGCACTACTGGACTTGCTGCGACTGAAGTCGGCATTCACATCAAGAAGCTGAAGGACAGAAAGAAAAGGAAATTATTTAAAGAGGTAAATTTAACACTCCAACGTTTCGAGCCACTCTTTGAAAGTTCTAACTAATGGCTCTCATGGCTATCACTAGCGCAAACCCTGCATGGCAAGGTATATCCATTAAATATGGCAGACTGAAAATTTGTGTTTAAACTTTAATTCTTTCGATGTTACTTTTTCTTCAGATCTTCATGGTGTAAACAGCAGGACTAGAATTTCCCTAAAAATTTGACTCGCAATATTTTGCTTGTGGCTTTTGAAACCACTAGCAAAGAGGCAGATTCACTCGCAATCTTGTTTTGTATGTACATGTATTATAAAAGCATAATATACTGTATAATACATGTACAGTTGTCCTTTCAAGGGACATGTCTGAAAGCTAGTGCAGTTAGTCAATATTTGGAAGTTCAAGTTCAAGTTGTATTGTAAGCCTTTTCAGGCTCCATTGATAAAACTTGAGGGTAGGAAATAAAATTTTGCCACTGGCCAAAAAAAAATCAAGTGTCAGATAGAATCACTAGAAATTTTTAATTTTAACTAACAAAATGCCAGCATGCTAATGGGAATTCGAGCCCTGTAACAGTCGCATGAAACCTGCATCTTGTACGCAAAATAATTGTAGCAGGACTCATCAAATTTGAAGACCTGAGTCCCAGGGGACACAATTTCAATTTCATGATAAATAGTTGTATCAGCTGTGGATGAGAACAAGGGGTAAATTGGCAAACTAAACTGTGTTCGAAACCAAAGAGCATGAGAAATAAATATATTTGTTAAAAGATGATGTTACATGGCGGGTCAAATTCGATAGCAATTTTCATAGTAGGTTAAATTACAGCCAAAATATTTCATTCCATTAAGGTTCTCTTGAGAATCAGCAACTTTGAATCAAGTAGGCATTAACAAAATAAGATGGATTTTCGCAGTGTACCAGGCCGAGGGATAATTTTTGGGTGAGATTTGTGCAAATTCTCTCATTTATCTGCCAAAAATCTCACTCAAATTTGCTAATTGGGAGAAAAAATCTCACAGAAAAATGTAAAATAGTAAGAAATTTGGTAAAATCTCTCACTGAAAATTCATTTTCTCTCATAAGTTTTGGCTAAATGACACATTTTCTCTCAAGCAATTTCAGAGCCAGAATTATCCCTGGTACTGTACTCATTCTCGAATTCAATCGACAGTTCTGGTTGTTTGAAATGGTCGATCTTAATGGGCGACTGGGCCCCTGCTAGTCTTTATCCCTGCTATGCTCCACCTCTATCTGTATGTCGCAGTTCCAACTTCTGGTTTTAACGAGACCTCTCGACCATTTACCATTGAACAGAGAGAAGTGAAAAAAAAAGCGATATCTTACAAAAATGCTAGACTTTATTATTCATTTCAACTTTGAAAATGAAACTTCACATTCATTTTGATTTTCTGTAAAGAGCTTTTACAAAACACAGCTTGCAGTCTGACTAACCTGGGTGTCTGGTACGGATTGGGCCTTCCTCAACGTCTGTTTTTGGTTGTTGTTGCCCATATTTCACAAAACCGATTGACGGAATCTTTTATCATTTTAGAAAGATGGGGAAAATAGTCATTTATTGTCGAGGAAATAGTTGTGTTGTTTGTAAATTATTGAACTTGAGCAGGGAACCAAAGTTATCGTAAAACTTACGTTTACGTGAAATTCACTCAGACGCTTGCATTTTCTTCTTTATTTCAAGAGCGCCTGCATGAAAAACATCAACAAAAATGGGGAAGAAACAACATCAGAAAGATAAGCTGTAAGTTGCTAAATTGGGTATATTTTCCATATATTTTAAAGTGCAGAAACAAATTAAAACTCAGAGAACATTATGACCTACATCAACAGTAAATTTATCAGAATTTATATCATTTTACCTTTCGTACCCACTTCCATTCGACCCCATTTTAAAGATTATTTAATGCGTTTCGATGCCTTTTTCATTTTACGTAGACTTTAAACTACCTGTTGTCTCTTAGTTTAACTACTTTACAATATGATCTTCAGGACAGATTCCAGTAAAGTGGCTGTCAGAGAATGGGACAAACCCTAGTTGCAATAATGTAACCGAAACCTTTTTGAATTTTGATCTGGGTTTCGGTTACAATTCCATCCTATTCGTTGCAATGGAGCAGGTGCTGGAATGATTCATTCCAGCAAGTTTAGCATAGTCAAACTTCAAAATAAAGCTATGGAATGTAGTAAGAATGTTACCTGACTACAGGTTAACTATTTTTCTGTCAATCCAGCATCTATAGTTTTAGGTTGAAATCACTTTCAGTTAAAGTTGAATTCAATTTTGAAGCGGAGTACCCACCCATTTTATTCTACTGAGACTTGAATTTTCCGTTGGAAGAAATAATTGATAACAATTCTTGTTGTTACTTTTTAACTGAATTTGTGCCATGGAATATCTTTTTATGGGATACACATCTGATTAGATATGTTAGTATTAAAAAATTTATGCAAGAAAATGTGTTTTCCACTCTTTTGTCTTGCTCCACAAGAAGGAATAGGATGGACTCGTAGCCACAAACCATTACCCATCATCAAGTTTGTGGCTACGATATCGCAGTTAGACAAACCCAAGCATTTTGGAATTGCCAAAGTTTAAGAAAATTAAAACCATATATTTTTTTCAACAAAACAAAAATTACTTCAAAGCATATAAAATTCAACAAAACAAACATTCACCATAGTAGTCAATTCATCCGAGATTTTCCCCGAAAACCTTAATTATCACATTTATAGAGACGATAGAATAGAAGGTCAAGGTGGTGGCACCCTGATAGCCATAACCAAATCTCTTGTTAGCCAGGAACAACCAGACTTGAAAACCAAATGTAACTCAGTTTGGGTTAAATTATCCCCGAAAGGAATTAAAGATATTTATATTTCATGTTTTTATAGACCACATGAAAGAGATGAACACTCATTAACAGAATTTTGGGCATCTGTCAACAAGATACCCCAAAACAGTACAATTTGGGTACTTGGAGATTTCAATATGCCCCATATGGATTGGACAAATGAATGTCCGACTGATGGGTGCAGATCACTACACATATACCAATCCTTTATAGAGAACATGGTTAACCATAACATGAACCAAGTAGTGAACACTCCAACAAGGGGAGAAAACATTTTAGACATTTTCCTCTCAAACATGCCGTCACAAGTACACTTGACAAACACCTTACCACCTCTTGGTAGCTCAGACCATGACATAGTGCACCATGAGATAAAAATAAACAGAGGTCGCCCATTACAAACAAAGAGAGAGGTTAAATCCTATAACAAAGCAAACTGGTCAAGGTTCAAATATGACTTAAACGAATTCTATAACAAAGTATTTAACACCAAGACTTACACAAATCCAAATAAAGCCTGGTTAGATTTCAAGGAAGAAATGCATCGTCTTACCCTCTTACACATTCCTACAAAACAATGTAAAATACGCAGAGATCTACCCTGGATAAGCAAAGACATCATCAGATACATCAGAAGAAGAGATAATCTGTTTTTAAGAGCCAAAAGGTCAAAATCCGAAATCCTCCATAAAGGATATAAGGAAATGAAACAGAAAGTACAAAGAGAAATCAGAAAGTCATATTGGAACTACCTAGAATCCATTATTTTCACAAACGATGCCAAGGACAGCAAAAATAAAAAGTTTTATAGTTTCGTGAAAAGCAATAAAACTGAAAATAGTGGAGTTGCTCCCCTGAAAAGTAATGGCCAAACATTTATAGATCCTGTGTCCAAAGCCAACATACTAAACAGTCAGTTCAAATCGGTATTTTCCAACCCACAGCCGTTGAGTCTCGCCCAATCTTGCAAACAGAGCCTAGCCCAAAGCAACCTGCCAACTATGCCCAAAGTCTGCATAACTGAAAATGGTGTGAACAAATTACTGCTAGGTCTGAACCCGAATAAAGCTTCTGGCCCTGACGAGATATCCCCCAGGTTATTTAAAGAACTGCACAATGAGGTCGCCCCAATATTAACGGTCATTTTCCAGCTATCCCTAAAAACAGGTATCGTCCCGGATGACTGGAAACATGCTACTATAGCCCCAGTGTATGAGAAAGGACCAATAAATAAACCAAGTAACTACAGACCTATATCCTTAACCTGCATTGCTTCAAAACTTATGGAACACATCCTAGTATCAAATATGATGTCCCATTTTGATGAACACAGGTTACTAAGCGAATTTCAACACAGGTTTAGGTCCAAACACTGTTGCGAATCCAGTGTTTATTTTTGATTTTTGGGGAAGGCGGTCAGGGCCCATAGGTGGGGGAAAATTTTCGCGTGAACGCCCAAAAAGGGGAAATTTCAATACATGCTTATACTCTCAAATACAGTGTTATAAATGCTTTTAACTTGCTTGTATATCATAATGGGACATTCAAGCAACCATTAGAAGTGTTAGAGATGCCAAGAATCTAACTATGATTTGGATTTTTCTTTGCAAGAAAAAATCTAGATCCAGGAGGGGAAAATTTCTCTAAAATGGGGGAAAAAAGTATATTCCTCAGAGAGGGGAAAGGGGCCCAATAACGACCGTTTTTTTAAGAAAAAAAATCACTGGAATCACAACTAGTTAGCTTCTCCCAGGAAGTCCATGACAACCTAGAGCAAGGTCAGCAAACAGATATCATAGTCATGGACTTCAGCAAAGCATTTGATAAGGTTGACCACCATAAACTTATCCTCAAACTTAGAAGGCTTGGAATCAATGATGAGGTGTCAACATGGATCAGATCATTCCTAAGGTCACGCTCCCAAGAAGTTGTAGTTGAAGGTTACAAATCCGACACTCTCCCCGTACTCTCCGGAGTTCCGCAAGGATCAGTTCTTGGCCCATGTCTCTTTCTCTGCTATATAAATGACTTGCCAGATAGAGTAAAAGGCAAAGTCAGACTCTTCGCTGACGATACAATAGTCTACCTTACCATCAATTCCCAAGATGATGCCCGCAAACTCCAAAATGACCTCTCATCTCTTGAATCTTGGGAAAATGACTGGGCAATGGAATTCAACCCAGATAAATGTGAAATACTTAGAATAACGAGAAAGAGACACCCCACTATTTCAATACACTCTACATGGTACCCCTCTCCAATCCACAGATGCAGCAAAATACCTAGGTGTTACTATTAGTCATGACCTCTCCTGGAAAAAACACATAAACAACATCACAGCAAAAGTAAACAATTCATTAAAGTTCATCAAGAGAAACATAAAAACCAAAAACAAAACCATTAAAGAAACTGCCTATAAAACGTATGTTCGACCACAGCTAGAGTATTGTGCCACTGTTTGGAACCCATGGCAGAAATCCCTCACACGCCAAATAGAACAAGTCCAACGGTCTGCTGCCAGGTATATATATATAATGATTACTCATATACCAGTAGCGTTACCAAAATGATTGGGGAGCTCAACTGGCAGACTCTAGAACATAGGCGTAAGATCAATTCTCTCATCTTTTTCTATAAAATCCAACACCAATTAGTCTACGTGGATCACCAGCACATAGCATATACCCGAAACCTAAATTGTCTACTTCCTTACTCTAGAACCCAATATCATGCAAACTCCTTCTTCCCAAGAACTATTCGGCTGTGGAATGGTCTCCCTTTTGAAGTTCAGGCAAGCCCCAGTGTTACAGTTTTCACTGAGAGGCTTGACCAGGTCAAAATGTAATAAGTAATGAGTGTGTTTTTATCCTTTTATCTTTTAAAACTGTATTATAACTGCTAACATTTAACAAGTTTTTACTTTCTTTAACGAACTCTTTCTTATCTTTTTAACTAACAGCTGTCCCAGACAAATCGCCTGCTAGTAATAATCATTAATGATTGAAAGCAGTAAACAGTAGAAGTAGATTGTCACGACCCCGTCATGAATGTGAGCAATAATCAGCATTTCAATTATAGAACCAAAATGATAGTGTTCTGTAATGTATGGAAACACACCTGATCTTCGATTTGTATTTTGACACACTTCAGGAGTTTCTAGAAAAGTAAATATACTGTAAATATTTTATTTAGTCTTCATCTAATTTTTCAGATATCTTACAACCACCGAGTGGAAAAATGAGTTTGGAGGATACAAAGAGGACAAGAGAAAGAACAGTGAATTCAAGAGACTACCTTTCTCATGTTGCTCGTTAGTAGTCAAATTTGTATTTTTTATGTTATGTTTATGACGTGACTGTCATTCAGAATTAATCCTAATAACTTCTTCAAAAGTGAATGCAGGAAAGCTTAGTCCGTAGCAGGGCTTCCCTTGGCAATTTCAAACTTTGCGCCAGCAAAATCGCCAATTGGAATTTTTTGAAGTCAGTTGGTGCCAGTAGAGGTCAGGAGCCAATGACTCTGAGAAAAGAAGAAAAACAAATAGTGAAATAGACCCCCCCCCCCCCCCCCAAGCCCGCATAATTATATGCATAATTAGCTTCCCAGTAGGGTATTAACATCATATTATGCCATTTTATTGGCATCAACATAGAAATTAAGATCAGTAGCATAAATACTATAACTTTGGTAGATTGGATGCGGTTCCTGCGGATTTGCAATGTTTTTACGGAACATCACCCCCATCCAACTGACTTGAATTCATTGTCAGTGCGCCCCATTTATTTGTCGCAATTGGCACCATTGGCGATTGACAGCGGGAGCCCCGCAGTAGACTATCAAATTATCAATCCAGAAATCTCAGTTTGACCAACATCCTTTCCTACATTAAATAAAATTAATTTGTTACTCGCCAAACGGAAAATTAATGGATGAGCTGCTGCCAGATTTCTCTGATTGGATGATTGTACTTGTAAAAAGGGATGCCAAGAAAACAATCTTTCATTTAACCCTTTCCCAAACAAGACTGGGTTTTGATATTCCTTATAGGAAAGCCTTGGGAAAACATTGAGTCAAAACCAGCTGTTTCTCCTTCTGCCTCAATATTTTCTGTGCTTTATTGTACATAAATCCTATTATATTGAAATCCATTTTGTGCCAGACAGTATCTTTGGAGTTGAACTCCTTAAACTTTGTCATGTGGGACAGGGTTAAAACAATCATTTTGTTTCTGCCCATGTTTAAAATGTGATTCATCAAGATCAAGATTAATTATGAAGGCCAGGTTAATTAGCCATTTTTGTTAAACTTAAACACATACAAACTGTTACCAAGACCTGTTTTTGATGTTCTTGATAAAAAAGACTCTGGAAAGCATTGCAGCAAAAGAAGAAAATACCGATCATCAGTATTTTCTCTTTATGCCTCAATATTTTCTGTGATATATCATATAGAACGAAAATTTTATCTTTATCAACATCCATTTTGTCGTCTGTAGCAGCTTTCAAATTTATCTTGTCTAAAAATTTGTCATTTGGGAAAGGGTTAAGACAATAGACAATAGACAATACTTTTATTGACGTAAACTTTACAGTTTCTTGTCAAACAACAAAACATATAAACAAACAATAGTACACGTGATCATCAAATGGTTGTTAAGTCTATTATTTTTTTAATTTCAGACTGTCTTTACAGCCGTTTGAAAACCCACTATGTACGAAAGAAGGTGTTATTTTTGACCTGATGTAAGTTCGCTTTATATTTGTCTATAATCGTCCCTTTTCATTGTAAGACTTTGATTCGACAATCTTATTTGGTGACAGATTAAATGATTTTCATCAACATTTTTTTTTGTCTTCAACAGATCATTTCAATGTGGTTCAGTCTAAAATGATGTTGTATGGGAAAGGGTGATATGTAAAAAAGTATTTTTGGAGTCAATGATAGCCCATTTATTTGACAAAAATAAATGTATTTATCAAAAGTGGGTAAAGACATTCCAAACACAAAAACAGTCTTTGTATCAACAACTATGGGATAGTTGTTGCTCATTGGAATTATCTTATAGTTTATAAGGCTTGTTTTTGATAGATAAATTTAGAATACTGTTCATACATGTACATTGCTCTACACTGCATAATTGTAGTCTTAAATCATTTTAGGCAGATTAAACATGGAAAGAGTTGCAGATAACAAAGTTATTATCAAACCCTGTAGAAATCTCCATGTTATATCATAGAAAAGTTGGAGAAAAAGGAGAAATCGCTGATGATTAGCATATCATTCTTTTCTTGCAATGTTTTCTAATTCTTATTTGGTGTTGTCTTTAGAAGAAATCACTGAAAATTTTATAGGGGACAGGTTGCAAGAAAAGTTCCATACCAAGACCTCCTAGACTATTAAGAATAAATAGATATTGTATATCTATGTGACAGTCTGTGTTTTTGGTTTTAAATATCTTACAGTTAAATTTATATCAGATAGTGACGTTATCTGGGTACGCGTTGAAAAAACGATCACAAATTTAAATGTTGATTTGTTTGTTGCATTCATATATATACCCCCGTATTGTTCTACTTTTGGTAAGACGCATAGAAAGAACATTTTAGAGAAGCTTGAAAAAGATATTGAGCATTTTTCTTGTAAAGGAAATGTCATTTTATGTGGTGACTTCAATGCACGTACAGGTAATATTAATGATTTTGTTGATAATGATGATGATTCAAATCTACCAATCTCTTACGATGAAAAACTCGGTTTTATCATGCACAGAATTTCCCATGACCAAGGCAGTACTAACCAAACTGGTAAATGGTTAGCCGAGGTTTGCATTGATAACCAACTGTATATCTTAAATGGTCGCACTTTAGGGGATTTGACAGGTAAATTCACTTGCCACATACTGAAGGGCAGTAGTGTCGTTGATTATTTTATATATAGCAGATCTCTCTCTGATATAGTTCTTAGTATGAACGTACATGATGTTAGCCTTTTCTCTGATCACTGTTTAATATCTACTCAGATTAAAATTGAAAGAAGTACAGAAGATAAACAGTTTCGAAATAATAAAATCACACATAATATGGATATTCCTGATAAATTTGTATGGGATGAAACATCACAAAGTCGATTCCAGGAATCTCTGAACTCTGAAGAAATAAGACAGAAATTGCTAAGTATCAATAAGAAACTTGATGGCCTCGATACAAATGGGACGCATATTCAAAGTGCAATTGACATGATAACCGATGTTTTGGTAAGCACAGGCAACCAATCACTTCGAAGAAAAACAGTTAAAAGTAATAGACAAAAACGACCACAGGTCTCTAAGAAATGGTATGATCATGATTGCAGAACACTACTGAAAGACTTAAAATCAATAAAGAATGCCTTTAATAGGAATATAACATCCGACGTTTTACGTATAAAATATCACAAAAAATTCAAAGAATACAAAAGGCTAGTAAAGTATAAAAGGAGGCAGTTTAGAGATTCACTGACAAACGTTTTAAATAAAGCTATGGAAGATGATCCAAAGAAAGCATGGTCGGTAATAAATGAATTGAAAAACGATAGCTTACCACCTGATAAGGCTGAACAAATTAGTAAAACACAGTGGTTTTCCCACTTTGAAAGCCTATTAAATGATAATTCTAGTAAAATTGATGAAAACAGAAAGAGAGATGTCCAAGATGAACTTAAATCCTTTGAAAACAAAGTCCCGTTGGCCAATTTAGACTACGAAATAACAGATAAAGAGATATATGATGCCTGCAAAAAACTAAACAATAATAAATCTAGTGGATTTGACATGTTGCGTAATGAAATGATAAAATCAGCGCTTCCATTCATTAATAAGACTCTTCTTAAACTATTTAATATTCTTCTGAGAACAGGTATTTTCCCTGCTTCTTGGACTGAGGGTATCATTATACCCATTCACAAGCAAGGCCCCTTAACCGACCCTAACAACTATCGTGGAATTACATTAAACAGTTGCTTCGGCAAATTATTTTGCCACATACTTAACAACAGGATTTCGGCCTTTCTAGAGCAACGCTCTTTTATTAAAAGAGAACAAGCTGGTTTTAGGACAAACTTCCGTACGTCAGATCAAATATTTATTTTGAAAACAATTGTAGACAAATATATCCAAAATTCACAAAGAGATAATAAGCTCTTTAGTTGCTTTATTGATCTGAGAAAAGCGTTTGATACGGTATGGCACGATGGTTTGCTGCTTAAACTCCAAAAAGCAGGTGTAGATGGTAATGTGTATAACTTAATAAAATCCATGTATCATAATTCTACATCACGTATTAAATGCAAACACAAATTAACAGACCCGATTACCATTAAACAGGGGGTCCATCAAGGTAATGTTTTAAGTCCTCTATTGTTCAACATTTTTATTAACGATATCGGATCGGACTTGTGTACAGAAAATGCTCCAATGATTCATGACACAAAAGTAAATCATTTACTTTATGCAGATGATTTACTTTTACTTTCAACATCACAAAAAGAGTTACAAGAAAATCTTAATCGAGTATATGAATATTGTAAAAAGTGGGGTCTGAGAATAAATGTAGATAAATCTAAAATCATGACATTCACTAGAGGAGGTCGTTTACAGAAGGAACATAGGTTTTATGTAGGTGGATGCGAATTGGAACACGTGAAGCAATACAAATATTTAGGGGTTGTTATTTCTAACACAGCAAAATTTTCTGCTGCTGAAAAATCACTGAGTCAGAAAGCGAGGAGAGCTCTTTTTTCAGTTAAACAAAGTATATTTGATAAGGATGTGAAACCATCCGTTATACTTAAAATATTTGATGCACTCGTGAAACCAATCTCATTATACGGAAGTGACATTTGGGCAGCTTTTAAACCATCTTTTAAGAACAAAACATTAGATGAATTGTTCGACTTATCGGTTAAAGGAAGTGACGAATTTGATAAAGTTTTGATAAAATTTTGTAAATATGTTTTAGGAGTACACTCAAAGGCCTGTAATATTGCTGTTTTGAGTGAGCTGGGGCAATTACCAATGCTGATAACTATCTTAACAAGTTCTGTTAATTTCTGGTTACATGCTATTAATTCTAGTGAAGATTCATTGCTTAATAAGGCATACTTAGAACAATTAAATACTTCCAGTAATAAAGCAACTTGGGTGCAATTTGTGAAGACTAAGTTGCAAGAATTAGGATTCTCTCATATCTGGAATAATCAGTTTTCTTTTAATCCAAATGCTTTCCTAGATGCGTTTAAACTCAAATTAATAGATAGATTTGTATCCTATTGGAAACGTCGCTTCTCAAACACCGAGGATATGAGAAAATTACAGACATATAAGTTATTCAAATCTGAATTCAAATTTGAACCTTACCTTGACGCTTTATCGGATAAAAGATATAGAAAATGCTTAAGTTCATTTCGAATAAGTGCGCATCGACTTAGAATTGAGCAAGGCAGATACCATGGTGAATCTGAAGAACAGAGGTTGTGTAATACATGTAACAAGATAGAAAATGAAATACATTTTGTATTTAGCTGTACTAAGTATTCTGCTCAAAGACAAGTATTATATGAAGATTTGAATACAACAGACTTTATTCACAGTGATGATAACAATGTCACGTTTTCAAGAATGTTCAACAGCAAAAATGTGCGAATTATGCAGTCTGTCGCGTCTTTTATCCATGAATGTCAAATTGTTTAAGTTTTGGACTCCAAACCAATTATGACTTCCAGCAATTTGTTGCTTTATCCCATGCACACATGTTTCATTGAAAGCAGCATATGTGTATGTTATGTATTTAATTGAATGACATTTATTAGCCCTTTCAAACAACAAAATATCAATTGTTTAAAGATCAATGATTAATATGTTCCAGGCAAATAGAGTTACTAATGTCTCTGTAAATATAAATGTACCCTGAAAAGAGAAGAGGAAATTTGTTATCAGCTTCTTCTTTTCTCTTAAGGGTTCTTAATACCATGAATAGGCTCGTCAAAATCAGTACTTGTTTTGAAAAGGGTAAGTGATGTTTTTGCATTTGTGTTTGTGTGTTTATGTATGTTTAAATGTATGCCTTTAACCCACGAATGGGTATAATTGAGCATTATTAAATATTCTTATTCTTATTCTTATTCTTATTCTTATTCTTACAGGAATATTGTTCCATTTCTTAAGAAATATGGAGTCAGTCCAGTCACAGGTGAAAAGATGAGTGCAAAAGAGCTGACAAAATTAAAGTTTCACAAAAACTCTGATGGTAAGAACATAGAAGCAACAGTTATTTTCATTCATATACTTACTGAGGCAGAGAATTAACTCTTTCACAAACGGCAAAATTTTAGGGTGATCAACTTCAAAAACTGCCACAAATGACAAAATGGATGTTACTAAAGATAGAATTTGTGTAAAATATGACATAGAAAACATTGAGACAAAAGGAGAAACTGCTGATTATCAGCAGTTTCTTCTTTTGTCTCAGTGTTTTCTGAAGCCTTTTTAACTATGGACTTCAAAATCAGATCTTGTTTGGGAAACGGTTAATTTACACCTTTGTAACATATCATTTCTGCCGCCTTTTGTGAACTGCACATGTATGCATTCCAATTTTGGTGTATGTATGCATTGCTCTTCATTTTCAACGGTTACAGTACCAAGGAAAATATTTTTCTTAAGACCAAGAGAAATAATTTCTAAAATATTTTGCATCAAAATTGAATATGCATTCAATGTGACTAGATCTACAAACTCTAATCATACACACATGGACCTTTGGTTTGTTTAACCCTTTCCCAAACAAGACCTGGTTTTGACGGCCCTTTTTGAACAGGCTTGGGAAATATTAAGGCAAAAGAAGAAAGTGCTGATAACCAGCACTTTCTTCTTTTGCCTCAATATTTTCAATGTAATAACACACACATTTTCTACTTATGATGCTGATTATTTTGTCATCTTCAAATCCTTTTGAATTGCACCATCCCCAAAATAAGGCTGTTTGGGAAAGGAAGCGTTTAAGTTCAAGATCAAAGGATGTTACTTGGTGAGGTAGTCACTCTACCTCTTGACAACAGCCCTGCGTTCAGTAAGGCAAAACGTTAGCTATCGTTGGCTGTTTCATTCGGAATACTCGGTCAATTCTGTGAAATTTGTGTCAAAGAAGTTGCGACTGTTGCTAACGTTAGCTAACATTTTGTCTACTGAACGCAGCCTAGACATCACTAATTCTAAGCAACGTGTAATCAATTTTATATGGGCAGGTTTTAAAAAAATGTGACCAAAGTGTGACATTTAAATGTTAAGAATAACAGCTAATTTTACAGAATATCATCCAGATTTCATAATTAGGGTTTCAAAAACTATTCTAAATTGTTAAGCAGTGCCCAAATTATATTTTAAATCCATGTTCACTACTTTTTAGCAAGCCGGGACTTTATGTCCGGGGAGCTAATGTCACAGCCCTAGTGTCGGCGTCGGCGTCGCGTCCCGTCCCGTCCCGTCTTCACTTGAAAAACTTTAACCTGGTCTATATCTCAGGCACTAATAGAGATACAGCCTTGATATTTCATACATAGATACATCTCGACAAGACCTTTCATTTGGGACCATGACCTTTGACCTAGTGACCTTGACCTTGGAGTTTTACCTACTTTTGAAAAACTTTAACCTGGCCTATATCTCAGGCACTATTAGAGATACAGCCTTGATATTTCATACATAGATACATCTCGACAAGACCTTTCATTTGGGACCATGACCTTTGACCTTGTAACCTTGACCTTGGAGTTTGACCTACTTTTGAAAAACTTTAACCTGGCCTATATCTCAGGCACTATTAGAGATACAGCCTTGATATTTCATACATAGATACATCTCAACAAGACCTTTCATTTGGGACCATGACCTTTGACCTAGTGACCTTGGCCCTGGAGTTTGACCTACTTTTAAAAAAATTGCTGTTTTTGTGACAAGCTCTCGTATAGGCGAGCTACGTTGTCCGCGGACAACTCTTGTTAGCTAAAATTGTGTGCACAATCTTGCAAAATGACAACAAAAAAGCGTTTCACTCCTGACAGCATATATATTGCACAATATGAGAAATTGTAACCCACGAATCACTAAAAAGTAGAGTGCAGAATGCCCACAAGGTTGATGGCTTCCTAAAAAAATTTGAGTGGTAGCTTTCTGGCTGAATAGGCAAAAATGAGAACACATTTTGAAAAATAAAAGTGTTTCACTCCTGACATAAAATTCAGAGGGGTATTGTATAAAACAGGCTCCAAATCCTAAACCAATGAAGATAAGATAAAAAAGTAATTTTAAGATGATGATGCAAATGTTGTTTTATGAATTACAAGTGCTTATTGTAGTATCCTGTCACTGTCTTTTATTTACCATAGCTTAGAAACTTGGTAAAAGTGTTAAGTGTCACACAAAAACGTTTCACTCCTGACATTTTTGACATGTTTTAATGACATATCTTTTTTATTTGTGAAGCGATTTTCTTTAAACTTGGTACCCAGTATATAGACACAATAACACATCTTTTTAGCTTTGATTGGGTTGAAAATGTTTCTCTGTAAAAGCCGTGGCATGTAAAAAGTGAATGGTCACATTTTTTTTAAACTTGCCCATATGAATAATGTTTTAACCCATTCCCAAATGACAATTTTAAGATGGTCGAATTTGAAAGATATGTGTACAATAGAGCTAAAAAAATATTGAGACAAAAAGGGAAAAACCTGATAACATTATCAGCATTTTCTTCTTTTGCCTCAATGTTTTCTAAAGTGTTTTATGTTAGACATCAAAACCAGACCCCGGTTTCTCGAAAAAACTTAATTACGTTCTCATGCTCAAATCTGAGCACTGTGCTCAAATCGCACGAAATCCATGTGAACTTCAATCGAACACCCTTTAACGTTGGAGAGTATCCCTTTGAAGTTGAGCATGTTCTCAAGAAAATATACTTAAGTTTTTTTCAAGAAACCGGGGCCTGCTCTTGTTTCGGAAAGGGATAAAATGTTATTTTCTGATTTCAGATAAATATCACTGTCCAGTAACATTCAAGGTGTTCAATGAGAATACACACATTGTAGCGGTACAAGTCACTGGTAATGTGTACGCTTTTGATGTAAGTTGAATTTTAACCCTTTCTTAACCCTCCCCCAAACAGCAACATTTTAGGCTGGTCCAATTTGGAAGGAGATGTAGATGACAAAACTATTCATATCAAAAGTGGAAAGTGTATATGTTATTGTATAAAAAATATTGAGGGAAAAGGAGAAATGTGTGGACTGTCAGAAATTTATTCTTTTCTCTCAATGTTTTCCCAATTTATTCATATGGAGGACATCAAAACCAAGTCTTGTTTGGGAAAGGGCTAAACAAAACAATTTTGATAATTCAAGACCCGGTTTTGATGTCCCTAATAGAAATGGCATTGTAAATCATTGAGTCAAAAGAAACAACTGCTGATAACCAGCAGTTTCTCCTTTTGTTTCAATGTTTTCTGTGCTATATTATTAAAAAAAAGTTCCATTTAGAAACATCCATTTCGTTTTCTGCAGCACCTTTTAGATTCAAACTTTTGCCATTTTGTAAAGGGTTAAACAGTTTCCCTGGACATTGGTAAGAGTCAAATAACTTATATCAAATGTTAAACAGGATATAATTGAGCCAGGATCTGGAAAAAGGTCCAGCTTTTGAGCCCAATATGGTTACAGATCAGCCTGTGGTATGCATGCAGTATGATCAGGAACCATGTTGTTCTCTTACAGCTTATTCATGACCTACTGCAATCAAATGAGAATCACATTTATCTCAGTCCTACTGCACTTACGAACAGACTTATCTTGAAGCGGTGGACAGACGTTATGGCCACTGACGTTTTGACCAAGATGTTTTGGCCACGGACATTTTGGCCACAATATTTGACAAGGTAGGACCTTTTGGCCAAAATATATATATTAAAAAAAAAAAAAAAAAAAAAAAAAAATAAGTAAAAAAGGAATTGAACCAATTAAATTTACATAATATTATTTTATCTTGTAATTGCACTTTTGAAACTTGACTTAAGTTCATTGTGAAGAAAAAATAAGAATAATTGGTCTCAATTATTTCTATTACAATTTTATTTATATTTGGCCAAAAGGTCCTACCTTGAAATATATTGTGGCCAAAACGTCCTACATTCCTTGAAGTATGGTTGTCAAAAATGCTGTTAAGTATCTTTTTCCCAAATCATGGCTCTATTATTTGCAGAGCCATGCTTCAAACATATGACCTTAGAATGTTAAGAAAATCGAGTTTTCATTTCAGGCTGTACAAAGGTTGAACATCAAGCCAAATTTCTGGAAAGACTTACTCACAGACGAACCTTTTGTTAGAAAAGATCTCATAACTATTCAGGTAAAAATAGAAACACCCCATTACTTTTCAACCAAAACCTTGAAACTGCAGCTTAAAACAAGCTGCATTTATGAGGTTTTTAGCTCCACTGGCCTTTCAGGCCAGCGGGCTATTGTCATGGCGGTGTGTCCGTCGTGCGTCCGTCCATCCGTGCGTCCGTCCGTGCGTCCGTAAATTTTTCTTTAAAAATCTTCTTCTCAAAAACTACTGGATGGATTTCAAGCAAACTTCACAGGAATGATCCTTGGGTGACCCTCTCTCAGATTCCTTCAAAGAATATGGATTGAACCAGAACAACCTGAGTTATCTGCCCTTGAATGTCGAAAATAGCAGGTTTTGACTTTCGTTTTCTTCTAAAATCTACAAATATTAAACAATCAAGACAAAACTGTGACAGAATGATGCTGACTACAAGATCTTGCCTTGGTAAAATTTTCAGCTTGATCTGAATTTTACATCATGAGTTATGTGCCCTTGAAATTGACAGAATTGCCATTTTCGGCTGTATTTTGACTTTGTTTCCACTCTAGCAACTACAAATGTTGACTAAACAAGACAAAACTTTGACAGAATGATGCTGACTATCAGATCTTGCCTTTGTAAAATTTTCGGCTTGCTCAGAATTTTATAGCATGAGTTATGTGCCCTTGAAATTGCGAAAAATTACCATTTTCGGCTCTATTTTGCTGGTTTTGACATTATTTTTACTCTGAAATCTACAAATATTGACCAATCAAGACAAAACTTGGACAGGATATATATATATTAGCATTATATGCTGCCTGGGTGTAATTTTCAGCTTGATCGGAATCTTACATCATGAGTTACATGCCCTTGAATTTGACAAAATTGCCATTTTCGACCTTGTTTTCACTCTAACAACCACAAATGTTAACCAGTCAAGATGATACTTGGAAAGAATCTTGTTGACAATAAGATCTTGCTTATGTGTAATTTTCAACATGATCACACTGTTGCATTCTGAGTTATGTGCCCTTGAAATCGACAATATTTCAGTTTTCGACACTTTTTCCACTCTTGAAGCCACGAATATTGACTAATATAGACACAATTTGAACAGAATGATAGTGACCATAAGATCTTGCATGTGTGTAAATTTCTATTTGATTTTAAATATACTTATTGAATTATGTGTCTTTGAATTTGGCAAAATCACAGTTTTCAATTTTATTATCGCTCTAACATCCCTAAAATATTAGTCAATCATTTACTTTCTTTTTGCATTGACCACATGATTGCTGCTTTTGACTTTGTTTTGCTTTAAGAACAAAAAGTATTCAAACATCCTCGGAAACCCCGCGGTCATAGCTACGCTACATGACCCCTGGGACACTTGGCGAGGAAAACTTTGTATTAGCCGCTCCCAAATGCCGCCGTTTCATTGGTTCCATCATCACTTCATGATGGGTGTGTAGACCAATCAAACTGGCCGATACAAATCGCCAACCTCTAAACAGTGATTACATCAGAGGTACGTAATTTAATCCTGATTCAGGGTAGATAACTGCGTAGGAGATTGATAAATCGCTTCGGGTAAGTTGTCAATATGGAGGATTACTATCGTTTAGCGTGTGAAAAATTTAATTTTTCTAGTTTAAAAGACTTCCAAAGAGAAACTATCCCTATCTTTCTATTTCAAAGCTGAATGACATGTCAGTGATCTGTAATTTTTTAAATCGTTGTCGCACAAATTACATCTTATCATGAGCGCAGCCATCTTGGTTGTAATTGACAACGCATTGACTTATGAGAGCCGTTATTTGATTGGGCCTTGCACTCACGCGTTTCGTATAGATTTTCGGCGGCTAATTCAAAGTAAAAGTGGCCAAGTGCCCCAGGGGTCATGTAGCGTGAGCTATGACCGCTGTGGTTTCCGAGGATGGTATTCAAATATCTAGTCAAAACTTGGATTTAATATTAAAAGAAATTCAGGCCTGTGGAGCGACTCAAGACCTTCAGGTCTTTCTAGTTGTTGATAAAAAGTGATCTGTCCTTCTGATGACTCATTGAATAGAGAGATTTGCTAAAATTAAAAAATTGTTGAAAACAAAATTAAAATGGCTGGAAAGGATGATATAGATATTGAGCACCAATATTAACAGGGACAATTTATTTTTGTCTGCAAAATACTTTTGTTGAGTGTCTTAGCAAATATTGCAGAAGTGGGGTCCTAATAATATGTGGCGGGTGATAAAAAGTTGTTAGAAGACATTGTGGAAAATGAAGAAATTGCTTTTACAAGCAACTTCTTCATTTAATACAATGATTTCTACCCAGGATTGACAAAGTCATAAAATTTTAATATTAATTTCATGAACTTCAAATTGTTATCTGCACCTTCATTCAACCTTGACAAGTCTAAAGCTTTGTTATATCAGAAACGGATCAATTTGAGGATGTACAACATGCAGAGATAATGTCTTTCATTGTTTACTTTTAGGATCCTTCAAACTTGGACAAGTTCAACATACAGAAATTCTTCCATCTGAAAAATAATCTCAAGTTCGGGGATGAAGGTAAGCTTATAAACTATATATTACTAAATGATAAACTTCTAGACCTGTCCAAATTCAAAGATGTTGCAGACGACAACTTTTAGCAAACAGAATTTTAGATTTTTTTTGTCGTTCTTGATAGAAAACATTGTGGGAAATGACAAAAATTGCTTGTCACAAGCAATTTCTTCATTTCCCACAATGTTTTCCCAAGCCTTTTCTTGCGAGGGAGTCAAAAGGCGTCACTGTGCAGTAAAGGGTTAACTCCTAACCAGATGACAATTTGATGACAAATTTTTTTGTCTGATCCAAATTCAAAGATGTTTCAGATTACAATTTCAATTGAATGGAATTTCAGATTTTTTTATCACTCTGGGTAGAGAACATTTTGCAACATGAATAAATTGCTTTGCCATTGAATTGAAATTGTTGTAGATCTGTGTCACCTTGGAATTTGAAGTGAAAGATTTTGATGTTTGGAAATGAACACTTCTCCTTTTTTGACATCCGCATTTCATACAGAGAAGTGTTTAACCCTTTCCCAAATGGCAACATTTTAGGGTGATTCACTTCAAAAACTACAACAAATGATAAAGTGGAAGTTATTAAAGATAGAATTTGTGTAAAATATGGCATAGAAAATATTGAGTAAAAAGGAGAAACTGCTGGTTATCAGTAGTTTCTTTTTTTGTTTCAATGTTTTCCCAAGCCTTTTCTATTAGGGACGTCAAAACTAGGTCTTGTTTGGGAAATGGTTAAGAATAACCCAACTGTAACAACATCTTTCATTTTTCACCACTCTGAATGTTATTGCAAGCCTTATCCATTTTGATTACCTTATTTCAGATGAAGAAGTTTTAAGAAAAGATCCAAAGTACAGATTAAAGAACATCAATGCAGAAACTAGAGATGTACTAGACACCCTGGACAAGGAATATAAAGCTCCTGTAAGTCTGCTAGTTTAGTGTATCTGGGTAACCCGTATCTGCATATCAATGCCTTTTGACTTGAAAAAAGGCTAGAGAAGACAATGTGGAACAGCATTTTCTCCATAAGTTTTCTGGCTTATTATTAAGTAATCCATTAACCCATTCCCAAATTATGACGCCTTTTGACACCCCACAAGATATAAGACTTTGGAAAACATTGTGTGAAAAATGAAAAAATTGCTTTTTACAAGCAATTTCTTCATTTCTTACATTGATTGATTTCTACCAAGACTGACTAAAGAATTTAAAATTTCATTCACTTGAAATTTGTCACCTGCAACAACTTTGAAATTGAACTTGTCTAAAACTTTGCAGTCTGGTACGAGGTTATTGTGAAAATATTGACTTTCTTTTTACGGCAACACATTTGAATATGTCTCAGTCCAAAATTTTGCTTCATGTTAAACTGTTATTATTATTGACTGAACATGTTTATCCCTTCAACTATTTAATCCTGAAATTATTCAATATATGTATTTCTTTCAGGAGAAAAAGGCTGATGTGAAAAAAGTAGCAGACAAGTTTAATTCAGTAAGTACAATTTGTTTATAGATTTTGTTTACATATATATCTTTAATATAGAGAAAGCTAGGGAAAGCATTGGGGCAAAAAATGCTGATAATGAGTAGTTTCTTTTTTAGCCTGAATATTTTAGAAGTATTCCATCTATTGTTAACTACAAGACACTTCAAGCAACTTTGGGCGTCATTTGAAGCAACAAAAATTGGCAAGGGTATCCCTTGTCAATTTCCATTGCCACTGATGACACCTGGAAATTGATTAGGGTATCTCATTAATTTCCTTTGCCATGGATTAGACGCAAGAAGTGTTCATATCTTAAAAATGGGTAGTAATCCTCATTCAAGTTTCATTTCCACATTTTCAGGCCCATTACTCTACAGGTATGGTGGCAGTATCTTTCACATCAACAGTTATGGTTCCTGAACGTTTATGTTTGCCAGCCTCCACGATAAAAATAAAAAAAAAATCCTTGAAAGTGGCATTAAAGCTCATTTAAATCTCATCTTTTACATCAACAGCGGTGCCAGGAACATATTTACGTATATAATCGTATGTTTAGATGCACCCTTTACCACAGTATAACGGATAAATGGTCAAACATTGAACCCCCTTCAAATCTCAATCCATTTCCACAATTTCAGGCACACTACTCAACTGGCATGGTGGCAGCATCTTTTACATCAACAGCTATGGTTCCTGAAACACACCATCAGGCAGGTCAGAAACTCCTATACCTTCTATCCCATAGTGACAACATTTTACTATTGTACAAATTGAAAAATGATATAAATGGCAAATTATATGTTAGGAAGACAATCTACATCCCTTAGCATAAAGAACATTGAGGGAGAAGGAAAGATGGCTTGTTATCAGCATTTTCTTCTACCCTCACTGTGTTTTCTCATGTAAGATTGTCTTGGAACAGGTTAATCCATCTATTACCAATGCCATTTCAATACAAATGGTAGGAAAAGAAATAAATTCTTGAATCTAGAATTTTTTATGCCCCGTATCGGAAGATTGGGGCATATTGTTTTACTTGTGACCATCTGTCTGTCCATCTGTCTGTAGAAAACTTAACATCGGCCATTTAGAGGGCATTTGTGTTTCACAAACACATCTTGTTCTTTTTTGGTAACATAGGTGTGTAGCATTACCTTAAAAACCATGCATGGTAATTTGAACATTAAACAAGGCTTTTGGCATTGTTGTACCATACAAAATTAGGGGGAAGAATCTTAAAAATGTAGTTTAGTTGAATGATTCAACACTGGGTCCAAGAAGATATGCTTTGGATAGATTTCTTTGAAGACCTATTCATGCATTGAAAAAAATTTCATTTTTAAAAATGTTCTATTTCAGCCATAATTGATGAGGACATTATTCGATTTGAGAGGGTAAAGAAGAAAGGCTATGTAAGAATGCTGACAACACATGGACCACTGAATCTGGAGCTACACTGTGATATGGTAGGGTATATTTTGTTTATCCAAACTGCCAATAGGGATTATCGGAGTGAGCAAGTGGTCTGGTCACGTGGTCAGCCTTACCACAAAAGCCATGCTTCCGGTCATCCAAATAATGAACAAATGTCTGGAGGATGACACCAAAAGTGAAATTTTTGACTTGGCATGCGATGCTTTTCAAATGCTAGTTCATGGACACAAAGAAATGTCTCTAATGATGATGATTTATTCGTAAAATTGCGCATTGGAGACCTACTAAAACAATCAAGGCCATCATCTCACCTAAGTGAACTGTACATAGAAGTGTTTAATAATGTGAATTTATGTGTTTTTACCTGTTTAAAAAGCTATCTTAAGCGCACTGGCTCTTATCGCAAACATTCGGTGCTTTTTCTGTCTTCAATGAAACCTTATAAACCAGCCAGTCGATCTACTGTATCGAACTGGATAAGGGAAGTGCTTTGTAATAGTGGTATAAGTTTATGTGATTTTAAACCACATTCAACAAGATCTGCAGCAACTAGTGCAGCTGCACTAAAAGTGCCTGTAGACACTATCATCAAAACTGCCGGTTGGACGTCAGACTGCACTTTTCGCAAGCATTATAAGAGGCCTGTGACAAACGACAGTAGCTTCAGCAATGCTGTGCTATCGGAACTGAACTAGTGGTTAATCCTTTATCAAACAAAACCTGTTTTTGACATCCCTGAGATAAAGGGCTTGGAAAAACATTGAGGCAAAAGAAGAAAATGCTGATGATCAGCATTTTCTCCTTTTGCCTCAATACATGTATTTTCTTGGCTATATAATATACAAATTCTTTTGATTTTTTTGGTTTACAGAACCCATTTTGTTGTTTGCAGCTACTCTTAAAAAGGATTTCCCTAAAATTTTGAGTTACTGTTAGGGAAAGGGTTAAATATTAGTATATCTGAGTATCTTTTGCTGAAAGGCAAACTATAAAGTGACCACACACTATCAGTCATCTGCTTGTGTTCAAGTACAAAAAAATCCAATCCCATAATGCATACAGTGTTTGACATGCTGTATTTAGGATCCTCTTTGGAATTCAAAATTATTTAAAGGATTGCCTACAATCCAACAATGAAATGTAGCCCTATTTTGTAGGCTTTTGAATGTAACAAGGAGTGGAAGAGACTAAATTTGTATACAGTTCCTCTCCCAAACCACTTGACATTGAGCTGTAAAATTTTATATTGTGTAACATCATCTTAGGGCTATTTAGCGTAATGTATTCAACAACAAAAAAAGCTTTGTGTTGTGGGTTCCAGTAGTTTAGCAAGAGAACATCTTTTCATTTTGCAGGTACCAAAGCCTTGTGAGAATTTCATCAAATTATGTAAGAGAGGGTACTATGACAACACAATATTTCACAGACTTATCAGAAATTTTATGGTTAGTATACTTACTTTCAAGAGACATCTTTTTCTACAAATTTTCGTATGAACAAATCTTGATGTTTTGAGGCATTCAAAAAGTCTTATTAAGCTGCTGTCCGGGTGTCTGTCTGTCAGTCTGTCTTTCTTTTTGATAACTGCTGCTGAACTGCTTCAGTTTCTTTTATATTTATGAAGATCAAATTTTTACCTGTCTTTGAACTAGACAAGAAGCCCTTTTCACTTACAAGCTCTTTGCAAGCTTGAATCATAAGCATTTCTCTAAAGCTCTTAGTCACTGGTGGTGAACTCGGCCAAAGCGAGGGACGTTTTTTGCTACAACAAGGTACAGATATTTTGTGTTTAAATGTGAGTTTAAAGATCTGATTGGATAGTTTTTCTAATAACAATGAATTTGTTTTAAAAATAGACCAGGTTTAACGATATGTATTGACAAACCATCTGTGTTGTTATAAATCTCATAACTATGTCTTTATCGAAGCCGTAGTTACGATATTTTATAACAACACCGACGGAATACTATGATCGCGAAAAAATGTCCCACGCTTTGGCCGAGTTCACCACCAGTGTTAGTGGCTGATGCTTCTACAAATGAGTTTACTTACAGAGCAACATATAAGAGAGGATGAAGTCATTCTAAATTTCTTCATCTCGATTCTAATGAGTACCCACAAGGGTTTGATGTACATTTAGTGAAAAATTTCATTTTGAAAAGCCATCAGCTATAATATTGTATAATATTACAGATACAAGGGGGTGACCCAACTGGTACAGGGACAGGTGGAGAATCAGCATGGGGTGGGACATTTAAAGATCACTTTAAACCTAACTTATCTCATACGGGCAGAGGTATTTTAAGTATGGCAAACTCAGGGCCGGATACCAATAAATCACAGTTGTAAGTATAGTATGACAAGAATAAAGCCTTGATCATGAAAAGATCACATTTTGTTATAGTTTTTTCAATTACTCTTCTAAATGAAATGTAATATATTGGATATTTTTATAAATCAATTCTTATACGCCCGAAGTGTCGTACTGTGTTATGGCTCCGCTCGTTCGTCTCTCTGTCTGTCCGTCCGTTAGCAATTTCTTGTGTACGCAACTCCTCCTACAGTTTTGATCGGAATTCGATCAAACTTGCCACAATGAATCTCCATGGTGTCTAGTTGTGCATACCGCTTACGGAATTCAATTAACTCTTTTCGTTCTTGAATTATCTGCCCTTGAAATAAAAAATGCCCATTTTCTTGTGTGCACAACTCCACCTACAGTTTTGATCAGAATTGCCCATTTTCTCCTGTGCGCTACTCCTACAGTTTCAACCAGAATGTAATCAAACTAGCCACAGTGAATCTCTATGGTGTCTTGTTGTGCAAACAAAATTTTGATAACTTTTCATGTTTGAATTATCTGCCCTTGAATTGAAAAAATGGCAAATTTTACTGACAAGCCCCTCTTGTGCGTATATGCGCCGCTCTGCAAAGCTCTTGTTTTAAAATAATGCATTCGCTGATTATGGCATGAGCAGAATGGCATAATTGCATGAATATATACCATTTCTTTGTACATATTATCTAGTGTTTCTTGTTTGATAAGCATCTATGAATTTTGAAAACTTAATGCTGAATAAAATTGGTTTAAGTTGAGTTTTGTCTGAAAAGTTTTCTCTTTCTTTTGATATTTTGTTTTTTACTGTTTTCAGCTTCATCACATTTCGATCCTGTAAACATCTTGACGGTAAACATTCAGTATTTGGCAGGTACGTATATTGTTTAACCCATTACCACACAGTGACACCTTTTGACACCCTTAAGGATTTTTTTTTTAAGAAAAGGGCTTTAGAAAATACAGTCAATCTTGCTCAAGCGACCACGTGCATTAAGCGACCTTTTGCTCGAAGCGACCACTCTCAGTTCCTCCCAATGAAATTCCTTCTTTAAATTGTTGTATTAAGCGTTTTTTCCCAAACGCGACCAGCGACCGGCATTTTTTGGGCCCTCAAACAATAGAATGTTATTTTAAGCGACCGTTCCACTTTACAGATAATTTGCAAAAGGTGTCAAAAGCATGTAAAGCTGTGAAATTTGCCCAATTAATGGCAATTTTGTCACCTGTGGATTCAATCAAAACTGTAAACAATACCACTCGACGCTGACCAATGGGGCTTTACGAAAGAAAAAAAACTTTAACCAATACGAAATGGCATATGGTTAGTTGTTAGTTCACCCGTTTGTTTGTATTCTGGATTGCCATTATTCATTTCGAATAATGTTCCCATCATAACCTATGTACACATTAATCTGAATTAACGAGTAATCTTGGATTGAAAAATCTGTCAAGTCATATCTATAAATGCAAAATACCAATTGTGGATTCATCAAGTTTGTGTAATTAACCTTTCTAAAGTAATCGAAAAAGTTTTGTTCGATTATATTATCAACAACCTTAAAATCAAGTCGAGTCCTCATTGTAATAAACAAAGGGATATCACTCTAATGTCATACCAAAAGTCTTCGAAGTTACATTGATATTTTACACAGAATTGGTGAAAAATAATCCTGTATGTCATCAATTGCCATTTTTATTTTCACAAATTGACTAAATCAAAGATTCTACCCTATATCAACGGAATATTTCCTGTAACTTCACAATAAATTAATCAAGATGCCATTTTCGTTATGATTCTCTCTTTTAGAAATTTTGCGAGTAAAGAAGAACTGGCATGAAAAAAATAGATCTTGTATTAAGAGACCGTTTCATTCAGCGACCATTTTTGGGATTCCCCAAGGGTGGTCTCTTAAAACAAGATTGACTGTATTGTGGAAAATGAAGAAATTGCTTGTGATAAGCAATTTCTTCATTTCCACAGTGTTTTCTACCCAGAAAGGCCAAAAATATTAAATTTAATGCACTTTTAATTGTCGTCTGCAACACCTTTTGATTTGGAGAAGTCTAAAGTCTTGTCGTTCGGGAAAGGGTTTAATATTTGACTGGCATTTTTGACTGCTGAGAAAAAGATTTGTTCAAAATTACAGAATTATTTTTTAAAATTCTTTAATCTTGAATTCTTTAAGAAAGAGATAGATCTATGAGGGTATTGCTATCGATTTCTATGACCATTTTTCCAAATTTACCACCTTAAATGATTAGTTTCTCAACAAGAAAAAGGGGGAGGTACAAAGAACTGAATGAAGCAGTATATTTTTACTAATACTTTTTAGCTCACCTGAGCACGAAGTGCTCGAGGTGAGTTATTGTGGTCACTTTTTGTCCGGCGTCCGTCCGTCCGTCGGTCCGTCCGTCCGTCCGTCAACATTTGGGGTGTTTACACTCTAGCATCCACAAAAGTTACTCAATCTTGATTAAACTTGGCCAAAACAAGTAAGATCATAAGTTCTCGAACAAGTTCGATTATGGGCCTGATCGGATCAGAAAGTGCAGAGTTATCTGCCCTTGAATGTCAAAAAATGCTGTTTTTAAGTTTCTTTACACTGTAGCATCTACAATTATTGATCAATCAAGACAAAACTTGGACATTATGTTGGAGACCATAAGATCTTGGATGAGGTCAATTTTCAGTCTGATCTGACCAGAAAGATGAGAGTTATGTGCCCTTGAATTGGGCAAAATTGCCACTTTTTTGCTGTATTCAAAAAAGAGTTAATCTAAGGGAAGGAACTCTGACACTACTTTACTTCAGTATAAGTAGAGTTATCTAGTTTGATAGAGGATATAAATAGATTCTAAGGGAAGGAACTCTGACACTACTTTACTTCAGTATAAGTAGAGTTATCTAGTTTGATAGAGGATATAAATAGATTTACACTCTTATTAACCCATTACCAAACAACAAAATTTTAGCCTAGTCCAAAATCATAGGTGTTGCAGACGACAAGTTCCATTGAACAAAATTTAACATTTTTTGGTCTTTCTTGGTAGAAAACATTGTGGGTAATGAAGAAATTGTTTGTCACAATGTTTTCCAAAGCCTTTATTTTGTGGGGCATCCAAAAGCGCCAATGTGTGGCAAAGGGTCAATCAAGACAAAACTTGGACACAATGTTGGGGACTTTAAGATCTCAGATGAGTTTGATTTTCAGTCTGATCTGACGAGAATGTTGAGAGTTATGTGCCCTTGAATTTGACAAAATTGCCATTTTTCGGCTGGTTTGGACCTTGTTTACATTCTAGAATCTACAATTATTGATCAATCTATACAAAACTTGGACACAATGTTGGGAACCATAAGATCTCATATGAGATTGATTTTCAGTCTGATCTGATCAGAGAGTCGAGCGTTTTGTGCCCTTGAAATTGACAAAATTGTTGTTTTCGGCTGTTTTCACCTTGTTTATACTCTAGAATCTACAAGTATTTATCAATGAAGACAAAACTTGGATACAATCAGGGCTACAGATAAGTGGAGGTGAAGACATACTAACATTGTTTTTTCGAATTCAAATCCTATGTTGTGGGTACTCATTTGAATCGTCTCGACGAGACGATACAAATGAGTACATGTACCTACAACATAGGGTTGGATGATCACTGACAGCATTATTGCAGTTTGAAAAGTCACCACCCCCTCTTATCTGGAGCCCTGTACAATGTTTAGCACCATAATTTAGATCTTGGATGAGTTAGATTTTCACAACCTTATTGACCATAAGTTCTTTTTCAGTCTTAAAGTAATAAATATTAATTGAATTGAACAAAAGTGTTGCTCATATCATTTAGGTTCAGGTGAGCGATATAGGACCATCATGGTCCTCTTGTTTTCATTTTCAACAAACACACAACATTTTTATGCAATCTATAAATAGCTCAGGCATACTGTTTTACTCTCTTCCGACTTCCATCAGTCTGTACAACTAAATATAAAACTTAGCATTTGCATATAATTTTAAACTCTTTTAAGTTACGAGACTTATAGTATGGTATGTATGTAGCTTATTTGTGCATACATTTGACCAATGCATTGGCAGCATTGCTGTCAATTTGATTTATTGGGTTTTTACACTGTTTTTAACTGCTATGATAATATCTTGGCGGCTAGAGCTCCTAACTGTGGTTTCCTGGTATTTCTCTCTCCAGTACCATCACAACATTCAAACCAAGACCCAAGCTGCTCTCTCACATAGATGATTCACACCCATTGGTGAGAGACAAATGCTTTTTTAGCTCCACTGGCCTTTCAGGCCAGCGGGCTATTGTCATAGCGGTGTGTCCGTCGTGCGTCCGTCCGTGCATCCGTCCGTCCGTGCGTCCGTAAACTTTTTCTTTAAAAATCTTCTCCTCAGAAACTACTGGATGGATTTCAACCAAACTTCACAGGAATGATCCTTGGGTGACCCTCTCTCAGATTCCTACAATTAGTTTGGATTGAACTAGAATAACTTGAGTTATCTGCCCTTGAATGTCAAAAAAGCTGGTTTTGACTTTATTTTTACTCTAAAATCTACAAATATTAACCAATCAAGACAAAACTTGGACAGAATATATATAAGCATGATATCCTGCCTGGGTTTAATTTTCAGCTTGATCGGAATTTTACATCATGAGTTATGTGCCCTTGAATTTGACAAAATTTTCATTTTCGACTTTGTTTTCACTCTAACAACCACAATTGTTAACCAATCAAGATGATATTTGGACAGAATCTTGTTGACAACAAGATCTTGCTTTTGTGTAATTTTCAGGATGATTGCATTACTACAATGTGAGTTATGTGCCCTAGAAATTGACAAAATTTCAGTTTTCAACACTTTTTTAACTTTTGTGGCCACATATATAGATTAATACTGACAAAATTTGGACAGACCCTAAGATCTTGCTCGAGTTTAATATTCAGCTTGATTATTGTGGTGTTCAAGACATAAATTATCAAGTCAAAATCATATTTTTAGATCAGAATGTCTTTATTTTCATGACCACTATGATAAATACACAATCGCAACTTCTTGAACTAATTATCATAAAGAAAAACAACTCTTACTGAACTTTAAATTGCTCATATCAAAAGTTACTTCCCTTAGTCTACCACAATTATCAACTCACATATTGAATTATGTGCCCTTGAATTTGGCATAATGACAGTCTTCAACTTTATCATCACTCTAAAAATCCCCAAAATATTAGTCAATCATTTACCTTCTTTTTGCTTTGACCACATAATTGCTTCTCTTTACTTTGTTTCTGCTCTAAGAATCACAAGAATTTTAAAATATATCAGTTTAAGCATTTAGATAAATTTGTCAAATTTTTTATAGTAAACCACAAGAAATTCAGGCCTGTGGAGCGACTCAAGACCTTCAGGTCTTTCTAGTTGTCAAATGTCAGAATGGATACTGGCCGAGCCGGGGTTCAAACTCATGACCATTGGATTGAGAGTCTCCAACGTTCCCAACTGAGCTTTCGGGGTTTGGCAGCATTGCTGTCAAATAAGGTCAATGTCAATTGTCAAGGTCACATTATAGCAAAATAAGTGAGCCTGGATCTGGAAAAAGGGACCATATAGCATTTGAGACAGCCATGTTTCACGATCAGCCTGTGCCTTAGTGCTGTCTCACAGGGATCCATGCTATTTGGTATGCTACAGGTCATAAAGAAGCCATCAGAGCACAACATGATACATGATCAGACTGTGTGTATATGCAGGCTGATCTTGGACCATGTTGGGGTCTAATGCCATAAGGGACTTTTTCTCCAGATCTTTGCTCAAATGTTTCTCATCTCATTTGTTTTCTCATCTCATTTGTTTACAGGGTTGTTGGTGGTTTGGATACTCTTGATGCAGTTGAGAAGATTGAAGTAAATAAGAAAGATAAACCACTGGTAAACATATTTTATAATTATGATCTGGCATGCAAATTGTTTTCCTGTTATCTGCCTGAACAATATTTCCTTTAACCCTCCCTTTTCCAAACAGAAAAAATTAGTGTCATCCAATTCAAAAGCTGTTGTAGACAGCAAAGTTTATGCAAATAAAGATAGTATATGTACACAATATAGCTCAGAAAATATTGAGGCAAAAGGAGAAAATGCTGATCATCTTCTTTTGCCTCAATGTTTTGCAGGCTTATTTTCTTTGGGACGTCAAAACCAGGTCTTGTTTGGGAAAGGGTTAAGCCTTTCCCATTGAAGTCTTGGTTTTGACTTCCCTATTACAAAAGTATGAGGCATTTTCTTTCTTTGTCCAAATGTTGATGATTTCTCTTGTATTTGCAGAAAGAAATCAAGATAGAAGGTGTGGCAGTGTTTGTTGATCCATTTGAGGAAGTGGACGAAGAAGTAAGGGTATATTATTCTTGTGAAGAGGGCTTTGTGTTTGTAAATTCATAAATCTGTTCTTAACCCATTCCCACACACTGACTCTTTTTTACGCCTATCAAGACAAATGCTTAGGGAAACTTTGTGGAAAATGAAGAAATTGCTTGTGACAAGCAATTTCTCCATTTCCCACAATGTTTTCTACCCAAATAAGGTGATAAATTTCAAAATTTCATCACATTGAAAATGTTGTCGGCAACTTCTTTCAATTAGGACAAGCTTAAAATTTTGTTGTTTAGTAATGGGTTAAACAACGAAATTCATCCTGCTTCAATTTGAATCATTCTACCGAGGACAAAATGGTTGTTGGTATAGATAGGATTTGTTTAGAATATGGCTCAGAAATATTCAGGGAAAATAATGCTGGCCAACATTGTTTTATCCTTTGCCTCAATTCTTTTCAAAATCCTATTAGGCTTTTCAAAATCAGGGATTCTTAGGAAAGTACTAGGTGTAATTGCCAGTCAGTAAAATTTTTAACCTGTTCCCACACAATGACACTTTTAGACGCCATACAAGAAAGAAGCTATGGAAAACATTGTGGAAAATGAAGAAATTGCTTGTGACAAGCAATTTCTTCATTTTCCACAATGTTTTCTACCCAGAGACCAAAAAATTGTTAATCTCATTTACTTTAACTTGTGTCGTCTGCAACATCTTTAAATTTGGACCTTTCTGAAATTTTGCCATCTGGTAATGGGTTAAATTCAATAAAGTTCATTTGAAATTATATTTTGTATTTTTGCTCAATCAGCTTACCAAGGAAAGAGAAGAAGAAATAGCCAAACAAGCGAGGGAAGAGGCAGAGAAGAAAAGACCAAAAAGTAGGAAGGAAGAAAAGACAGATATACCCAAAGCTTTCACATCAGGGGTCGGAAAATATATCAATCCTACTTCATTGTAAGTATGTTTATGTAACCATTCTTTACAAGGCCCTGCTACATAGCAGAAGTTTAAAGTAAATTCTTGGTTAACCCTTTCCCAAACGGCAACATTTTAGGATGACCCACTTCAAAACTGCCACAAATGACAAAATGGATGTTATTAAAGATAGGATTTGTGTAAAATATGGCATAGGAAATATTGAGGCAAAAGGAGAAACTGCTGATTATCAGCAGTTTCTTCTTTTGCCTCAATGTTTTCCAAAGCCTTTTCTATTAAGAATGTCAAAACCAGGTCTTGTTTGGGAAAGGGTTAAAGTAAATTCTTGGTGAAGCAATGAAAATGTCATTACTTTACCAGGAGCTTACTTTGAATTATCTGTACGCAATAGACCCTCAGTGATTTATACATGAATACATTTTAGTTGACTTAAGTAAAGTACAATATTCAAGTGACACTGTGTTTGTTGGGGTGTTGAGAAAAAATATGCCAAAAAGTAGGAAGGAAGATGAAGAGAACAAAGGTGAAATTTTGATCTTCAGCATTTTCTTTTGTCTGGTATATTAGTAGGGATGTAACGATACATCGGACTATCGATATATCGCAATAGTGACCTCTGCAATAGTGCTATCGTGATAGGCAACTGGCAATATCAATAGTATCACAATTGTTGTTTCCACTATCACAATAGTTTTGATAGTTCCAAAAATAGCAATTTGTCACATGACATTGTCGAATTTTGGCAAAAAATCTGTCTCTTGAATATCAGACATCATTGACAGGCTACTCAAATCATGAAATGTCACTCTCTTCCTTCAGATTATTTGTTTAATGATTCTGCAAATTGATTCATTTATGTAAAATTCAGTAAATGTGATTTTAAATGAAAAAATTTCCATTTATAGCACTAATAGCGTATAACAATAGTATCACAATAGTACATGTATTGCAATAGCAGCCTACAATAGCAATACTATCGCGATAGCAATTTGGTCAATAGCAATACTATCGCAAATAGTCATTTTGGTCTGCAATAGTCATCCCTATATATATACTGGCCAAAAGTCCTAACTGGCCACTTTAAAAATGACTATAACTTTTTTAAAAGTTATTACATTTTAATGAAATTTGATGTGTTGATTTTTAAGCATAGTGCCCGTGGATTTCCATGATGATTTACCAATAATTGTCAAATTTTGATGTGTAATAAAGGAAAAGCTCAAAAAGCTCTAAATCAAAATAGAGCTCGAGATAATACTCTTTCAACAATTCAAAGTACACAAATCGTTAGCTGCAACCCAGACCAAGAAAAAAATTGGAAAACATTGTCAATTTTGTGTGACTTTTGACTACAGAAGAAGCAGAAAGAATGGGAGGCATGGTAAAATGGTGTTTAAATTCAACCGGCAAAACATTTTATCGAGCAAATATGCTCAAATATGGTCTGGTATGGAAAGATGATGCAACAAACTGATTTTTTACACATGTCCTACATTTTGGAGCCCGCCGTGAGTCATCATTCCATATTTAAAGCATTTTCGAAGAAAAACGTGTTTTAGATGTTGTCTTTAAGAACCGTTTTTCTGCATACATGACCTCTTTCATTTTCTTTTATGGCCATATGCCGCGCACAATTGTCAAACATTTTCAATTTTTTTCTTGGTCTATGTTGTAGCTAACGATCCATGAAACCAAAAATACTACATTGACAATATTCTGAGCTCTGTGTGAATTTAGAGCTTTTTGAGCTTTTCTCACGCTGCATTTTTATTTCAATAAAACAACGGTAACTGTTCGCCAAAATCAATTGGAAAGTTGCTTAAAAATTCACATAGCAAATTTCATGAAAATCCAGTTACCACAGAAAAAATTATCTTTGTTTCTTAAGTGGCCGGTTAGAAGTTTTGACTAGTATATTAGTAACCCATTCCCCCAAAATGATGTCTTTGACAAGTAATTTCTTCATTTCCATCATTTTCTACCCCAAAATCATTATAATTTGAAGTTCAATCACATTGAAAATGTTGTCTGCAACTCCTTTCAATCTGGACATGCTTAAAATTTTGTAGTTTGGAAATGCGTTGAAAGGTGCTCAAAATAGATTCTCACTGGAGTTTTTGTTATCCATTTCAGAAAGCGACAATCACAAACTTTTGACAGTATAGATGCTCCTCCAGAAGGGAATAAAAAGAAGCCAAAAACTTCAGGCTTTGGAGACTTTAGTTCTTGGTGATTCAAGTAGATAAACAGGGATTCTTTGTGTCTCATATGGTATTCCTGTAATCGGAACTTATTTGGGGCATGTTGTAAACATTCGGCAGTGGAACACTCCATAACAGAATGTTTATGTCAACGCCCTAATAATTGCAATGTCTGAATCTCATTTGGGATGGACTACCTTAAATTGAGGTCCTGTCTCCATATGACCTTAGTTGTTAACTTACCATACAGTGAATTTTGAGGCAGCTCCGATTCAAAAGCTGCTGCAGACGACAAAATAAATATTGATACAGATTTGTTTTGAGTACAATATTGCATGGAAAATGATGAGGCAAAAAGAGAAAATGCTGATTATCAATGTTTTCCCAAGTTTTTTCTGTTAAGGATGTTAAAACTAGATCATGTTTGGGAAAGGGTTAAGTGGGGTGTAAAACTCCATTCAATTAAATCCTGTGTGAGTCAATGCTTTGTATCTTCAACTGGTCCCCGTTTTACTGACAAACATACAATTATTTTTTTGCGTACATACTTGTAACAAGGTACCTGATTAGCCCAATCTGATTTCTTGTGTATTCAGATGTCTTGTTACACAGTTAATACAAAAACATGGTTGTAAGGTGGTTAGTAAAACAGGGCCCTAGGGAGAACTCTAGATGTTATTGGCAGAGCCATAGGGGTCCGTAATTTGAGCCTTGGCACCATCTAGACTATTCTATTGTCAATAGAATAGCTAGTCTAGATGGTGCCAAGGCTCAAATTACGGACCCCTATGGGCAGAGCTACAAATAAGAGGGGGTAATGGCTTTTCAAAACGCAATATTTCATTTATTGTTCATCAAACCCTACATTGTGGGTACTTATTTATACCCACAACATAGGGTTTGGATTTGAAATAACAAATTAATAATGCCTTTACTCCATCTTATCTATTGCTCTGATTATTTGTTCGGTAAAAGACTTGTTAAACCATCACGACTGGTGGTGAACTCGGCTAAAGCGAGGGACGTTTTTTCGCGATCAATGTATTCTGTCTGTGTACTTATAAAATATCATAACTACGGCTTTATCGAAGATTTTATAACAACACTGACAGTTTGTCAATACAAAACGGTAAAGTCTGTTTTTAGATCAAGTTCATTGTCATTAGAAAAAAAATCCATAAACTCACATTTAAACGCAAAATATCAATACCTTGTTGTAGCGAAAATTGTTTAAGTTCACCACCAGTGATTACCAGACGGCAAAATTTTAAACTGGTCAAAATTCGATGATGTTGCGGACAACAGTTAAAGTACATGTAAATGAATATGAATTTATTTGGCTTTTTGGCCAGAAACATTGTGGGGAAAGAAGATATTGCTACAAGCAATTTCTTCATTTTTTCGTGATGTTTTACAAAGCCTTTATCTTGTGGGATGTCAAAAAGCACCGTTATGTTGGAATGAATTAAGTAAGGTTTCATTTGTTCTGGTATCAAGTATATTTATGAAGTACATGTACATAATTGTACATATTAAATATAATTATGACTTTCAAATATGTTGTTCCGTTCTCATGATATGAAAGGATTTTATCCATGTAGACTCTACAAAAGGAGGACATTAGTGGTTATCAGCCTTTTTTGCTCACCTGAGCACGAAGTGCTCAAGGTGAGGTATTGTGATTGGTCTGTTGTCCGGCATCCGTCCGTCCACAATCATAAAAAAAATCTACTCCTCCTAAAGTGCATGGCAGAATTGGATGAAATTTCACAGATATGATCCTTGGGTCATCCTTTTTCAAAATACTTCAAAGAATTGGGATCGGGGTCAGAATGGGCTCAAAAAGTAGGTCACTAGGTCAAATCTTATTTTTGCTCTAGGAGTCACAGTATTGACTCAATCATTGTGAAAGTTTACCAGAATCTTTGTCTTGATGATATCTAGGTCATTTCAAAAAGTAGGTCATGCCAGGTCAAAATGTAGGTCACTAGGTCAAATGATTTAAAATCCTTCTTTTTGCTCTAATAGTGCTACCTTTAGCTCAAATCTTGTGAAAATTGCTCAGAATGTATTTTTGGTGGATATCTAGGTTCTGTAAAAAATTGGGTCATGTGAGGTCAATATGAAGTCACTAGGTCTGTTTGATAAAATCCTTCTTTTTGCTTAGAAGTGCCCATTTTTGGCCAAATTATTATGAAAATTGCTAAGAATGTTTTTTTAATGATATAAAGGTCATGTAAAAAGTTTGTCATGCAAGGTCAAAAACTAGGGCACAAGGTCAAATATCAAGAAATCCATTTATTAGTCAACGAAGTGCCAACTTTGGCTAAAATCTTGTTAAATGGCTCAGAATGTTTTTCTTATGGATATTTAGGTCCATTTAAAAAGTTTGTTGTGTGAGGTAAAAAACTAGGTCACATGGTCAAAGGTAATGAATCCCTTCATTTTGCTGTGGAAGTTCCAATTTTGGCTCAATTATTTTGAAAATTGCTCAGGACGTTTATTTTGATGATGTCTGTACTCTGTAGGTCATTGAAAACTTGGGTCATGCAAGGTCAAAAACTGGGTCAGTGGGTCAAATCTTGTTTTTGCTGTAAAAATTTATTACAATATTTGCTCAATCATTGTGAAATTTGTTCAAACCATCACTTTACAAGCAAAGAAGCCCTATGTTGTGGGTTTGGGAATTTTCAAGTGAGGAATTCAGACAAATTTATTTTGACCAGGTATCAGCTTATCAGCAATCATTGCTTAAGTAAATAGTTAGACTGTCTAAAGTCATTAATAGACCGTCCAAAATAAGTAAAGGGCTGCCTTATCTGATAATGGGGCTCTTATCTGATGAAGGATAGAGCTACAGATAATCTTAATGTCTTAACCCTTTCCTATGATGTCCCTATTGAAAAGGCTTTGGGAATTATTGAGTCAAATGAAGAAAAGGCTGATAATCAGCATTTTTATGCTCCCCGAAAAAATTTCGGGGGAGCATATAGTCGCCACGCTGTCCGTCCGTACGTCCGTCCGTGTGTCCGTCCGTCCGTCCACAGCCATATCTCAGCAACCTTTGGACCAAATTCAATGAAACTTCACATGTGAACTCCCTGGGTCAATACCTAGGGACCTTTTTCTCCGTTTGTAAATTTAAGGCTGCGTCATGGAAAAAGGGGCCTTAGTGTAAAAATTAGTTTTTCTCTTATTTCTCTTCATCTAATGGGCAGAATTTAATGAAATTTTGTGCTCATGTAATAAATAGGATGTTCTAGACCATATTCTATAAATAATGTGTGTACAAAAAAGCTTTCATGGGAAAAGGGGGCTTAATGTATGATAGTTTTTATTTTGTGACAAACGCTTATTCGGGGAGCATAATCCGTCCGTGACGGCCCTTGTCTCATCTTGCCGCGCTATTTCAAAATTGAACAGTCTATTTCTTTTCTGTCTTGGTAAAGATTAAGCCCTTTCCCAGCCAAGGTTTGAACCCTTTCCAAATTGTTTCAGAACAGAAAGTCCTCAGTTTTATGCCTTCGAATTTGGCAAAATTGTCATTGCCATTATTTTATGTTCTTCTAATGTTATAAGATTGATTTCATGGTCTTGCCAGTATCTCAACTATGAATTCAGGTGAGCGATCTAGGGCCATCTTGGCCCTCTTGTTTCTTTAGCCTGAGCTTTTGTTCTCACATCCACAGCTTGTCAACACAATATTGATGGAATTGTTTGCATAATATTTGTTATGATAGTGTACCGATATCAATCAGCAAATTCCATTAGTATAGTGGAGCTTCTTAAGAAAAAATGGCCCCAGTGAGGTCATTACATAAGCAGATGTCATTTAAGAACAGCAAAATTTTAGACTGGTCCAAATTCAAATACATTGCAGATGACATTTTCAAGTGAAAGAAATGTTAGATATAGTCTTTCTGAGCAGTAAACATTTAGGAAATGAAGAACTTTTCTCTTTACTAGCAATTTCTTCATTTTCTGCAATGCTCTCTAAAGCCTTTATCTCATAAGACATCATAATATGGGAATGGGTAAATGATGGTGCACTATATTCTGATCTTGAAGGGACTTTTTCAATCCCCCGCCACAGCAAATATCCTTTCTGACAAATTTTCTCCAACCAAAGGTTTGATAATTGTTAACCTATGTTGGCGAGCAGCTGGGGGCTCGGTAAGGATGTTGTGGTAGTGCAGGTATGAGAAATGACAGGAATCCATGGTAAGGTACTCTAGCCAGGATGATTAACCCTTTCCCATACGGCAAAATATTAGGGTGATCCACTTCAAAAACTGCCACAAATGACATAATGGATGTTTTTAGAAAAATGATTTGTGTAAAATATGACATAGAAAATATTGAGACAAAAGGAGAAACTGCTGGTTATCAGCAGTATCTTCTTTTGTTTTAATGTTTTCCCAAGCCTTTTCGGTTACGGGCGTCAAAACCATAGGTGCGTTCTTTAGAGCAAGATTTCTTGAGATTTCTAAGATATTTTAGGATAAAGCGTTCTTTAGAGCAAGATTTTTAAGACACTCAATGGGAGGCGCCATTACCCTATACTTCGTGCGGAACCCCTCGGTCAATTCTGTAGAAACAAAATAAAAGAGACTTGATCGAGTTGTTCCGAACGCTCCATAATTTATAAACCGCGGTGTTCCGATTGCTCCATACTTTATACAAATGACGTCATAATGACGTCATTTGTATAAATATGGGGCATTCGGAAAAGCTCGGCCAAAGTCTCGGTCTTTAAACCGCTTTATCCAAAACATCTTGAGAAATCTTAAAAAATCTCGCTCTAAAGAACGCGGCTCTGGTCTTGTTTGGCAAAGGGTTAAATCATAGCAATTGAAAGAGGCGTTAAAACCCAATTAATATTAACCCTTTCCCAAACATATCCTGGGTTTGACAGCACTTTTAGACAGTCAAGACTTTTGAAAACATGAGTGAAACAAAGAAAATTTCATTGGCTTAAAATTGAATGATTGAAAATTTCATTTTGTTGAAATAGAAATTTTCTTTCATTCTATGACTTGGAAAACTATAAGCAGTTTGCTGGTATAGTCGACCCAAATTAACTCCGGACAACTTTATTTTCGGCTGCACTGTCTGTTAGTTGAGTGTATTAAGAAAACAGTGCCGAAGTGGGGTCATTACACATGCAGATGTCCCGGGTTAATGTTGCTGGGCTATACATTTCTTCATGTTAGGACCTCATGGGAAAAAAACAAAAAGATTTTCAAGATATCAAGATAATTAAAATCATTTAATAGCATAGCATCAAAGAAATGGAATTCTTCAAAATATTATCAAACATAAATAACATTTTTGTACCGATGCAGTTTCTTTAGGAAGTGTTTAAAATTGCTTATTAAAAACATACTTTTATACATGAAAAAGTTAAAAGTGTGATATACACATTTTTGAAAAAGTCTTTCAACTTAATGTAATGTTGACCTTGCAATATTTCATAAACAAGTGTATATAAAACAAAATAAGATTTTAAAACATAAAATTTTGCCACCCCTTCCTCCATAGAGACAGTAAAGACTATTGAAAACATTCAATAGGAAGCACCATAGATACACTAAAATGTACATTTATTTGAAACTTGTTGAGTGGAAGCCATAGGCAACCCCATGTTACCAAAGTTTCACTTATCCAATTTTGTTCAGTTTTGATTGAAATGATATTCAACAATTTTGCTACTTATCAACTTCAAGGATCAATATCTTTTGTTTACATTTTCCTACGTATATGTAAATGTGTGTATTCGTCGTTAAAAAAGTTTTGTTTTAACATCTTTCATTTCCATTAATGAGCACTGAACTCAATTTTCCAATCGACTTGCGCAGAAATTTTATTTATCTGATGTCAAGATATTTTTTTCAACTGTTATCAATTCATGGTCGATAAGAAGATGAACCAGCATCAAATTCTACCATTCCGAACCCTGGACAAGAGGGTTTGAATGTACAGTCGACACTTGTTATGTCTACATTGGTTAAGTCGAATTTTCGCTTAAGTCGAAGTGAATGTTTGGTCCCGTCCTCTTCAACAGATTTCAAAAAGTTAAAACCAATTAATTTCGAAATGAATATAGCCATTGAAATATAGTAAGAAAAGGGTAGGTAGATTACTAGAAATTACTAATGCTGAGCAATTTCTTTCCTTTTCCTACTATATTTCAATAATGAATGCACTTGGTGAGCAATAGAATGGCCAAATGTCATTAAAATCGAAACGAAACAAAATTGGGTGAGTCAAACTCTGTATATGTCAAGGTGTTTTGACTGCCCCTCTGACTTCGACACAATGAGTGTCGACTGTATTTGATATTAAAACATATCATCATAATTGTATATCAACTACAACGTTATGGTTACTAATTTGAATAGATATTGACAAAACAATCCATTCCAAATGAGTATCCACAACAACAGAACGATATGTACATGTAGAGGAGAAAAAATGAATTCAAAATCCGGAATTTGTCTTAACAATAAACAGTGACAAGGTTTGCTATTAATCCATTACAAGACAGCAAAATTTTGGGCTGTTCCCATCTTAAAGGTCACTGTGTTGCAAAAAACATTTCATTGATCTCTGCATTTTAAGTAAAAAAACATTGTGGATAATGAAGAAATTGCTTCAAACAAGCAATTTCTTCATTTTCCACAATGTTTCCCACAGCCTTGGTCAATGGTGGGCTTTAAAAAGCGTCCATGTGTGGTTATGTTCCTTGTAGAGAGAAGCAAAAGCTTTGTACAAAACTTATTCAATTATTATATTCTTTTACAACAATTTAGTGTTATTCCATAAAACATTGTTTCATATGATGGACAGATGGACAACAGTATAACAATTTTCCCCATTATTTTGTGATAAAACTGACATGCTAAACACCATTTTTATCATTCCCCTTCCGTTTTATCTGACACATCTAAAAGTTTTGCGGTTGAACTATTCCTTGAATCTTGAGTAAGTCCTTTAAAGTTTGGTGCTTCAGCGTCCACAATAGCTTTTTGTGCGTTCATTATTTTGTCTATCACTGCATAGTCTTGTTCTCGTTTGTCTATATCGTCATACGGTGTCCAACTCATGTCCGCCATCAGTTTGAAAGCTCCGACAAATTCATGTGGACAGCTCGCTCCCCATTCCTGGAAAATGATAAGATAGAAGTTATTGAGAGATAATTAGTCTATCAAATTTTTTTCTGAATATTACAAAGCTATAGAGCTAGTAATCGTTTTGATAACATATCTCTTTATCAACTATCTTTTAATTATTTTCAGAGACAATAGCACCAATAACATGCTCCTGAAATTTCTTGAATAAGCAATTATCTCCTATCTAAGCGATCAACAATTCATCTCGCCTCGTATAGAAATTTATTCATTTGAATGTAAAAGTAGAAATTGTGGTCCACACAGAACATATACACTCCAATTATACTAAATGCGCAAATGTATGAAAGCTTTGCTGAGACTGCTATGTATCATTCTAAAATCAAATTCAATCAAAATACCAAATAGGTGAGTTACACGATTGTACATTATCAGTTTGCCACACAACAATCTTTCATAACAAGAGTTGTCCGCGGACAACGTAGCTCGCCTTTACGAGAGCTTGTCACAAAAAAAAAGAGTCCAAGGTCAAAGGTCAAGGTCATTAGGTCAAAGGTCATGGTATCAAGGTCATGGTATGTAGTATCCATATGTGAAATATCAAGGCTCTATCTATAATAGTGCATGAGATATAGGCCATGTTAAAGTTTTTGAAAAGTAGGTCAAACTCCAAGGTCACTAGGTCATAGGTCATGGTCCCAAATGAAAGGTCTTGGCAGGAGGTATCCATGTGTGAAGTATCAAGGCTGTATCTCGAATAGTGCCTGAGATATAAACCAGGTCAAAGTTTTTGAAGAGCCGACGCCGACACTAGGGCTGTGACATTAGCTCCCCGGACATAAAGTCCCGGCTCGCTAAAAATTGTTGACAAAAAAACTCACACATGTATTTTTTTTCTAAATTGAATATTTTGAAGGGAAAGGAGATCTTGTATAATAGCATTTTTCTCTCAATGTTTCTTTTCAAAATCAAAATCAGAACTTGTTATGCAAATGCACATATGATTGCAATACAGTGATAATACACTTACTTGTGGTGATAATATAGAGAAGTAATGTTGCCCTGACTCTCTCTCATACAAATAATAAATATTTCCTGGTTTCTTGACTAGGTTACATGCAGCATGGTGTAAAATAGTATCTCTCTTGGCCTCCTCCAAAATCTGTAGAGAGATAGAGTACATAATATAGAGAAGTAATGTTGGCCTCATTCTCTCTCATATAAATAATATATATTTCCTGGTTTCTTGACTAGGTTACAGGCAGCATGGTGTAACATCGTGTCTCTCTTGGCCTCCTCCAAAATCTGTAGAGAGATCAGATAGAGTGTACATAAAGCATTACTTTTGAATAGATGATCTGGAAAAGGAGCAGCTGTAACGGGATGGCCTGTACTCTTGAGCTAATTGAAATCAATACATCATTCCTATATAATGTCTGCTCATGCTTTTTGGCACAAGATAAAAGGCTTTTGAAAACATTGTGGAAAATGAAAGAATTGCTTTTCCCACAATGTTTTCTTCCCAAAAAGATCAAGAAATGTAAAATCTATATATTGAACTGAAATAATCAATTACTTCTTTTTCAAACACACTTATTGTCTTTTGAAGTGCCTTTCTAATTAAACACCTTGGAAATTGTTCTTTGGAAGAGGTTTAATTACATACCTTTTTAGCTTGTTCCTGTAAATATTTGATTTGATCTGCTATAACCATGAGTTTACCACCAGCAGTTGCCTTTGTGAATTCATCAGCCTAGATAAACAAAATAAAACAATTATTCTCTTAAAATAACCTTGTTTACTCCATAAACATGACAATTTTGCATGTTTTCAACAAACATGAGTCGGTATTGAAATCCAAAACATGCATAGATCCAGACATTTTTCCAGAGAAGGCCATCTGTATTGGTGCATGAAAAAATCCCAACAAATCACTTTGATAAGCCTTTTTTTAAAAAAAATCAAGAGGGGCCGGGCCTCCTGAACCCCACCCCATGGATCTGCGCAAGAAATATCCATTGCAACTTTGTTATATAATAATTCGAGTATTATTGTATAAGTGACTATATCACTCTCTGAATTATTTTAAAAACATTAGTCTTTTTAAATGACTTCAGTTAAATGACTGTGACAGCCTTGAGTTATTTTAAAAGTAAATTTGTGCTTATTCAGACATTTCAGAGCCTATAACATTCACATAATTGTGTACCTTTTTAATCTGTTTTGCCAGTTCCACCAGATCCATTGGGTCCGCATTTCTGTTTGTCATATGTGTGTTGACAAGCTGGTATCCATTGGGTCGGCTATTACTCTCAACGAGCGCCACTATAAGAAAGAGCAAAATATTCATCAAACCATTGCCATATGGTGAAGTTTCAGGTTCAAATTCAAAGATGCTGCTGATGACCATTTCAAGTTGATGAAATTTAAGGTATAAAGTGCCTAATGAAAAACACCACTTTCTAGCCATACGAAATGCATCAAATTACACACACTTGTAAATACACTTCACATAAGTTGATTCACCGTGCCGGATTTCAAGATTATGCTTCAAGAAGAAAATAATTTACAAATATCATTTTACTCTATATTCATATGCAAGGGAGGTAATTTTGAACATTTTTGTCAAATATTTCCATAAATATGCATTAATTCAAAATTCTAAACCGTACAAAATGCTTATGTTTGTATTTGGAATGGAAATGTAACACAGTTTAGGAGTTACTGGCACTTTTTCAATTTTGCCGCTGGCTCTTTTGTGCTAATTAGGCCCTTCTTACCTTAAAAATAAGCCTTTACATTTTGGAGTAGAAAACATTGTGGTAAATGGAAGGAATTGCTTGTGACAAGCAATTTCTTCATTTTCCACATTGGTTTCCAAAGCCTTTTCATGTAAGAGAGTCAAAAGGCCTCACTGTCCAGTGACAAGCAAACCAGAGTTCCACCAGATCCACTGGGTCGGCATTTTGTTTGTCATAATTTATGTGTATTGGCAAGCTGTCAATTGTTTTCTGCAAAATCTCTGAATTTGGACCTGTCTAAATTATTTCCATTTTGTGTGCATGCGCAAAAAATGACCGAGGGTATTTTGTCGTACATTCAGTCGATTAACAGGGTGATGGTGAACTCGGGCTGAAAAATACTCGGCCCTATAAAAAGTCGGCCTGTATACGAACTTGGCCTGTCGAACTCGGCCTCAATATAGGCTATCATTATATAGCACTGTTTTATATATTGAAATTGTATTATAATATTTGATATAAAATATAATGATGGGTTTAATTCATTTTCATATCATCAGAATTATGTAGTTCTATTATTTAGAATAATTATTATCTATTTTATTATTTATAATTAATTCAATATTTTGAACTTATGCCCTTATGCCGTGTTCGTTCTACTATGTTGTTAATTTCAATTAGATTGTAAATGTTTGCGTGATTATCATTATTGTAAATAAATTGTCTTTTAATTATTTTGATTAAAAAATTGTTATTTTATTAACAATTCATTATTTTCTATCTCGATGAATATAAACGGCAAAATGTTTGGTTGGTGCAATTCCTTAGCTGCTGCAGGATCATATCGGTCTACGTTTTCTTTGGACAATGTCTTGATGTCATCTAAATAATAATTTAGTACTATGTTGTATACGTCAAATAAATTAAAATGTTATAATAAATTGCTATATAATTTTCATTCACTATATATATTACTATATATCCTATAATAAGGCCGAGTTCACCATAGCGAGTTCGTAATAAGGCCGAGTTCACTGGAAACCGATGAACAGACCAAGAACTGCCGCCACTATTATTAAAGTACTGTGAATCGAACCACTTAGTCGCAAGACAGATGCTCTACATCTCCACCTGAGACACTTATCAACTTACAAATGGCATTGAGCAAAGTTATCCAAGAAACTTGCTGAATTTTCTCCATTCCCCTCTTTCATCTTTGTTTTCAAAAAACTTGTGTTATCAAAACAAACAAGTCTTCTGACTAAAAATTCTTTTGTTGTCTATCCTTGAAGGTTCAATTTCAAACTTATGTGCATTTATAGCTGGGCCGATAAAGTCGATTTTTCACTCAAATTGTGCATTTGGTGAAACAAGCATGAAATTTTGCATATATGTCAGCAAATGATGACTGTTTACAAAAAACCCCTTGGCCACCGAAAAAAATCAAAATGGCGGCCATTTTCCAAGATGGCCGCAATTGGAATGTTTTTGTCAATTTTCGGGCTAATTTCAGCTAAATTATGTCTTTTTAATGTAAATATTCCTTGAAAATAGAATAAATGTGTAAACCATTTATTTTCAAAATTGATTTATTCATTTTGTATAATTAATGGGGATATTGCTGTAGTAAAATCCAAGATGGCCGCCACTTTATTCGTATTTTCATGTACATAGCATTAGCATGTCATCTAGACGGGTATATTGCGATACATTAATGATTCGGATTGTGATTCACATTAACTTGTCAAGGTGTGTTCCTAAGAAAGTTTTATTTGAAAAAAGCAGTCTAGAATAATCTTACGACAGAATGTACAGTCAATGACTATAGAGTTTTCCTCGATCGTTAGACTTACTATATTTTTATGTTTAAAGAAACTCATGGTGTATCATATGGGCTTATATAATCTTATACATATACATATCATACATTTAATTTAATAAGAGTTACATGCTCAAATCACCAAAAGACTAGTTGTCTTTATAAAATCAGATTGTATACCTGCTTATGCCATTAATGGAAAATGACTCAGCATATAGGATGCAGCATCTGCCAAATGAAACCCCAAGTGTTACTTGTGTATGGAAACGACAAACAAAGCTTTTTATTTAAAGTGTGCGAATACCTATTTAACAAGCCCGACAATCAAACAAATCCACGAAGCAAAGGCTATTTTGTTGAGCTCATCTCTAAGACAACCGACACTGACACCACATGCCGAGTGCCAATTATACATCTTTGAATATTTGTAGAATCAAGGATCCATGGAGTTATGCAAATTTTCTAAAGCTAACTATGGGGTTCTTTAATACATAGTTTCAAAATCTTTAATGTATGGTATGGATATGGAAAGGGACCATTACCGCAATTTAGGCACATGATGGTCCATGCCCCGGTTTCTCGAAAAAACTTAAGTACATTCTCAGAATCAAATCTGAGCACTAAGGAGAGCGAAATGCTAAAGCTATCCAATTACTTTCAAACAAAAATGTGTACGATGACGTTTGGCTCAGGTACTTTCCATATTCAAATTCTGAAACATTTTTCTTATGTTATGCATATTCTGAAATGTAGGTGAAGATACAGACCCTCTTGTTTATGTAATCTTGCTAAATTTGAAAGACAGTAGTTCTTTGCTGGCTACTGTACACTGTCTCTGGAATATGGTTTAGTAAGTCCCTCCTTGATGTCGAGTGACAGGCAAGTTGTCAATCTTGGAGCTCTCGTGGAGTATGCTGTGCTCTTGTGAGATAAAACGATGAATTTGTACAGATTTACATTGTTCAGGATCAATAATAATAAACTTAAAACAAGCATCACGATTCAATTGGACAGTTTGGTTTTTGTAACATATTAAGACAGAAATTGACAAATTCAGATTCATGTCATGCAACATGTCATAAGGTGGGAAAATTAATGTCATTCTGACCCTCTTGCTGTAGCAATTTTGCTAAATTTGAGACAAAATATCTGTGTATCAGGCACGAACTTGTATACTTTTTTTTATTCAGGAATATAGTTTTCTGATCAATTGTTGTTTTTTTAGACTGACAAAGGATCACCCATGGAGCTTTCGTTGAATATGTTGTGCTCAGGTGAGCTAAAACTTAATCGAAATAGATGAATATTTGATTTTCATATGATCAATGAAATATGAAACACAAAAATCACACATATTGATCAATGACGACAAACTTAACACCAAACATTAAATGGCGGCTATTAAAAAAAAAATGACGGCCATTTTAGAAATGGCTGCCATTTTGCCCGCCATTTTGAATATTCGTGTGACCAAAGATTTCTTTGAAATGAGTGAACCATGGTGAGTCTATATATCAAGTTTGTTACATTGTTACACTAAATGCACACTTTTTCCTAATCCGAATCATATCTGATCAAAAATCGCTTTTTGACATTCGGATAACGCTCATTTTGAGTGTCAACAGAATATCAAAAAGCGAATTTTCATCAGAGAAGACTCGGATTAACTTTTTCCCTTATCTACCAGGCTTTCTTGGCTATAATGTGCTCAGGTGAGCTAAAATGATGAAAGTAAGCGAAAGCCATATGGATTCCGATTTTCTGTCATCAAAAACATACATTTTGACACAAAAATCGTAAAAAATGGTCAACTGTGTCCAATTTAATGTCAAAAACAAGTATTATTTGGCGGCCATTTTGCCGCCATTTTCGGCCGCCATTTTGAATTTTGAGTGGCCAACGATATTTTTTGAAAAAGTAGGACAAGGTGAACCTACACACCAAGTTTCATGCTTGTTTCACTAAGTGCACAATTTCCCCCCTTATCGGCCCAGCTATTAGTAGATTTACTAAAAGCGATACCTGTGATAAAGGTTTATCATGATCTTCAATGTCCCGGTCCACGTTATCTTGGTAAAGGGTCAAAACTCTGAAGCAGTGGTCAACTCGACCAAAGTTGCATAATTTTCTGCTGTCACGTTGCTTGAACCGTGATTGCCTTATTTACGATCATTTGCAAAAGATTGAATTTTACTAAATTCAACAAAAATAAGATAAAAGTTACCCCGTGTCTCATAACTGTTGTCTTCCATTGAAATTTGTGTTGTTTACTGTTTCTGTGTTGTTGCTTTCTTTGCTGAAATGACAGCAGGAAATGACCGAAAACACAGTTGGTTCTCGGTATTTATAGGAAAATTGCTCGGCAATCTTCGGTGATCTCCGTACCTAGGCGATGACGGGAACCAGTCATTTATGCAAAGCAGAAAAACAAAACTGACGTCACACTTCTGCGATCTGGATGAATTTTGACATTTTGCTGATTTAAGTCGAAAATTTACCGGACAAACCAGTAAAATGTCGGCTGAAACACAAAGAAAAGCTTACAGATACAACTGCAACATGATTAGACCGCAGCTGTACAGGTATATTTGTTTTTGTTCCATTTCTTTGTGTCGATGGCTTTTGTTTACAAAATTTTGACAGTTGGGAGGTTCAAAGCAGAGTTCCCCTTCTTGATTGAATGCAAAACTATCAATTGAAATCCTATTTCGTTTAGTTTCTAAATTGAGTTTTGATATCATTTAACCAAAAATTCATTTGTTTTCTTGGATTTGTTATTGCACAACTTCAATAATTTCACCCAAGGGCAGCAGTCACAAGTGTTTTAACCCTTAACCCCACCCATTTTAAAAATCCTTAACACTAATTAAAGATGCATTCTACATCTAAATGCCAAACTGTCAGGACTTGATGGTGCGGTGCACAAGAAAAAGGTTTAGATAGAAAGAAATATAGAGAAAGAAATAAGGAAGTTTGGACAAATGGAAGATTGCATGAAAGAGAAAGATAGAAAAAAGTGTGAAAGTATTTGACAGGGGCTTTTCTCTCCACCTATATCCAACAAATCTAGCTTCAGTGACACAGTTGGATCCATCGCTTGTAGATACTTGCACCCGACAATCGATTATCCCCTAAGAACTTAGAAGGTTAGGCTGGTTAGCCCACTCTTAAGGATGCCAGAGAGAGGGACTCAGCTATGGACGCTGGTAGGCTGTTCTAGACTGGAATGTATCTAGGGAAAAAATAAAGCAGAAGCTGTCAGTGCAAGTGGACTGAGGCAGGAGTCTATGTTTGTGGGCTGCTCTTGGTAGATGCTTGGCATCCGAGATGTAGAACTTTGCATTTCTCTACAATGATTGATTTCTCAACCAGATCATTGGCGATCTTGTACATCATTGTCAGTTGAGATTTTGTATGTCTCGATTCAAGGGACTCCAATTTCAGATGTCATATCTGTAACACGGCTTATTTCGCAACATACAGAATTCGTTCCATAACTGGTCACATAGCCCATTACACAGGCCTTACCTCAAGAAAGCAATATTGGAAATGAAGAAATTGCTTGTAACAAACATTTTCTCCATTTTCCACAATGTTTTCCCTAATCCGAGTCTTCTCTGATGAAAATTCGCTTTTTGATATTCTGTTGACACTCATTTACATCAGAGCCGAGTCCTATTCAAAAACCGGAGAAAAGTTATGTCAGCATTTCATCGTCCGATTGTTTAATTATCTTAAACGCTATCCCCAAAAAGCCTTATGATACCGATCAATGTACTATTTATTGGCGTGTATGATAAAAAATTCAAGACCAAAAAGTATTTCAAAAAGGTTTATAGGCAATGTTTTGCAACAACCCTCACCTGAGCAGCCTTTGTTTACCATGACCTTCCATTTAAAACCACGTGATCAACGCGAAATCTCGCACATGGAATGCGGGTTTTCCCAGATTATGACGTAACGGTAGAATTTGAAAGAAAAAAGAAATAAGATTATTTTATTTTTCAAATTGACGGCCCTTCTGAAATAATATAACAATAACGAGTTTAAAAAAAACTGATAACATGAATAAATAAATAAATGAAATATATCAGAAACGTCCGGCAAACGTTTTAAAGCTAGTATTCGCACCAATAATGTTTGCTACTATGTTGGGTCAATTCCATAACTTATGAGCATGGAGAACGAAATAAACGGAATTTCTCAGGAAAAGCAATACCATTCAAGTTGCAAGCTGAACAGATCGACATAAATTGATTTCCACAACAAGAACACTCCATAATTTCTGAACAAAGGCTGTCACGTGACTTGAGAAAAATTCGTAATCAAAGGCGATCACGTGATAGTCACGTGGCGGTAAATTCCGCTCTATTTTTGAACGAGACCTGGTCACGTGATCTGCAATAACAATGGCGACGAAATGGAGTGGAAATAGGGGGTTGTTGAGTTTCGAAAGGTTATACTCTTCCAGCAGGCCGATTTGAAATGAAATTTTTGGTCAAGTATGACAAAAAATGATTGATTGATCTATACCCTATAGAATTTTACCGAGTGTTGGATATAATACACATAAACAGACGATGAAATGCCGCCTAACTTTAGGCGCTGTTTTCTTGCCTTTTCAAATAGGACCTAGTTCTGATCAAAATGAGCGTTATCCGAATGTCAAAAAGCGATTTTTGATCAGATATGATTCGGATTATGTTTTCCCAAGCCATTATCTTGTAGGGCGTCAAAAGGCATCACTGTGAGGCAATGGGTTAAACTTGTAAAGAAGTCTTGCATTTACCCTACATGTTTTAGATATTTAGTTCTAAACATGGCTCTATCACCATACAGTAATTATTTATTTTCGAACATGACATATATGATGATTCCACACATTAACCCGTTCCCAAACAAGACCTGGTTTTAACGACACTTATAGAATTGGCTTGGGAAAACTTTGAGACAAAAGAAGAAACTGCTGATAACCAGCAGTTTCTCCTTTTGTCTAAATGTTTTCTGTGCTGTGTTATTCACAAATTTTACAATTAATACCATGTATTCTGACGTTTGCAGAAGTTTTTAAATTGGATCACCTATTTTTTTGTCATTTGGGAAAGGATTAATCAATATCAATTCGTCTTTTATTTCAGTGAAAAGTCACTGATGGAGAGTGTGGTAGACTTCTTCTCTGATGTAGTTCCACAAGTATGTATCATTATTGCTACAGATAATTAACAATAATTCGGAATGATGGTGTTTCACAATGCAATATTCCTTTATTTGTTCATCAAACCCTATGTTGTGGGTACTCATTTGAATAGTCTCATTGAGTACCCACAACATAGGGTTTGGAATTGAAATAAAAAAGTTAGAATGCATCACACTCTTATCTATTGCTCTGAAGTATCATTTCATAAAAGAAATAATCTCTATGTGAGTGGGTTCTTATAGCTAAATAAATTTTACAAAGTAGAATTTGTTAAGATCTCTCTTTCCCTAACAAGACCTGGTTTTCACTTCCCTGGTGGAAAATGCCTGGAAAACTGATGCAAACGAAGAAAAAGCTGACAACATTTTCTCAGATATCTCCTTATGTTTAAATATTTTCTGCGATATATCACATCTCAGTTGTAAACTTTCATTTTGTTATCTGCAAGTCCTTTAAAATTGGAAGGGTCTTGAATTTTGAGGTTTGACTAAAGGTTAAAAGCAACATTTGTAATGTTTGAAATGTTTGACACTTGAATTAGATTCTGACAAAAAAATATTATTGAAATTACAGAATTTTACAAATGATTACTGTAGAATTAAATTTTCTTTATTATGGTCAAAAACCAAATACATGTCTTCTTTCTTAAACAATTAACCCTTTCCCAAACAAGACCTGATAAAAATGGCTTGGGAAAACATTCAGACAAAAGAAGAGACCGCTGATAACCAGCAGTTTCTCCTTTTGTCTCAATATTTTCTATGCCATATTCTACATAAATCCTATCTTTAATAACATCCATTTGTCATTTGTGACAGTTTTTGAAGTGGATTACCCTAAATTTTGGTGTTTGGGAAAGGGTTAAATACGGTTCCAAATAGACAGCAGTAATGCTGCATTATCATCATTCTTTTGCAGGCATACAGTCCACAGAAAGTTGAAGATAAAGAGAAAATTCAGTGGGTCAGATTTGAGAACTGTGATTGCTCTGGTAAGCCTTTACCCTTGCAAAAAGGACAAAATTTTAGACTTGTCCAAATTCAGAAATGTTGAAGATGACAATTTCAAGCTAATAAAATTTACATTTTGGGTCTTTCTTGGTACAAAGCATTGTGGGGGAAAATGCTTATGGCTGAATGTTTTTCAAAGGCTTTTTAGCCTTTATCTTGTGGGGCATCAAAAGACGTCAATGAAAGGTAAAAGTTTAATTCCTAAACGCATAATGACAAGTCCTTAGATACAGGTTGGAAAAAGCACTACATTGGAACATAGAAAAATTGTACCAAATTAATTTGAGAACACTCTAGATCTGTGTTTACAAAGCTTTCATCTGACAGGATGGAAGGCATTGAGAGAAAAAGGAGAACTGCTTGTAATCAGTGAAAATGGGTTTATCTATTTTATCAAATGTCAGATATTCTTTGATTTGACAATACCCCTTTGCTATATATATAGCTTGACAAGAGCCTAGATTTATTCATAGGGTTGTCGGAAATATAGATTTATTACCGTAACGTCAAATACGACGTTACGTCTTCGCGCGTCCGCCGTTTAGAACGTGACGTGACGTACGTTACGTCTCTATTGTTTACTTGATCGTATTCAGTTGTAATCTTACACCCATAGTAAAAGGATCGAACCTGAAAGAAGTATTCGTTATCACTATTTCCCCACATTTTGGTGCCGTGACCAAACGAGAATGAATCTACAGAAGTTACGAGCGATGCGGGAAGGGCAGCGGAGAATAGTATCAAGACAGTTGGAGAAATTCAACGAAGAATTAACGGAGCTTGATAAATCGGAATTACTGGACGTTATCGCATCAAAGGCAGACATCATCAAGGGACTCAACGAAAAAATCATCAACAACGCCGAGATAGAAGACATCGAAACAGAGTTGGTCGAAAGCGAGGAATATTCGATAGAATTGGGCTTGAAACTGAGGAGACTACGGGAAAACATCAGAAATTCAAACATTCAGACGACGAACTAGTCACAGAGAGAGTACAATCATCAACAGAGAGGTTCATGTAGTGAAAATGGTGACTCAACAATTCAACCAACAGGGAACACAAACATCAACAATCAAAATGTGAGTAACAATTTACATTCGTTTCCTGCCCAGACTCACAAATTACCTAAACTTAGACTTCCCGAGTTCGACGGAGATATAACAATGTGGCAGACATTTTGGGATTCGTACGATTCTGCCGTACATTCAAATCCATCCTTATCCGATGTCCAGAAATTCAATTACTTACGGTCATTAGTCCATGGAACAGCAGCCGCAGCCATATCTGGATTTCCCTTGACACATGTTAATTATGGGAACGCAGTAGAACTGTTGAAGGAAAGATTCGGAAAGCCTGATTTGATACGCAGTACTCTCATGCAATCTCTGTTAGATCTTCCCAAACCAAATGACAACGCACAGAGTTTAAGATCATTTCATGACAAGATGGAAACCCTTGTGCGCGGGCTCGAATCCCTAGGTCAAAGTGAGGCTTCGTATGGAGATTTGCTTATACCCATCATTCTCAAAAAATTACCGGAACAGATGAAGCAAAATATGGCGCGTGAACAACGTAGCGTACATTGGGAATTCCAAGATTTACGATCCGCAATTTCCCGTGAAATTACAATTCTTGAAGCAGGCACGTTTAACGTAAGCAGCCGTGAAGCAGACGTACATATTCCAACAGCGTCATTTTTTACTGGAACCAAGCCCAAAGTGAGTGAACAGAAAAATGAACGCACGAGAAATTACAACCAGAGAAATGATTACAAGAAAGTGCGAACTCAGAAACCCCTGCCACGATTCGTAAGAAATAGAGTTTCTGAGATTAAAACTTTGACAGACGACAGAAATTGGAGATACTGCCCAACCGGAGATAACCCAGCAGATCTTCTAACGAGGGGCATTTCTGCCGTACAGTACAAAACTTGCGATCTGTGGTTCCACGGTCCGACATGGATCAACAAACAGGAAGATTGGCCAGTGTGGACTGAGATCGGAAAAACGGTTACCATGACTACGAGTATAGGCACGAATGATGATGACGATGACGACGTTTCGGTGAGAAAAACTTGTGGTAATTTGAAATTCATTGACTTTACAAAATACAGTCGGCTTGGAAAATTACACCGAATTGTGGCCTATATATGTCGTTTCATATATAACTGTCGTGTCGGGAGAGCGCGGGCGAGACTTGAACCTTTAACTGTGAAAGAAATCCATAGGGCGGAGAAAGCTTGCATCAGAACCTGCCAAACTGATGCATTCAGTGATGTTAAAACAGACATAATATCCCAGAGAAAGAGACATTCGATAATAAAGCAGTTACAATTATTTGTGGACTCAGAGGATTTGATCAGATGTGAAGGGCGAATTCACAACTCATCCTTACATGAAGATACAAAACACCCATTTCTGTTACCAGCAAAACATCATTATACAAAGTTGGTAAAACAGGACGCTCACGAAAGACTGTTACATAGCGGCGTTGGTTCTACTATTACATTCATAAGACAGAAATACTGGATACCTTCCATAAGGCAATGTGTAAAATCTGTCGTGCAAAAGTGTAACACGTGTATCAAAGTGACTGGTAAACCGTATCCTACCCCTGACCCACCTCCGTTACCAAAGAGTAGAGTTACTGATGTGACACCTTTCACCTATACGGGCGTTGACTTTACCGGGGCACTGAACGTTCGAGACGTTAATGGGAAAGATGCAAAAACGTACATATGTTTATTCACCTGTGCAACGACGAGAGCTGTCCATTTAGAAATTGTTCCTGATCTATCGACGGGTTCCTTCATTGAAGCGTTCCGTAGATTTTGTAGCCGCAAATCAACACCGAGCGAAATGATGTCAGACAATGGAACGACGTTTACCGCAGCCGCACGACAGCTCCAGCAATTGGCTGCATCCAGCGACGTTCGAGACGAACTTAACAACCGTGGAATAAACTGGAAATTCATTCCAAAGAGATCCCCATGGTTCGGAGGCTTCTGGGAACGTTTGATAGGCCTTACCAAATCAACGCTGAAGAAAGTATTGGGACATTCGTATGTAACATTCATGACATTACAAACTATCGTCACTGAAGTAGAGGCCATACTCAACGATCGACCATTAACATACGTTATATCTGAAACGAACCATGAGCCTGACATATTGACACCGGCCCACCTCCTATATGGTAGACGTATAACAACATTACCCCACCCCACAGAGAGACGAGATGTACATGAACTACACATAGATAGGTCCTACATTAACGAAAAAGCTATGAGGCAGAAGACACTAATCAACAATTTCCGAGATAGGTGGCGACACGAGTATCTGACAGCTCTCAGGGAACGTCACCATACACACGGACGAAATAAACAGACGATATCGGTAGGAGATGTAGTACAAATCCACGATGACTGTCCAAGGACGCTATGGAAACTGGCCGTGGTTGAGGAACTGTACCGAGGAAACGATGGAATTGTTCGCGCAGCAAAACTCAGAACCAAAAATGGACTTACTAATCGCGCTATCTCAAAACTGTTTCCTTTAGAGTGTTAGAATAAGACAATTTTCATTGCAAAAGACATTCTTTTTAAACATTAATGAATACATGAATTCAATAGTAATTAATTCATTCAAACTAAGACAGTATTATTTCCTAAGCTAGTAAATGAAACAAAGTTCATTCTTATATTTAAAATTGAATCATATTCTATAATCATTTTCGTGGGCGGAGTATGTCGGAAATATAGATTTATTACCGTAACGTCAAATACGACGTTACGTCTTTGCGCGTCCGCCGTTTAGAACGTGACGTGACGTACGTTACGTCTCTATTGTTTACTTGATCGTATTCAGTTGTAATCTTACACCCATAGTAAAAGGATCGAACCTGAAAGAAGTATTCGTTATCACTATTTCCCCACAAGGGGTCTGTAAGTTGACTCCCAGCACCTTATGAACCTTTATTTACTAAATAAAGGTTCATAAGGTGATGGGGGTCAATTTACAGACCCCTATGGATTTATTCATTGAAAACAGATTGCATGACCATTTATAGCTAGGATAAAACCCCGCCAAAAATGTAGTACTTAATTGTTATCTTGAACTCAGACAGTGGTTTGTTGATTTGAATCTATACATTTTCATTTAAATTATAATTAAATTAATGATTTTCAATACTTTGGAATCATGATATTACATCGCAGTAACATGCATATTCATACATTTATTTTCACTCTTTCACTGATGATAAAGGATAAGTTTATACTAACAACATTCATCAAGTTGTTACAAATGCCTCTAGCCCTTTCCTAGACAAAAAATGATTAGTATTTAGATAGTGATAATTGGCATTTCCCTCTTTCCTCTGATATTTTAGAGTTACAGCTGAAGTCAAGAGGCTATGAAAGAAAAGTAGTTATATGCTGACAGTAGAAAATAAGTATGTTGGAAATGAGTGTGTTGCCTTTACTTTCAGACATTGCCAGAAACCCAGATTTGTTCAAGTATGACACAAAAGGCTTGCCTTTACTCTTGATACTAGGGTATAGTAATGGGGTACAGATATGGCACATAACGGTGAGTTTCAATTCTTTCCCAAACAATGTTAAAACTATTCCAATTTCAAAGCTGCTGCAGCAAAATTGGAGTTGATAAAGATAGGATTTGCAGAAGTTCTATGAAGCACAGACAATATTGAAGCAAAAGAAAAAAAATGCTGTTTATCAGCATTTTCTTCTTTTGCATCAAAGTTTTCCCAAAATGTTCAAACATTGCCAGAAACCTAGACGTATTCAAGTATGATACAAAATGCTTTCATCTATTCTTGATATAGTAGGGTAAAGTAATGGGTGCAGATTTGTCATAAAATGGTGCGTCTTCCAGACAAGAAAATATTTGACCAAGTAATCAATGTAGTTAACCCTTTCCAAAATATCATAAGCCATTATTTGACATCCTTAAGATAGAAGGCAATAGGAAATACTAAATAACACAAATATTCATGTATATAGATATGAATCAAGTTAACCCATTCCCAAACAGCCCAATTTTAGGGTAGTCCAATATGAAAGATGATGCAGACAACAATTTCAAGTTGATGAAATTTTAAGAATCTTTGCATTTTGGCATAGAAAACATTGTGGATAATGAAGAAATTGCTTGTGACAAGCAATTTCTTCATTTTTCCACAATGTTTTCTCAAGAAGCCTTTTTCTGGAGGAGCGTCAAAAAGTGTCATTGTTTGGGAATGGGTTAAGGTAATGTTAACATAAGTATGAATTTATATGCTATATAAATTTTGAAAATCTTAATTGGTGTAATCTTTTCCCAAATAACAATATTTGAACATCAGGAAATAGAAAGGAAGTAGGAAATAGAGGGAAAATAAGAAACATTTTTTAATGCTGATCCACTGCATTTTCTTTTCCCTCAATGTCTTCCAAAGCATGCTATATTGGACTTGTCAAAATGTGTTATTATTTGAGCCAGGATCTGGAAAAACGTCCCTTAAGGCTTTTGAGCCCAACATAGATCCAGATCAGCCTGTGCATACGCACAGTCTGATCAGGATCCATGTTGTTCTCTATTAGCTTCTTCGTGACCTGTAGTAACTTAAAGAGAGCAGCATGCATATTCGACTGCATTTGACAACAGGCTGATCTTGAAACTCAATATTTGAAAATGCTTTAAGGGACGTTTTTCCAGATCCCGGCTCATTTTTATTTTTCAGCCAAATGGAGAAGCATTAGAGATTCTATCAATTAGACAAGGTCCTGTAAAGATTTGTAGAATTTTACCCAATCCTGAGCCAGGTAAATATTAAATTTAAAAGCAATGTTATAAACCTTTCCCCAATGATATAGTCAGCAAAATTTCACTTGAATCTGACAAATATTTTATGAATAATTGTTACACAGAATAATCAATACTCGCCAGCAATTGTACGCTATCAAGCAGTGTCTGCTCCTTGTGCCAATAAACAACTGAAATCTCCAAGATATATTTAAAAAAACATGAATCGTGTAATCACCTAGGTCAGGTTCAGGAGAAAAATTACTAACTATACCTGCTTTTAACAGTCTGCCTCAGAAAGCTCTGGGAGAAAAGAAGAAAATCCTGATAATGAACAATTTTCTCTCAAAATTTTCAGCACTATTTTGTAACAAATCGTTACCAACACACATTTGTCTTCTGCTTATTAGTGAACTTAAGAAATTAATTGAACATTCTAAATATGTGTTCTTTTCTAAAGGGTTAAGGTTGCAGTTGGTTAAAGTTGTAAAGAATTTTTTTTAATTCTAATCATTCTATGAGACAAAATCATGTGATCTACAGATTTTCAAGCAATCCTGAAAAATATGACAATGTTTGTTTCAAGCTAGGTAGATTTTTTTTCAATCCTATATGAAATTATGTATAGTAGAAATTTACTTCATCATAAATATTGAAGTTGTTTGAGGGTTATTTCTTTGGTTGGGTGTTTCACACATCAAATTTTTTATTACAAGAACAAGAACAAGAACAAAAGTTTATTAATTGAACTTGAACATAAATGTTCATCGTTACAATACAAAATTAAACATACACATAGTAATGACGGTAATAAGAAATTATGTATCAAATTTGGTTCTATCAAAAAGGTAAAGACTGCAGTTATTTGCGGAAGTAAGGCAAAATATGATATTTCACATAAATCAAATCTGGGAATTGTTGTTTGAGAAGGATGTCTCGAACTGACACATGGATATCTCTGTCAGAGTCCATGAGTCGTCCCAGTCATCTTTGATGTGATTATTAAACTAACTAGGTTGTAGGTAAAAAATTCTCAATACATGAATAATAATGAAGTTTGTGGTCAGCATATTCTTCTGTAATCTACTTATCTAGTTATCGAAAACAGGTATTTTACTTGTTATCATTGGAAAACATTGAAGGAAAAGGAGAATGTGCTAGTTACTAGCGCGTTCTCCCTTTATCCCAAGGCATTCCAAAAGTATTTTAAGGATGTCCAATTTTTTTGGAAATGGGTGTTTGTTTCATATTATAATTAATATATACACATTAAATATTTGTATGGTATCTGTTTGGGAGTTGTGCACTGAAGTGCTGTTTACAATTTTAATTACAGTTGAAATAGAATTTAGAAAACAAGTTGTGATTTAAGCCCTTCCCAAAGCCACACTTTTTAGACCTGTCTAAATTAAAGAATTGCGGGTGAAGAACTATGCGTTTTTTGTACTTGTGATTTATATCTCATAGCATGCAAGGCATTGCGAGAAAAGGGGAAAACGATGTTTTCACCATTTTCTCCTCTTCTCACAATGCCTCCCAAAGCTATTGATTTCCGAAGTCAAAATCAAATTTGGTTTGGGAGAGGTTTTAATAATCTGAATGGACCTTATTAATCTCGAATGCTTCTAGAAAGGTGTCCCTTTTTAGAAGCTTACATAGGTTTTGTTTCTTACTAGAAACAAATTCTTACTAGTTGTTGGTTTGCATATTTTGCTTTTTCTCCATTATAAAGTGACTCATTTTTCTCATCTCAATATTTGTTCCTAGTTCTAGGTTACACAGACAGCTTCAGCAGTAAAAGACCACTGATTGTAATGTGTGATTCTTCCAGGTAAGTTACTTTGTTTGGCTTCATACTTCTTGTACCCTTATTTGGACTACATATTCAAAGCTTATATGGAGAACAACAAAAATGGTACTGCTTGTCTGGTCTCCCGGTCTGTTTGTCTGCATAGCTTAATATGAAAAGTTGCCCCACTTAAGTATTTCACATACAATGCTCATATTATGTATGTAACTTCCTTTCACCAATACCTATCAATCTGCTCAAGTCCTTTATCTTTATCTCCCATTCCCTTACAAGACTATGTAACATGTAGGTATATCTTGTCAGATCTTGTTGTACTAAGGTCAAGGTCATCTGTCAAATGTCAAAGTCATGTTCGAGCAATATAGCTACTCAGTGGATATTTTTGTTTCAAAAATGCGCTGTATTTAAGTTGGAGACTTACACTAAATTCAACATTATAAAGAATAAATCAAACTATTTTATTTGTAGTGCTGGTCAGCCATTTTGTGGAATGAAGTTTGTCTCTCTTAAAACTGGAGATGAGGTTCACAGTGTCAGCTTTAAAACATTACCAGTACATAATATAGAGTGCAATAGAAGGTATGTTACATCTGTTTGTGTGTTTCCATCACAGTGTCAGCTTTAAAACATTACCAGTACATAATATAGAGTGCAATAAAAGGTATGTTACATTTATTTGTGTGTTTCCATCACAGTGTCAGCTTTAAAACATTACCAGTACATAATATAGAGTGCAATAGAAGGTATGTTACATCTGTTTGTGTGTTTCCATCACAGTGTCAGCTTTAAAACATTACCAGTACATAATATAGAGTGCAATAGAAGGTATGTTACATTTGTTTGTGTGTTTCCATCACAGTGTCAGCTTTAAAACATTACCAGTACATAATATAGAGTGCAATAAAAGGTATGTTACATTTGTTTGTGTGTTTCCATCACAGTGTCAGCTTTAAAACATTACCAGTACATAATATAGAGTGCAATAGAAGGTATGTTACATTTGTTTGTGTGTTTCCATCACAGTGTCAGCTTTAAAACATTACCAGTACATAATATAGAGTGCAATAGAAGGTATGTTACATTTATTTGTGTGTTTCCATCACAGTGTCAGCTTTAAAACATTACCAGTACATAATATAGAGTGCAATAGAAGGTATGTTACATTTATTTGTGTGTTTGAACTTTCCATCACAGTGTCAGTTTTAAAACATTACCAGTACATAATATAGAGTGCAATAAAAGGTATGTTACATTTGTTTGTGTGTTTCCATCACAGTGTCAGCTTTAAAACATTACCAGTACATAATATAGAGTACAATAGAAGGTATGTTACATTTGTTTGTGTGTTTCCATCACAGTGTCAGCTTTAAAACATTACCAGTACATAATATAGAGTGCAATAAAAGGTATGTTACATTTGTTTGTGTGTTTCCATCACAGTGTCAGCTTTAAAACATTACCAGTACATAATATAGAGTGCAATAAAAGGTATGTTACATTTGTTTGTGTGTTTCCATCACAGTGTCAGCTTTAAAACATTACCAGTACATAATATAGAGTGCAATAGAAGGTATGTTACATTTGTTTGTGTGTTTCCATCACAGTGTCAGCTTTAAAACATTACCAGTACATAATATAGAGTGCAATAAAAGGTATGTTACATTTGTTTGTGTGTTTCCATCACAGTGTCAGCTTTAAAACATTACCAGTACATAATATAGAGTGCAATAGAAGGTATGTTACATTTGTTTGTGTGTTTCCATCACAGTGTCAGCTTTAAAACATTACCAGTACATAATATAGAGTACAATAGAAGGTATGTTACATTTGTTTGTGTGTTTCCATCACAGTGTCAGCTTTAAAACATTACCAGTACATAATATAGAGTGCAATAAAAGGTATGTTACATTTGTTTGTGTGTTTCCACCACACTGTCAGCTTTAAAACGTTACCAGTACATAATATAGAGTGCAATAGAAGGTTGGTATCATTTGTTTGTGTGTTTCCATCACAGTGTCAGCTTTAAAACATTACCAGTACATAATATAGAGTGCAATAGAAGGTTGGTATCATTTGTTTGTGTGTTTCCATCACAGTGTCAGCTTTAAAACATTACCAGTACATAATATAGAGTGCAATAGAAGGTTGGTATCATTTGTTTGTGTGTTTCCATCACAGTGTCAGCTTTAAAACATTACCAGTACATAATATAGAGTGCAATAGAAGGTTGGTATCATTTGTTTGTGTGTTTCCATCACAGTGTCAGCTTTAAAACATTACCAGTACATAATATAGAGTGCAATAGAAGGTTGGTATCATTTGTTTGTGTGTTTCCATCACAGTGTCAGCTTTAAAACATTACCAGTACATAATATAGAGTGCAATAGAAGGTATGTTACATTTGTTTGTGTGTTTCCATCACAGTGTCAGCTTTAAAACATTACCAGTACATAATATAGAGTACAATAGAAGGTATGTTACATTTGTTTGTGTGTTTCCATCACAGTGTCAGCTTTAAAACATTACCAGTACATAATATAGAGTGCAATAGAAGGTATGTTACATTTGTTTGTGTGTTTCCATCACAGTGTCAGCTTTAAAACATTACCAGTACATAATATAGAGTGCAATAGAAGGTATGTTACATTTGTTTGTGTGTTTCCACCACAGTGTCAGCTTTAAACATTACCAGTACATAATATAGAGTACAATAAAAGGTTTGTTGCATTCAACCCTTTCCCAAACAAGACCTGGTTTTGACGTCTCTAATAGAATTGGCTTGGGAAAACATTGAAACTAAAGAAGAAACTGCTGATAACCAGCAGTTTCTCCTTTTGCCTCAATATTTTCTAAAGTAAATTTCACACAAATCGTTTTTTATTTAACATCCATTTTGTTGCCTGTAGCAGCTTTTGAATTGGACCACCCTAAAATTTTGCTATTTTGGAAAGGGTTAAGCCTGGACCTGGAAAAAGGTCCTCTAAAGCATTTGAGACAGCTATGTTTAAAGTACAGGCTGTGGCTAAGTGAAGACTGGCAGACATCCATGCTGATATTCTACGATTGCTACAGACCATGAAGGAGCTAGAGCAAAATAATATGGTTCCTGATCAGACTGTGTGTGTACAAAGGCTGATTTGGAACCATGTTGGGCTCAAATTCTATAAGGGATCTGTTTCCAGATCCTGGCTCATTTATTTGTGTGTTTCCATCTCTATGTTTTTCAAGACAATATAAACTTTGGTTGAATTAAATTATTTGCTACTTTTGCATTCTAACGAAAGAAAAAGAAATATGTGTTGTTGTCGTCTGCGTTCATGCACCCATCTGTGACTTGCATTGGATGTGAGATTCAAGCTTGAATAGCTCAGTCAGTAACATAGGAGTTTTTCAATCCAGGGTCCTTAGTTTGAATCCTGGTTTGGCCAATATCATTTCTTACTTTTGACAAAAGTCATGTCGTCTTTCACCATTCAATAAATTGTTTGTGAATCATATTAGTAGGATGAATAGCTGGTGGTTCAGGTTGGATATTGTGTCTGTAATGGTGCAAGATATATCAGATAATCATGGTTAGTTGAAAGAGCCACCACAGTATGACTTGAAAATTGACCAAACGCCGAATGTCAATCAAAAACATCGATTTGCCAATGGATGATCAGAAAAATGTCATGTCCCAATTGTTCATCGTTGCACATGTTATTATATTGATTTATCGACTGACAATCAAAACAATCGACATACCAATGGCAAAGAATTTTGTGCTAACAATAGACTAGGTTTACCGTTATGTTTTGATAAACTGTCGGTGTCGTTATAAAATCTCGTAACTACGACTTAAATCAAGCCGTAGTAATGAAATTTTATAACAACACCTACGAAGTACTATTTTGTTTGTCCGAATTATGTCACGATTAACTGGATAAAATCGTTCCCTATTAACGATCACATCCCCATTGTTTGTCTTAGATCCTATGTTGGGTGGAGCGATCTGTCGATTGGCGTTTGGTCAATTGTTGAATATGGTGTAAAACCCCATTCAATCATCATTGTATGTAAGATTATCCCGCATTTGTTGTTTTAATCCATTACCTCACATTGACGTTTATTGATGCTCCACAAGATAAAGGCTATGGAAAGCATTATGGAAAATGAAGAAATTGCTTCTTACAATTCTCACAATATTTTACTCAGCAACAACTTGACCCTTTCCCAAACAACAAAATATTAGAGTGATCCAATATGAAAGCTGCTACAGACGACAAAGTACATGTGGATAAAGAGAGAATTTGTGTATAAAATAGAATAGAAAATATTGAGGCAAAAGGAGAAACTGCTGGTTATCAGCAGTTTCTTCTTTTGTCTCAATGTTTTCCCAAGCCATATCTACTAGGGACATCAAAACCAGGTCTTGTTTGGGAAAGGGCTAAAACTGTTGTCTACAATATCTTTGAATTAAGACCTCGTCTAAAATTGTGTTGTCTGGTAATAGGTTAATAATGCAATACTGAATTTCAGATTCCTGGTGGCCACATTTCTAGAGAAGGTCTGTGTCTATGAGGCATGCAGATTTAAACAGCTTTTCTGGATCACTAGTAAGTGCAATAACTTTCTCTAGGACTAGGCATGCTAGCACTCTTTTTGGTACATGCAGAAAATTTTATCAAAATATTTTTGTCTTTTTGGCTCTTTTTCTTTAAAAGTTTGTTACAATTAGTTTCATTTTTCAGACAGGACTAGGATTGGAAAGGGTTAAACAATGCTTATTGTCATTTTATAATGCAGTGTATTTATTGGTGAAAAGTAAGGGCCATGGGCAACTGCTAGTGTTTGTCTATGCACTCAAAAGTTTTCCTTGATGTTAACTTATCAGCATGACAATAATTGCCTACTTTACAAATTACTGTTGCTTATAATCACATGTATCTTTGTAGGCTGTTATCCCTGCCCAGGACCCAACGTAAACCCCATAGCTCTCAGTTCTAGATGGCTGGCATATGCTGACAGGAGGGTATGTAGATCTTTATGAAACTGTTTTCGAAGATGGATCTAAAAGTTCAGATTTGCATATTATAATCTTTCCCTACAGTTTCTACATGGTTTAATTGTTTTAGTGTACTTATGTTTAAGGCATTAATGAATAGGTTGTTGTCAATGTTATTTTATCTTTGGATGAATTTTCAAAACCATTCAGCACTGCTCATTTTTTTCTGGTCAGAATCTATGTCATCTAAACATTTAGTCAGGAATAGATCAACTCAAGATCACATTTAAAAAAAAAAAAACAGTTTTTTCTGTAAAGTTGGAATGCAGACACATTGTCCTGGACAGATTTTCCTTAAAAATATTTTTTTAAAGGCAACTTCCTTGTATTTAGTAATTGGTATTATAACATCTTTGAGATTACACACATTATTCCAATATTGATTGTATTTTAAGGATAGTGGCATACTGAAGTTTTTTTATGCCCCAGTATCGAGAGATTGGAAGCATATTGTTTTACCCATGTCCTTCTGTCTGTCTGTCCTTCTGTATGTCTGAAAACTTAACATTTTGCCATTTCTCCAAACGTATTTGTTATACAAAGCTGAAATTTGGTATGTAACTTCCTTTCGATGATATCTATCTAATCCATGCAATATGACCTTCCTCAAGGTCATTTGAAAACCCTTATCAACCCTTAACACAAAACCTTAACATTTTATAAAAATAGCCGTTTAGGGGGGGGGCATTCATGTTTCACAAACACATCTTGTTTTCTCATCAATTGTATCTACATTTTCATAATGATTCTAAGTACAAGAAAATCACAACTTTTTTTTTAATTTCTAGCTGGTTCCCATGCACCAGTCATGTGGAGGAATGTCAGGGGATGGTACCCAGTCTTATGCTGCAACAGTCATCAGTGCTGCAAAGGTATATAAATAATACTAATTCGGTGTTGTGTGACTTATATGCTATAACCTAAAAAATTAGACGATCACAAATCCTGATCTAAACTTAAAACACTTCTGATTCATAAGAAAGGGGAGCTATTCTGGTCACACAGACATTGACTTTGGTTATATTTTTACGTGCATGTGTCATATTTTATTTACTGTTGTTTTTTATGCTAATGCTTTGAAACTTTTCACATGGTTCTGTTCTTGGTAAGTTTTTACATGCAACTGTCATTTATTGTTATAACTTTGTTTCTGCTGTATCTATTGCTTTCAAACTTTGAACATACTTCTCTAGGCAAAGGTATATTTCTCAGACATTAAATCTAGTGGAATATTTACCCTTTTTGGACTTTCTTCACTATCCAGCATGTAATAGATGTGCTTTGCTGTGCTCTGACACTTATTGGAAATGGCCGATTGAAATCATTGATAAAGTTAGAACATGCTGAGTCAACACAGGACAGAAAATCTGATGGAAGTTAAATGCATGTCCACAACGTTTGGTTTGATAAACAATTTGTTGCTTTTCAAAAACCATGTAAATGCAGCTTGTTTCTAGCCGTAGCTATAAATCTTTTTTTTTTTTAAAGCAACAAGTTTGTCAATAACCAGATTTGATATGTTATAATTCCATCTTATATATAATCTACTGCGCTGCTGTCATTCATCAAATTCATATTGCAGGGTGCATTTAAAGGGTTATCCATGTTTAGAAAGGCGATGGTGAACTCTATGACGGGATGTAAACCATCTACTAGTAAAAGATAAATTATAAAATATTGCAGATGACAATTTCATGTGAATGAAATTTGATGTTTCTTGGATTTTTTTGATAGAAAACATTGTGGGAAATGAAGAAATTGCTTGTCACAAGCAATTTTTAGCTCACCTGAGCACAAGCTCAAGTGAGCTATTGTGATCACCTTTTGTCCGGCGTCCGTCCATCGTGCGTCGTCCGTCAACAATTTCTTTAAATGACATCTCCTCCTAAACTACACGGCCAATTTCAACCAAACTTGGCAGGAATGTTCCTTAGGTGACCCCCTTTCAGAATTGCTAAAAGAATTGAAATCCATGAAAAACTCTGGTTGCCATGGCAACAGAAAAGGAGAAATTTGACTGAATCTCAATACTATCTTTGAACGACATCTCCTCCTAAACTACTGGGCCAATTTCAACCAAACTTGGCAGGAATGTTCCTTAGGTGACCCCCTTTCAGAATTGCTAAAAGAATTGAAATCCATAAAAAACTCTGGTTGCCATGGCAACAGAAAAGGAGAAATTTGACTGAATCTCAATACTATCTTTGAACGACATCTCCTCCGAAACTACTTGGCCAATTTCAACTAAACTTGACAGGAATGTTCATTAGGTGACCCCCTTTCAGAATTGCTAAAAGAATTGAAATCCATAAAAAACTCTGGTTGCCATGGCAACAGAAAAGGAGAAATTTGACTGAATCTCAATACTATCTTTGAACAACATCTCCTCCTAAACTACTAAGCCAATTTCAACCAAACTCGGCAGGAATGTTCCTAAGGTGACCCCCTTTCAGAATTGCTAAAAGAATTGAAATCCATAAAAAACTCTGGTTGCCATGGCAACAGAAAAGGAGAAATTTGACTGAATCTCAATACTATCTTTGAACGACATCTCCTCCTAAACTACCAGGCTAATTTCAACTAAACTTGGCAAAAATATTCCTTAGGAGGTCCTCTTTAAGAATTGCTAAAAGAATTGAAATTGACTGAAAACTCTGGTTGCCATGGCACCAGAAAAGGAGAAATTTGACTAATTCTCAATAATTTCTTTAAACAACATCTCCTCCTAAACTACTTGGCAAATTTCAACCAAACTTGGCAGAAATATTTCTGAGGAGGTTCCTTTTAAAAATTTCTAAAAGAATTGAAATCTTTTAAAAGCTCTGGTGGCCATGGCAACAGAAAAGGAGATTTTCCACCGAATCTCAATGACATGGTTGAATGATATCTCCTCCTAAACTATTAGGCTAATTTCCACCAAACTAGGCAGAAATATTCCTTAGGAGGTCACATTTCAAAAATTGCTAACAGAATTGCAATTTATAAAAAAAATCCAACTCTGGTTGCCATGGCAACAGAAAAAGAGAAATTACACGAAATCTGTCAGAAGCAATTTCTCAATAACCGCAGAGCCAAATTTGACAAAACTTAATATTTGCGTTGCTTATGATATTGCTAAGAGGTACTTTTTTTTTGCTTTTCAATATAAAACCTTGTCACAGAAAAAGGGGACTTCTAGTAAAAATCTGCTTATCAGGCGCATAGCATCTACATTTATGCATGGATTTAAAAAAATGTATTGGTAAATGTGTTCTTTATCATGAGTAGATGTTCTATTTGAAATATATATTTAGGTTGGTTCAAGGTCATAGATCTAGGTCAATTTGTAAATTTCTGTTTGTTTGTCAGTCTGTATGTTTTATTTTAATTCCATCTGTCCAAAGCAATTTCTCCATAACCAAATAGCCGAATTGGATGAAACACCATATTTGAGTTACATATGATATTGCACTAAGGTAGTTTTCTGGGTTTTCTATGGTTTGAAATCGCATAGCGGCGTTCATATGATCTTTGACCCTTTATTGCATTACCTGTAAGAAATCTGATCTGTTATAAAACCCCATCTCAGGTGAGCGACCTAGGGCCAACGGCCCTCTTGTTTCATTTTCCACAAGATTTTCCATAGCCTTTATCTTCAATTCTTGTACGTCATCAAAATGTGTCACTGTGTAGTAATTGGTTAATGAAATGTTGATGTGTTATAATTCAATATATCTACAACTCTGTTTTAATTAGTCCAAATTCATATTGCAGGGTGCGTTTAAAGGTTTATCCATGTTTGGAGAGGCAATGGTGAACTCCATGACAGGATGTAAACCATCCACTAGTAAAAAACAGCAGGACTATGTACAGTTAGACAATGGTAACAGGCCAGGCATTGTCTCAGTTGTTGACATACAGAATATCCATAATGATCATGTAAGTAGTAAAATCGTTGGTGTTATTGAAAAACCTTGTAACTCCAGCTGTAATCCAGCTTGAGTTACGAGGTTTTGCAATAACATCTGCAAAATGTTTCTCATACCAAATTGGGGTCAGATTTTTCCACATTAACATTTAATATGATTATACATATCTTTTTTGATAAATAACTTTGTAGAATACATATTTTTCTGTGATAGATTGCTTTGTAATCTATGTATGAATCCTTTAAAAAGTGAGTTTTATTTGAATGTCTGGAGAGAAAAGAAAATTTCAGATGATATCAGTTAGAAACAAAGCTTTGTTATTGATTTATTTGGAGTAAAAAGATAAATTTTCAATCATTAACAAATCTATAATCTAAAACATGTCTATAAGCAAATTTATGTTAAGCCTTGTCCTGCTAAATTTAGTTTAAAAAAAATCACGAATTTTAGACATTTCAATTAATTTATCTCAATTTTATGACACAATAATTGAGTATAAAGCAGGCAGTGAATGCTAAGGTCAGACTGCACATCTGTGCAGTCTGATCTTGGTCCATACTGACTGCCAAAGCTTTGGTCACAACAGAAAATTGATGTGAAGCATAAGAATGATTAACAAGTATCCTCCTAAATGTTATCATCCTTTCTCCGAATTTGCATTACATTCATGAAGAATAACATGATGTATATGAGATATAAGCTGTGAAAATGAAGTTGTATTGTCCATTTAGTTCAAACCTTAAATATTTACTTTTCAGTTCAACGTAAATGAGGACAATGAAGGTAGTGGATTGATCGCACATTTCCACGCACATGCCAACGAGCCTGTGGCTGATATGGCCTTTGACCCTACCGGTACCCTGCTAGTGACAGCATGTAAGCTGGGCCACAATTTCCACATATTCAGACTGATGGCTCATCCTTGTAGTTCTTCACTAGGAGCTGTGCATCATCTATATACACTACATAGAGGGGATACCACTGCTAAGGTTTATATGTCAGTTGAGCATTATACTCAACTTCTCGTTCATTTTTGTAAAACTTTTTTTTAAATTGACTTGTTTGCCCTTGTTGTGGCTAAAGATGCATATAAACTGAAATTCGTTTTTGTGTGCTTTCATTTGTGGGTGTATGCATAGGCAATTATGCAAAACTATGTATTAAGAAATAGTTTTCAAACAAAAGTTCTTACAAGATGGATGTGATGTTTAAGTATATGCTTCTCTCCAGTCCTGAAGGTCAAAAAGCCAATGCCTTATTTTAAAGGTCAAACGCTTTTTGTTACAAAAGTCCTTTCTTTAAAACCGTTTGAGTTATTTTGAGTTATAATGAAGCATTCAAAAAATATTCAAGTAATTCAGTGTAGGATATGATTTTTAGCTCGACTTTTCAAAGAAAATGAGAGCTTATACTGTCACCCGGGCGTCGGCGTTGGCGTCGGCGTTGCAACCAAGGTTAAAGTTTTTTCAAACATCAATAACTTCCATACTATCAAAGGGATTCAACCCAAACTTGGAATACTTATTCACCATCACACCCTCTACCTTACTTTTAGGGCCCATGACCCTGGCTCCACTATATTTGGAGTTATGCCCCCTTTGTACTAAGCAACTTAGAAAGTCGAGCGCGCTGTCTTCGGACAGCTCTTGTATATCATATGATAAATTTGTTACAATAACATGTGCTTGTGCTATTTTCAGGTGATAGATATAGGGTTTAACCATGACAGTAGATGGGTTACAGTCAGTACACATAGAGGCACAACACATGTGTTTGCTATCACACCTTATGGAGGTATGTATTGTGGGGTTAATGATAGATATAGGGTTTAACCATGACAGTAGATGGGTTACAGTCAGTACACACAGAGGAACAACACATGTGTTTGCTATCACACCATATGGAGGTAAATCATAGCACCTTGTTTGGAATTTTACAGACTGCACACCAAAAGAGAAAATAAAAAATGATAGTTCTTCATAATTTGCGTGGTTTTGATCAAAGACAAAAAAGTAGCATATAATTACCTTTTCACCTAAGTATGATTTTGAATAAAACAAAAATAACATTGGTGTTCATTCTTTTACTGTGCTTTGTTTCAAACCCAAATATTTCATATTTATAATTCAGTTTATACTTTCCAGGTATACCAAATGTAAGAACCCATTGTCAGCCATTTGTTGTTAATAGAGCCAGTAGATTTCATCGTAGTGCAGGCTTGGAGGATATTGAACATTCACCACTGGGTAGACGCAGTCCTGTTTTATCTACAAGTCCTAGTTCCTCGGGTAAGTGTTGTTCTTTATGACTTACTATAGCAAACAGGGTGTAGTGGCTTTTAAACCCATTATTGCAAAGTGGCACCTATTACCACACAGTGTCGTCTTTTGACTCACTTACATGAAAAGACTTTGGAAAACATTGTGGAAAATGAAGAAATTGCTTGTCACAAGCAATTTCTTCATTTCCCACAATGTTTTCTACCCAGAAAGATCAAAACGTTTATCAAAACCCACTGTCAGCCATTTGTCTTGAATAGAGCCAGTAGATTTCATCGTAGTGCAGGCCTGGAGGATATTGAACACTCACCGCTGGGGAGACACAGTCCTGTGTTGTCTACTAGTCCTAGTTCATCGGGTAAGTGTTGTTCTTTATGACTTACTATAGCAAACAGGGTGTAGTGGCTTTTTTTACCCATTATTGCAAAGTGGCACCCATTACTACACAGTGACTCCTTTTGACTCGCTTACAAGAAAAGACTTGGGAAAACACTGTGGAAAATGAAGAAATTGCTTGTGAAAAGCAATTTCTTCATTTCCAACAATGTTTTCTGCCCAGAAAAAACAAAAGGTATACCAAATGTAAGAACACACTGTCAGCCGTTTGTTGTGAACCGAGCCAGTAGATTTCATCGCAGTGCAGGCCTGGAGGATATTGAACACTCACCGCTGGGGAGACACAGTCCTGTGTTGTCTACTAGTCCAAGTTCATCTGGTAGGTGTTGCTCTTTATTATTTACCAGGGTGTAATGGCTTTTTAATAACCCATCACTGCACAGTGACGCATTTTGACTACTTCACAAGAAAAGGCTTTTGAAAACATTGTGGAAAATGAAGAAATTGCTTGTGACAAGCAATTTCTTCATTTCCAACAATGTTTTCTGCCCAGAAAAAACAAAAGGTTAACCAAATGTAAGAACCCACTGCCACATTGTCAGCCATTTGTTGTGAACCGAGCCAGTAGATTTCATCGCAGTGCAGGCCTGGAGGATATTGAACATTCACCACTGGGTAGACGCAGTCCTGTTTTATCTACTAGTCCTAGTTCTTCGGGTAGGTGCTGTTTTTTATGACTTACTATAGCAAACAGAGTGTAGTGGCTTTTAAACCCATTATTGCAAAGTGGCACTCATTACTACACAGTGACTCCTTTTGACTCACTTACAAGAAAAGACTTTGGAAAACATTGTGGAAAATGAAGAAATTGCTAGTCACAAGCAATTTCTTCATTTCCCACTATGTTTTTTACCTAGAAAAAACAAAAGGTATACCAAATGTAAGAACCCATTGTCAGCCGTTTGTTGTGAACCGAGCCAGTAGATTTCATCGCAGTGCAGGCCTGGAGGATATTGAACATTCACCACTGGGAAGACACAGTCCTGTTTTATCTACTAGTCCTGGTTCCTCTGGTATGTATGATCCTTAACCGTTACACAAATGACTGAAAATCAGACTTTTCCAATACGATTTCTGCTGCAGACAACAAAAGGGATGTTGATAAAGACAGGATATGTATATGATATAGCAGAGAAAGTATTGAGACAAAAGGAGAAAATGTTGGTTATCAGATTACATCCTTTAAAAGGTTTCTTTAATGTGTGTGGGAAGCAAATCAATTGTTACCTCTTACATTGATTTGCATAAAATAGTCTTCATTTACCGCAGAGAGACAATATACACTGCCCTCCAAAAGTTCCTTCACACTCAAGTTTAATTTTACTGAAATCAATGTAATACCTCACTTGTAAAGAAGCAAATCCTCGTGTCACGTAAAATAATTTTGCAAAAACGGGTTTTCCCTGTCTATGGAGAATACTTCTGAGGTCTAGTTGTCAATGATACCCAGACTACTAAAAGATGAAATCGCAGAATAGGTCACATTTTCCGAACTTTGAAAATATGTGAAAACACCCACTGAACGCAGTGTCATGGGAAAGTCCCATCACCAAGCAATTTTGTTTCAATTTTTGCAGATATCTGTTCAAAAATGTATTATCTAAAATGTATCAACAAAAATACAAAATAAATTTTATTTTAGTAAAGTTTATGACTGGTATGCAAAGGGAGCATTTTTGACGAATTTTCAATTTTCAGATTCTGAAGCCTCTATCAAGTTTCGGACATCCATCACAATAATTTTCAATGGATAACATAATTATGAAATTTTCTTTACAAGGACAAAGCAAAGTTTTGAAAAAATACTACATTTCTACTTAGACAACTATTTCTGAAGAAGATAGGTATTTACATGGATTATAGAACAAGAAAATATCAGTGTGAAGGAACTTTTGGAGGGCAGTGTATTTTCAATGATAATGAAAGTTTCTTTTAACTTTGGTATACAAAGATAAAGGTTTAGGAACTCTCTTTTAGGTTCTTGAATTAGATTTAGTTTCATCTATAATTATGCCCCCTTTCGAAGAAAATGGGGGTATATTGTTTTGCAAGTGTCGGTCGGAAGGTCGGTCGGTCGGTCGGTCGGTCCGTATGTCGGTCGGTCTGTCCGTAGACCAAACCTTGTCAGGAGCATAACTCGAAAAGTATTAAAGGTAGAATCATGAAACTTCATGGGTGGATAGATCTCATTATGGAGAGGTGCAGTGCACAAGAACCGTAACTCTGCCGATCAAATTTTTTGAGTTATTGCCCTTTGTTGATTTTATAACTTGATTCTTGTCCAGAGCATAACTCAAAAACTATGTTAGGTAGAATCATGAAACTTTACAGGTGAATAGATCTCATTATGGAGAGGTGCAGTGCACAAGAACCGTAACTCTGCCGATCAAATTTTTTGAGTCATTGCCCTTTGTTGATTTTCAAACTTGATTATTGTCCGGAGCATAACTCAAAAAGTATGGAAGGCAGAATCATGAAACTTAATAGGTAGATAGATATCATTATGGAGAGGTGCAGTGCACAAGAACCGTAACTCTGCTGATCAAATTTTTTGAGTTATTGCCCTTTGTTGATTTTCAAAATTGATTATTGTCCGGAGCATAACTCAAAAAGTATGTAAGGTACAATCATGAAACTTTACAGGTGGATAGATCTCATTATGGAGAGGTGCAGTGCACAAGAACCGTAACTCTGCTGATCAAATTTTCTGAGTTATTGCCCTTTGTTGATTTTCAAACTTGATTTTTGTCCGGAGCATAACTCAGAAACTATGCTAGGTAGAATCATGAAACTTAACAGGTGGATAGATCTCATTATGGAGAGGTGCAGTGCACAAGAACCGTAACTCTGCTGATCAATTTTCTGAGTTATTGCCCTTTGTTGATTTTCAAACTTGATTTTTGTCCGGAGCATAACTCAAAAACTATGTTAGGTAGAATCATGAAACTTTACAGGTGAATAGATCTCATTTTGGAGAGGTGCAGTGCATGAGAACCGTAACTCTGCCGATCAAATTTTTTGAGTTATTGCCCTTTGTTGATTTTCAAACTTGATTATTGTCCGGAGCATAACTCAAAAGTATGGAAGGCAGAATCATGAAACTTAATAGGTAGATAGATCTCATTATGGAGAGGTGCAGTGCACAAGAACCATAACTCTGCTGATCAAATTTTTTGAATTATTGCCCTTTGTTGATTTTCAAAATTGATTCTTGTCCGGAGCATAACTCAAAAAGTATGTAAGGTAAAATCATGAAACTTAATAGGTGGATAGATCTCATTATGGAGAGGTGCAGTGCACAAGAACCGTAACTCTGCCGATCAAATTTTCTGAGTTATTGCCCTTTGTTGAGTTTATAACTTGATTCTTGTCCGGAGCACAACTCAAAAAATATGTAAGGTAGAATCATGAAACTTTACAGGTGAATAGATTTTATTATGGAGAGGTGCAGTGTACAAGAACCGTAACCCTGCCAATCAAATTCTTGGAGTTATTGCCCTTTGTTGATTTTTACACTTAATTCATAACCTTGCCTATATCTCATGTCCTTTTACACATACAGCCTTGATATCTCACACATAGATACCTCCTATCAACATCGTTCAGATTTAACCATGACCTTGTGACCTTGACCTTGGAGTTTGACCAATTTTGAAAAAATTAAACCCGGCAAATATCTCATGACCTTTTACAAATACAGCCTTGATATTTCACACATGGACACATCTTACCAAGACCTTTCATAATTGACCATGACCTTGGACTCTGTGACTTTGACCTTGGAGTTTGACCTACTTTTGAAAAACTTTAACCTGACCGATATATCATGTCCTTTTACACATACAGCCTTGATATTTGACACATGGAAACCTCCGACCAAGACCTATCACATACGACTATGACCTTGGACCATGTGGCCTTGACCTTGGACTTTGACCTACTTTTAAATAAATTAAACTGGGCCTATATCTTATGTGCTATTACACATACAGCCTTGGTATTTCACACATGGACACATTTTACCAAGACCTTTCACATTTGACAATGACCTTGGACCTTGTGACCTTGACCTTGGACTTTGACCTACTTTAAAAAAAACTATAATCTAGCCGATATATCATGTCCTTTTACACATACAGCCTTGGTATTTTACACATGGACACCTACGACCAAGACCTTTTACATTTGACCATGACCTTGGACCTTGTGACCTTGACCTTGGTGTTTAACCTACTTTAATAATACATTAATCTGGCCTATATTTCATGTCATTTTACATTTACAGCCTTGGTATTTCACACATGGTCACTTCCAACCAAGATATTTCACTTTTGACCATGACCTTGGACCTTGACCTTGGAGTTTGACCTACTTTAAAAAAAACTTAAACTAGGCCTATATCTCATGTCCTTTTACCTATACAGTCTAAATATTTTACACATGGACACCTCCTACCAAGTCCTTTCACATTTGACCATGACCTTGGCCTGTATGTCATTGACCTTTGATTTTTACATACTTTTAGAAATCTTTAACATAGCCTTTATCTTATGTCCTATTACACCTACAGCCTTGATATTTCACACATAGACACCACCTACCAAGACCTTTCACATTTGACCATGACTTGGAATATTGCAACCTTGACCTTGGAGTTTGACCTACTTTTAAAAAGACTGAAACCAGGCATATATATCATGTCCTTTTACACCTACAGCCTTGATATTTCACACATGGACACCTCCAACCAAGACCTTTCACATTTGACCATGACCTTGACATGTGGCCTACTTGTAAAAACTTTAACCTGGCATATGTTTCATTTTACTTTTAAATATACAGCTTTGATATTTCACACATAGACACCTCCTACCAAGACCTTTCATATGTGACAATGACCTTGGACCTTGTTAACTTGACCTTGGACTTTGACCTACATCAAATGTAGGCCCTTTAGGGGGCATAAATGTTTTACAAACATCTCTTGTTAAATTTAATCTTTCATTCACCCAAATCTTTCATTGGCTTTCTACGTCATAGGTTGTTATGAAAGATACAGGACCCTGAAACAATAATATGATATGTTTAACCTATTTTGAGAACTTTTCTCATGCATGCTCTGATATTTGCAAGATTTTTTTTCTTCATGTTTCAGGTCATTATGATCGTTACCCAAGCCTGATACAACAAAACACCCTGAATAACAACATGGGTAACCCCAGACTACCCCCATACCCCCACCCCATCACCGTGTACCCCTTGTTCCAGGTCAAACAGCCCCTAAATGTGGTCCTTAACCCCGCAAACAAGAACATGAGTCCAAACCACAGTCCAACAGGGGTCGATAATGTATTTGCTGTGGCATCAAAGTTCTGTACACCGAGGCTGTGTGTTGTGGGATCGCCAAAACTGGATGTGGAAAGAAGAGGTAGGAAAAACAAAATAATTGTGCAGAGTTCCAGATAAGTGGGAGTGACGGTTTTCAAAATTCAATATTTCATTTAATGTCCATCAAACCCTATGTTGTGGGAATTCATTTGAATCGTATCAATGAGACGATTCAAATGAGTGCACACAACATAGGTTTTGGAGTTGAAATGACAAATTCGGAATGTCTTCATCTCCTCTTATCTGTAGCTCATGTAAACCTGTTTATTTCTCAGATCCATCGATGCTTTTAAAAATAATTATGCTTAACATGCAACTGTGTTTAATATTTAATAAACAACAACGCTGCCTTTCATTTGATATATAATAGAATTTGAACATCCTATTGATTTGGTTTTTGGCTTTCAGAACAATTCTTTAACTAAAATTGTATGCATGTATTACTGTTGAATACATATCCATAAATAAATGTTTTTATCTTTGTCTGTCTTTCCACCCATCTGCCTTATTTAAATATAAATGAAAAGTAAATATTTTTGGGGAATTTGTTTCACAAACATGTTTTGTATTTTTCAATAACAGAAGCAGGGAAGCGGCCTGTCGACTGTCTGTTTATCATGGCCCAATCTGGTACCCTTGTTGAATATGTGCTGGAGCCCAGGGCCAGAAGTGTATCAGAGAAAGTACATGATGAAAGTATGCTAGAACTGAATGTGGTCGGCAGAATGCAGTGGAATTTACAGAGGTATTACAAGAATTAAATTTTCATTGTATCAATCTAAAACTGCTCAGTTTGGGAAAGGGTTAACCCTTTCACAACAAAATTTTAGGGTGCTCAAATTTGAAAGCTGCTGCTTATGACAAAATGGATGTTGAAAAAAAAACACTATTTGTGTAAAATGCATAGAAAATATTGAGGCAAAAGTAGAAAATGCTGATGTTCAGCATAATATAACTGAATTGTCAATTTAAAAAAACACAGGCGTTTATTTTATGATAATGAAAGCTAAAACAGCGCCATTTGAAATGAAATCTGTAATACAATAGTTTTGCTCAAAATCCTCATACTGTTTAATGGTCTGAGAACGAGTAAAATATATTCTGACATTTATCTCCCACCAATGGATGGATAATTATTGTAAATGTAAGTGGGATGTGCAGCTGGAGGCTCAGAAAGGTATTGTGGTAGTACTTGTGTGAGAAACAACAGGAATCCAGGGCAGGTGTTTCAGCTACCATGATATGACTGAAATAATGTTTAAGATGGTGTAATACTCCTTTCAATCACTCAATGAATCCAATATTTATTCTAGGTTAAAGACATCAAGTGAGTTGAGACCTCCACTACCAACCAACAGTCCCCTTATTTTATCACATGAAGCTGTAGTCTCACAAGTGCAGACACCACCAGGTATTTTACCCTTTCTGTCCCGTTCAAGTCCTGAAATTGATATAAATTAGATAAATTTGAATTGAAAGCTGATGCATGTACATTTCTCAAACACATTTGTTTTGTCAAATATCAGAAAAATGACTGAAAAACACGGCAACAAATGGCTGATTTGAAAACATGAGTTTAATTACATACTGTAAAAGTCTTTATTTTCGCGAGCTCAACATTTCGCGATTTCGTTGTCTGGGATTTATTCGCGAGTTTATAAATTTGCGCGTGTTTGATGTAAAGCTCGGGTATTTCCGTTGTTTTCCGGAAATATTCGCTTCGTTATATTCCGTACATGTCCGTTTAACCCCGATAAATACACAAGCGATGGTCAGACAAAATGTTTATCACACCTGTCTTCTCTTTATAATTGTTTTCACACCTTTTTCATGTGTAACTGTTTAAAGGACAATACATGTATTGTCCCTACATGTATGACAAAAAGTGAATTACATAAGAACATAACTGCTTCATTTGTCCATTAAATGTACTGTACTTCTGAATTGTAAACGATAAAGAGGTCACCCTTTTACGACCATATTCTAGGAAAACACATGTAACATTTATACTTTGTATTTGTAATCATGTACAATGTATATCATCATAATAATATAACATTATGATTTTAATTGCATTGTTCATACATTGAAAGGTGGGTAACGATCAAAATTTCTGATTTGAAGTGTTTTAATGAACATATAAAATTTCGGAATGTTCCGGATTCCGAAGAACCATCGGCAATCTCTGGCATTCTGAGACTGATATATTCACGAAATTGATGAATTCGCGAGATAGCCTACTCGCGAAAATTAGCGAAAATTAAGTCCTAGCGAATAAATAGACTTTTACAGTATGCTTTTATCATGAACCTGTATTTAAACGATTGAAGTCATTACTTTGAAGTCTGTCCATCAAAAACATTTTCTTACAAACTCATCACACCTCACAATGTTACACCCTTTCCCAAACAAGACCTGGTTTTGACGTCCCAAATAGAAAAGGCTTGGGAAAACATTGAAACAAAAGAAGAAACTGCTGATAACCAGCAGTTTCTCCTTTTGTCTCAATATTTTCTATGCCATATTTTACACAAATCTTATCTTTGATAACATCCATTTTGTCATTTGTGGCAGTTTTTGAAGTGGATCACCCTAAAATTTTGCCATTTGGGAAAGGGTTAACTACATTTAGACATGATTCATTTGAATATCACATGTAGACTATGTATGTAGCAGAATGTTCATATACAATTTTCTTTATTCGTCATTGATTATTGCCTCTTGATGATTTTTTGGAGGAACTTTCAGGAGTTTGAGTATAATCTTTAGTAAATTTTGGTTGCTGTAGTTCATCTTAGTGACTCAAGTAATCTTGTCTTTGTTTCAGAATACTATGATCTGCCAGGATTAACAAGACATGACTCTAAAGACAGTTTATCATCAGATCACAGTGGAAAGGATGAAGATGAATGGGTCTCGCAGGTATGATTAACCTTTTCCGAAACGATGAAACTATAGGGTTGTCCAATTTAACAGCTTCTGTAGACAACAAAATGGATAACAATGAAGAATATGTTTTGTCTACAAAATAGCACAGAAAATATTGAGGCAAAAGGAGAAAATGCTGATCATCAGCATTTTCTTCTTTTACCTCAATTTTTTTCCAAGCCTTTTCTATTAGATACATCAAAACCAGATCTTGTTTGAGATACGGTTAGAATACTTAAAATTTAGCAATCTTAAATGGAAAAGTATTATTGTAAATTGGGTAAATGATATTGTTAGTTACGCTAGACAAGACATGACTCGAAGGACATTTATCATAGTGGCAAGGATGAAGATGAATGGGTCTCTCAGGTAGGGAAATTGAATGAACAACAAGAAGAAAATGCTGTCTGCAAAAGCTAACATACCCAATAACCCATGTAATTTTTTATTAAAACATTTAACAACATTACAACAATCGATCTCTGAAATTTAGTGTACAATGCAAAAACATATGCATATTAACCCTTTCCCAAACGGCAAAATTTTAGGGTGATCCACTTCAAAAACTGACACAGATGACGAAATGAAACTTATTGAAGATAGAATTTGTGTAAAATATGGTATAGAAAATATTGAGACAAAAGGAGAAACTGCTGGTTATCAGCAGTTTCTTCTTTTGTTTCAATGTTTTCCCAAGCCTATTCTCTTAGGGACGTCAAAACCAGGTCTTGTTTGGGAAAGGGTTAAATGTTTGACACTTGAAGATTTCACAATATTTACTTGACGACTGTAATCTAAGATTGTGTCTTTAGATTTAGATTAACACCAATGCTGGGTCTTTCAGAAAATGCATTGCCAGATTTCTTTTGAATGGCAAGTCCTGTTTACAAAATAGTATATGTTTATTGTTCCTTACCCAGGTTGAGATAATCACACATGCAGGTCCTCACAGACAGTTGTGGATGGGTCCCCAGTTCTTGTTCGAGACTTACCTGGAAAACTTGAATGTTTGATCATCATAAGCTTGGGAAAATATTGAAGCAAAAGAAGAAAATGCTGATAATCAGCATTTTCTCCTTTTGCCTCAATATTTTCTGTGCTAAATTATGTGCAAATTCCATCTGCAAAAACAAGCATTTTGTCATCTGCAACAGCTCTCAAATTGGATGACTCTAAGATTTTATCGTTTAGGAAATTGTTTAATCATAAAGTTCTAATCAATAGATATTTTTGCTTTTTCCTTACCCAGGTTGAGATTATCACACATGCAGGTCCTCACAGACAGTTGTGGATGGGTCCCCAGTTCTTGTTCGAGACTTACCTGGAAAACTTGAAAGATTTATCATTTTAGGCTTGGGAAAATATTGAAGCAAAAGAAGAAAATGCTGATAATCAGCATTTTCTTCTTTTGCCTCAATATTTTCTGTGCTAAATTATATTCAAATTCTATCTGCAAAAACAAGCATATTGTCATCTGCAACAGCTCTCAAATTGGACGACCCTAAAGTTTTATCGTTTGGGAAATTGTTAAATCATAAAGTTCTAATCAAGAAATATTTTTGCTGTTTCCTTACCCAGGTTGAGATAATCACACATGCAGGACCTCACAGACAGTTGTGGATGGGTCCCCAGTTCTTGTTCAAGACATACCAGGAAAACACGACCGTTATATCATCATAAGCTTGGGAAAATATTGAAGCTAAAGAAGAAAATGCTGATAATCAGCATTTTCTCCTTTTGCCTCAATATTTTCTGTGCCAAATAATGTGCAAATTCCATCTGCAAAAACAAGCATTTTGTCATCTGCAACAGCTCTCAAATTGGACGACCCTAAAGTTTTATCGTTTGGGAAATTGTTAAATCATAAAGTTCTAATCAAGAAATATTTTTGCTTTTTCCTTACCCAGGTTGAGATAATCACACATGCAGGACCTCACAGACGGTTGTGGATGGGTCCCCAGTTCTCATTTAAGACATACCAGGAAAACACAACTGTTCTGTCATCACATTCCTCGTCCCTTCTCTCACAAAGTTCAGAAACTAACATGGTGGCAATGGATATCACGGGAGAGGAAGGCGATCTGGAGAGCCTAAGGTAGATGTCTATTTTAGACCTTAAGACTTGTATTCAAAGCTACCGATAAGAGAGAGTGATGGCCCTTTAAAAATGCAATATTTCTTTAATTGTTTATCAAACAAACCCTTTGTTGTAGGTACTCATTTGAATTGTCTCATTGAGACGATTCAAATGCGCACCCACAATATAGGGTTTTGAATGGTAATAATAAATCTGGAAGAACTGTACCATTCAAGACATACAAGGAAAACACAACAGTTTTGTCATCACATTCCTCGTCCCTTCTCTCACAAAGTTCAGAAACTAACATGGTGGCCATGGATATCACAGGAGAGGAAGGCGATCTGGAGAGCCTAAGGTAGATGCCTATTTTAGACCTTAGACAGAGACTTGGTTATCAAAACTACAGATTAGAGGGAATGATGGCTTTTCAAAATTCAATATTTCTTTACTTGTCCATCAAACAAACACTATGTTGTGGGTACTCATTTGAATCGTCTCTATGAGACGATTCAAATGAGTACCCACAACATAGTGTTTTGATTGGTTATAATAAATCTGGAAAAACTGTTCTGTTCAAGACCTACCAGGAAAACATGATTGTTTTGTCATCACATTCTTCATCTGTTCTTTCACAAAGTTCAGAAACAAACATGGTAGCCATGGAGAGGAAGGGGACCCTGAAAGTTTAAGGTAATGGAGGACTTGTTTATTTGGGTTTGGACAAATTGTTTATTTTGACAGAGATTTGCTTATCAAAGCTACAGTTAAGAGGGAATGATGGCTTTTCGAAATTCAATATTTCTTTAATTATCCATCAAACAAACCCTATGTTGTGGGTACTCATTTGAATTGTCTCGATAAGACGATTCAAATGAGCACCCACAATATAGTGTTTTGATTGGTTTGAATAAATTTAGAACAACTGTAATGTTCAAGACCTATCAGGAAAAGACAACAGTTTTGTCATCACATTCCTCGTCCCTTCTCTCACAAAGTTCAGAAACAAATATGGTGGCAATGGATATCACCGGAGAGGAAGGCAATCTCGAAAGTTTAAGGTAGATCTATGATATGTACTTTCAGCCTGCATTTAGTTGCTGTGCTATGCTTTCATTTGATCATATGTCTGTCAAGCTGAGATTTTCTAGCTAGCATTTGTTATCACAGCATTTCTTTAACTTTCTCAGAAGGTTCATTTGTCATTTGTTAGCTCACCTGAGCACGAAGTGCTCAAGGTGAGGTATTGTGATCGGTCTGTTGTCCGGCGTCCGTCTGTCTGTCCGTCCGTCCGTCCGTCCGTCCGTCCGTCCACAATCATAAAAAAATCTTCTCCTCCTAAAGTGCTGGGCAGAATTGGATGAAATTTCACAGATATGATCCTTGGGTCATCCTTTTTCAAAATACTTCAAAGAATTGGGATCGGGGTCAGAAAGGGCTCAAAAAGTAGGTCACTAGGTCAAATCTTATTTTTGCTCTAGGAGTCACAGTATTGGCTCAATCATTGTGAAAATTGACCAGAATCTTTGTCTTGATGATATCTAGGTCATTTTAAAAAGTAGGTCATGCCAGGTCAAAATGTAGGTCACTAGGTCACATGATTTAAAATCCTTCTTTTTGCTCTAAAAGTGCTACCTTTGGCTCAAATCTTTTGAAAATTGCTCAGAATGTATTTTTGGTGAATATCTAGGTTCTGTTAAAAATTGGGTCATGTGAGGTCAAAAATGAGGTCACTAGGTCTATTTGATAAAATCCTTCTTTTTGCTCTGAAGTGCCCATGTTTGGCCAAATTATTATGAAAATTGCTAAGAATGTTATTCAATGATATAAAGGTCAAGTAAAAAGTTTGTCATGCAAGGTCAAAAACTAGGGCTCAAGGTCAAATATCAAGAATTCCATTTATTAGTCAAGAAGTGCCAATTTTGGCTAAAATCTTGTTAAATGGCTCAGAATGTTTTTCTTTTGGATATTTAGGTCCATTTAAAAAGTTTGTTGTGTGAGGTCAGAAACTAGGTCACAAGGTCAAAGGTAATGAATCCCTTCTTTTTGCTGTGGAAGTTCCAATTTTGGCTCAATTATTTTGAAAATTGCTCAGGACGTTTATTTTGATGATGTCTGTTGGTCATTGAATACTTGCCAATGGGTCATGCAAGGTCAAAAACTGGGTCAGTGGGTCAAATCTTGTTTTTGCTGTCAGAATTTATTACAATATTTGCTCAATCATTGTGAAATTTGTTCAAACCATCACTTTACAAGCAAAGAAGCCCTATGTTGTGGGTTTGGGAATTTTCAAGTGAGGAATTCCGACAAATTCATTTTGACCAGGTATCAGCTTATCAGCAATCACTGCTTACCGGTAAGTAAATAGTTAGACTGTCTAAAGTCAATAATAGACCGTCCAAAATAAATAAAGGGCTGCCTTATCTGATATTGGAGCTCTTATCTGATAAAGGATAGAGCTACAGATAATCTTAATGCCTTAACCCTTTCCTATGATGTCCCTATTAAAAAAGACTTGGGGAATTATTGAGTCAAATGAAGAAAAGGCTAATAATCAGCATTTTCTCCTCTTGCCGCGCTATTTCAAAATTGACCAGTCTATTTCTTTTCTGTCTTGGTAAAGATTAAGCCCTTTCTCAGACAAGGTTTAAGCCCTTTCCAAATTGTTTCAGAACAGAATTTCCTTAGTTTTATGCCTTTGAATTTGGCAAAATTGCCATTGTCACTCTTGTATTCTTCTAATGTTAAAAGATTGATTTCATGGTCTTGCCAGTGTCTCAACTATGAATTCAGGTGAGCGATCTAGGGCCATCTTGGCCCTCTTGTTGTTTTATTAGTCATAATGTTATAAAAAGTACCATTATCAAAAATATTGCCTCTAAAGTAGATTTTGATGATTTTTGAGACATTCTGTGATGGCATTGATTTGTACTTTAGAATTCTTACATATTTTCTTAAATAACACATTGGACAATTCGAAAAATTAAGATGGTCAGAGCTTTAGAGGAATCCTCCATTACAAATTATTCTCTTCTTCATAAAAACACAACTTGCATTGTTTACCATTGTTATTCAGTAACAACAACACTATCAGCTACCATTGAAGTTAACAAACTATTGATCCATATGTTATAGAATATCATATGGGTACATGCCTCATGATTCCATTTCAACAGAGTACAGCCCACAAGATCTAATCCAGTGTCAATGCCCAATGCTAGGCCAGCCTACAGAAGATTATCAAGTGATAGTAGTCCATCGCCAGGGCTTTCTGGACATGCAGCGCCACTTTTGATTGAAGCAGGTTATAGAAAAGGCTTCGGAAAACATTGAAGCAAAAGGAGAAAATGCTGATAATCAGCATTTTCTCCTTTTCCCTCAATATTTTCTCTACCATATTGTTCACAATTTGTATCTTTTTTTCGCTTCTATTTTTTTCTATTCCATTATTTTGTATCAACAGAGTACAGCCCACAAGATCCAACCCAGTGTCCATGCCCAATGCCAGACCAGCCTACAGAAGGTTATCAAGTGATAGTAGTCCATCGCCAGGGCTTTCTGGACACGCAGCGCCACTTTTGATTGAAGCAGGCTATAGAAAAGGCTTGGGAAAACATTGAGGCAAAAGAAGAAAATGCTGATAATCAGCATTTTCTCCTTTTCCCTCAATATTTTCTCTACTATATTGTTCACAAATTGTATCTTTTTTTCGCTTCTATTTTTTTCTATTCCATTATTTTGTATCAACAGAGTACAGCCCACAAGATCCAACCCAGTGTCCATGCCCAATGCCAGACCAGCCTACAGAAGGTTATCAAGTGATAGTAGTCCATCGCCAGGGCTTTCTGGACACGCAGCGCCACTCTTGATTGAAGCAGGTAATATTCTGCAGTATTCATTCCACACATTGTGGTGTAGAAAACAATCAAGGGTATTTTCTTAAAAATGTTTTTTATGTATGTAATGAGATTAAATACTGAGATTAATGATGAAAAATTGAGGATGTAAATTTGAATAGATATGAATAACTAGAATTGTGCTTTAACCCTATCCCAAACAAGACCTGGTTTTGACGTTCCTAATAGAAAAGGCTTAGGAAAATATTGAAGCAAAAGAAGAAAGTGCTGATAATCAGCACTTTCTCCTTTTGCCTCAATATTTTCTAGGCTATAACAAGCATATTTTCTCCTGCTGATATAATTTATTATGTCGTCTGTAACCCCTTTGAATTTGGACCACCCTAATAAATTGTCGTTTGGGAAAGGGTTAAGGTTAAGGTGTTTGAATTTCACGAAAAGAGTTGCAAAGAAACAAAAAGAGACTTTTCAGTCACTCAAAGAACTGTCTTTGAAAAAAGGCTTTTGCAGCCTGAATTGTCTAAAGCCTGACTTTTGCAATCCTTTTTACAGGGAGTTTTGATCAATCACCACACTTGCTGGATGTATACAGTAATTGGACAGAGTCTACAGTAGAGAAACAACCTCGTGGCAGTGATGACATTGAGGAAGACAAGATTAAAGAAACTCTAGCAGATGCCATGGTGGAATATCCTATTGGAGACTCTCATTTATATCTCAAATTTATTCTTAACTTTTATTCCCTTTTACAGGGAGTTTTGATCAATCACCCCATTTGCTGGATGTATACAGTAATTGGACAGAGTCTACCGTAGAAAAACAACCTCGAGGCAGTGATGACATTGAGGAAGATAAGATTAAAGAGACCTTGGCAGATGCCATGGTGGAATATCCTATTAAGCCTATTCCCAAACAGCAACGCTTTGGAAAAGGCTTTGGAAAACATTGTGGGAAATGAAGAAATTGCTTGTGACAAGCAATTTCTTCATTTTGCACAATGTTTTCTAAACAAAACCTCCAAAAATTGTTAAAAACCATGCTCATAATATTGTTGTCTACAACACCTTTGAATTTGGAGTAGTCTAAAAAATTGCTGTCTGGTAATGTGTTTAAGACATGGAGAGACTCTCATTTATATCTCAAATTCTAAACTTTTTTCTCCTTTTTACAGGGAGTTTTGATCAATCCCCACATTTGCTGGATGTATACAGTAATTGGACAGAGTCTACAGTAGAAAAACAACCCCGAGGCAGTGATGACATTGAGGAAGATAAGATTAAAGAGACTCTAGCAGATGCCATGGTAGAATCCCCAATGAGAGACATGGAGAAGCTATCATTTAGACAAGGTAAGCACATACACACAGTATTATTGTCGAGCCCGCTTGCGGTGAGCTCGACATAGTTGTCACAATGGCGGTTCGGTGTATGTGCGTTAGTGCGTTAGTGCGTGCGTGCGTGCGTTAGTGCGTGCGTGCGTCCGTCCGGATGGAGCTTGTCCGGGCCATAACTTCACCATGGATGGAGGGATTCAGAAATAACTTGGCACAAATGTCAAGCTCAGTAAGGCGGAGTGTCGCGTGCAAGAACCAGATTCCAAGCTCAAAGGTCAAGGTCAAACTTGGAGGTCAAATGTCAAAAATGAGAAGATTTTTGCTTGTCCGGGCCATAACTTCACCATGGATGGAGGGATTCAGAAATAACTTGGCACAAATGTCAAGCTCAGTAAGGCAGAGTGTCGCGTGCAAGAACCAGATTCCAAGCTCAAAGGTCAAGGTCAAACTTGGAGGTCAAATGTCAAAAATGAGAAGATTTTTGCTTGTCCGGGCCATAACTTCACCATGGATGGAGGGATTCAGAAATAACTTGGCACAAATGTCAAGCTCAGTAAGGCAGAGTGTCGCGTGCAAGAACCAGATTCCAAGCTCAAAGGTCAAGGTCAAACTTGGAGGTCAAATGTCAAAAATGAGATGATTTTTGCTTGTCCGGGCCATAACTTCACCATGGATGGAGGGATTCAGAAATAACTTGGCACAAATGTCAAGCTCAGTAAGGCAGAGTGTCGCGTGCAAGAACCAGATTCCAAGCTCAAAGGTCAAGGTCAAACTTGGAGGTCAAATGTCAAAAATGAGATGATTTTTGCTTGTCCGGGCCATAACTTCACCATGGATGGAGGGATTCAGAAATAACTTGGCACAAATGTCAAGCTCAGTAAGGCGGAGTGTCGCGTGCAAAAACCAGATTCCAAGCTCAAAGGTCAAGGTCAAACTTGGAGGTCAAATGTCAAAAATGAGATGATTTTTGCTTGTCCGGGCCATAACTTCACCATGGATGGAGGGATTCAGAAATAACTTGGCACAAATGTCAAGCTCAGTAAGATGGAGTGTCGCGTGCAAGAACCAGATTCCAAGATGAAAGGTCAAGGTCAAACTTTGAGGTCAAATGTAAAAAATGAGTTGATTTTTGCTTGTCCGGGCCATTCCTTAATTTGGCACAAATATTCTTTGGATGGCCCTCTACCAAGATTGTTCAAATTATCTCAATCCGTAAAAAACATGGCCACGTACAGCTACGTGCAGCTAATTTTCGTACTTCTCAGAATGTTCAAATTATTCCGATCCGTACAAAAAATGGGTGCCAGGGGGCATGGCTTATTTTCCTTATATGTGACCCGTCGCGCTAAAAGGGACCTTATCGGATTTGTGAAAAGTATCGACCCTAGTCCGTCTGCGCAGTCCGCGCAGCCTGACTAGGGTCGAAACTTTTCACGTTTAAGTATTTTCTGAATCTAGAATGTTTTCTCTACCTTACAATATTTTCGTTTTCCAAATACGACATCGGATGGACTTCTGCTTGGTCTGGTATATTTCTCGGAATTTGGTTTTATGGACTTAGCATAAGGTCCCTTTTAGCGTGACGGGTCACATATGTATACTCAAATTAATCCATTCTGGTATCTCGTTATAAATACATAGACATGTAATATTTTGTGAACAATAAACTGTCTCACCATGATCCCCATCATTCCAACTTATTTTGTCCCCACTTTTACAACGCCATTGTAATGACAGCTGTAGACATAGGTATGGTCTTCTTTCTTCAAAATGAGCGGGCTCGACATGTTGCCCTTCGGCATCTAGTTTATCTTCTCCCACCCCTTATACCTTTAACCCATTACCAAACGACAAAAATTTAGGGTGTTCCAAATTCAAATACATTGCAGACGACAATTGCAAGTGAATGAAATTTAAAAAAAGATTGGTCATTTAGGGTAGAAAACATTTGGGAAATGAAGAAATTGTTTGTCACAAGCAATTTCTTCATTTTCCACAATGTTTTCCAAAGCCATTAACTTGAAGGGAGTAAAGAAGAGTCACTGTGTGTTAATGGGTTAACCCATTACCACACAGTAGTGCCTTTTGAGGCTCCACAAAATAATGGCTTTGGAAAACATTGTAAGAAATTAAGAAATTATTTTTCACAAGCAATTTCTTCATTTTCCACTATGTCTTTTACCCCAAAAAAACTCAACAAGAAGTGTAAAATTCCATTCACTTAAAATTGTTATGCGGAACATCTTTTAATTTGGACTGGTCCAAATTTTGCCATCTGGAAATGGGTTAATTATTATTCTCCTTTGTGCTTATAGATGTAATAGTTGAGTAATCACAACTCAGAAAGCTCTGTCGTGATTTCTTAATGCCCTGCTTTTGAGTTTCCCATTTATCGAAATATTGTTGGCTGTTCAACTCACACAATTCCATTTAGTAAATGATATTTGTAAGACTTAGTTAATTTGCATTTTCTGTTTTCTCAGTGGTCTTCATGCAAGTATGTTGGAGTGTCAAGATTTTTCTTTTATTGAACATATAATATACAAACGAATTTCTTTTACAAATGTAGATGATGCACATTAACACCACACACCGTAACTCTTATCTCAAATTTAAAGTTAATACAGTAGACACAATTAAAATCACATCAAAACAAATAAACTAAACAACAAACACCAAAATACAGTAAGCAACTACTCAAGACTTCTGAAATTGTATCTGAAATGGACAAAGAATCCCAGATTATTCAGACAATTAAGGTATCAAAATAGCTTTAAATATTAAGACAGTCTTAGTTTTCAAATGATTTTAATTTGATTTTTAGAACATTTAAATAAACATTGTGACCTTTGATTGATGTATATGTTCTGATTACCTCTAAATTACTGAGCAATCCATGAATTTGATATAAAACATAAGTAACAAACCTTACCTCATTGTTGATTCCCAACATCCCATCCAAGCATAGAATACCCTTGGCCTACCCTAATCAATTGAAACACAAACATGGTTTAGAAGTTTTATTTCAATTATTGTGTATACTATGTAGAGATACATGTACTAGCTGATATAAGTAGATCATGGAATAGATTGCATTGAATCGTGATATTGATTTTAAAATGAATATTGCTGCATGTTGGAAAATTGGTAATGGTTTTTGTAGTTTTTGATAAAATATGTGTCTATGGTGTATATGATTTAGTTCTTGGCCATGGTATATTGAGTATTTAGTCAATTTTTACTTTTATCTATTTTGCTCTTTCTTCCAAAACTTTTCCACCTTTTCATATAATATGAATATAAATTTGTTATCAGACTTCGCTTATTCATTTCTCGTGCATATTTCTGAAAATTTTTCATGTAAATTGTGTTTTAATGTATTTTTGTCATTTGAATGTTACAATTTTTTACTTGTCCTCCTCCTTCCCATACATGTATCTTTCCTTATAGTTAAAATCCCCAACACTCTCTTTAATGATATAGATTCAACACAAGCTGTTGGGAGAAAGGAGAAGACTGATAGTGGCAGAAAGAAGAAACGAGAGACAATGGAAATGGCTGTAAAGGAAAAGTATCAGAAGAATGACACAAAAGAAAAGAAATTGGAGAAGAAACAAGGCCAATCTACAAAACAAGACAAGAGACAGTTACAAACAACAAAAGAAGAGGAGCAGTCTGCAGTTAAGTCAGAATCTAATATAGCTAAATCACAGGACAAAGGTAGGACACAAACATTAGTTAAGAATTCAGCTGATGAAAAGTTGGCATGTGCATCAGAATGCAGTAGTGATAGACTCTCAAACAAGGATAAAAAATCTGTGGTCAATAAAAAACGAAGTGATGAAAATGTTGAACAGAAATCTACTAAAGAAACTACACCAGATAAACCTGGTAAACAAAGTGAGATTAAAAATGATGGTGCTAGTAAAAACATTAATGATTCAACAGTGAATGACAAATTAAAAAGTGGTAAGAAAAAAGGAAAATCAAAAGCAGCAAATAATGACAACAAAACAACCAAAGTTGAGAATGTTGAAAAAGGTGATGAAGCTATGAAATCAAAATCGGAGGACATTGTACAAAAGCAGTCATCAAAGGTCAATATAACTGAGGCTGTATCAAAACATGAATCTTCAAAGGTTGAAAAAGACATTAAGAAGGACAATGCTGAAAATCAAAGTAAGTCTTCCAGTGGTGGTTCACTTGCAAATTCTGGAAAATCTGACCAGTCTGAAGATGGTATCACTGCCAGCAAACCTGAACAGTTAGGGGAAAATCCAAATGTCACTGACAACGAAAATGGATCTAATTTGCCACTTGCTATTGTGAAAGGTGAGGCTACTAACAAAGAAGAATCCAAAGAGCTTGACACTAAAAAGTCTGAGGAATCTATGAGAGTTTCAACCAGTCCTGAAAAAATAGAGAGCAAGAAAAATGGAACTGGATCAGAAACTAAAGAGCCTGACACTAAAAGCTCAGACAAATCAACAAGAGCTACCACAACACCTGATAAATCAGAGGGTAAGAGAAGTGAAAGTAAACCAGAAACTAAAGAGCCAAACACTAGAAAGTCTGATGAATCAATAAGAATTACCACAACACCCGATAAACAAGATGGTAAAAGAAATGGCGGTAAAAAACAGAAAAGGGGAAAAGGAAAGAAGACAGATATGGCAACATCTATCATACAAGAAAGCCCTTCCGTTGAATTTTCGTCCAAACAGGCTGTAGAAAAGGACAAGCCTGCGTCAAATAATGGTGAGATGAAGGATGATACAGAAACAAGAAATGATGCAGATATTTCATTGACAGTTAATGGGGAACAGCATTCCAAGAATCAAACAGATGATAGTTTGAATGCAAATGAAGAGTCAAGCTGTACTGCTCTTGATCCTAAACCTACTCTTGTACAGAACAATCCTAAAGGACCTATTGAAGAAGCTCCAAATCTACCACCAGAAGATGAGATAACTGAAGCTTCAATATCACAACCAGAAGTGAAAGAAGTAGAAGAGAATGTTTGGGCAGTGAAAGAGAAAAAGAAAAAGCAAAGAAAACCAAAACCAGAGCCTCGGAATGAGCAGAAAAGCACCCAATTACCTGTAGAAGATAACAATGTGGTTGAAAATAGTAAAGGCAAAGAAATAGTAAAAAATGTATGTACAAAAAACATAGAGGATAACAGTGCTGATATTGAAGAAACCAATCATGGAAAAAGAGAAAATGTCACTGATCAAGAAAGTGAAAAGGTTAAACATCATCCTGAAGTTATAAGTGAGAAAGAAAATGATTCTCCAGCTGTGCCAGAAGAGTTAGAAACACCACCGTATAGTTACACATGCTTAGATCTCATTAATGTAATGTGCAATAATGAAATCCAGTCAGACATAGAGAATGCAAACGTACAGAATACTGTGGACAACGAAACTGTGGAAAGCAAAGTATCTGAAGCTGATATTTGTGGAAAGTTGATTCAACCTGCTACAACAGAGACACAAAATCATCAAAAAGATGCAGAAGTTGACCAACAACCAATACCTTCAGGAAATAAAAAGCAGAAGAAAAAGAAGAAGGAAAATAAGCCAAGCAAACCAGAGAAAGCAGAAAACCATCATAGAGAAGAAAATGAAATACAACAAGCTCCCTCCAATGGAAATAAGAAAAATGATGTATTGGTGAATAAAGAAAATCCAGGGCATGAGAAGACATGTGAAAAAGATGATGAATCGGTGAATACAGAAAGTGTGAGGAGTGGAAATAAACTTGCAGAACAAAATGATGTAGCTGAAAAATTAGAAAACATGGATGTAGGTGAATCAATGAAAGATGATGATGACATTGAAATATTGACTGAGAGCAAGCCAATAAGTGACAAAGGCTTAAGTTTAGGAAACTTGGAAATACCATTGGAAAGAACTGACAGCTTGGAGAGAAGTCCTAGTTTTGAAAGTGTGAGATCCACATTTTCTGAAGAGAGAGGACAAATGAAAGCTGATGGAACGGATAGTGAGCTCCTAGCCAGCACAGAACAATCAGACAATGATATGATTGAGGTGAAAAGTAAGAAAAAGAGGAGAAAGAAGAAAAATGGCATGGAGGAGTCACTGTACTTTGAAGCTTCTGAACCAGGAGTGCCTCTAGAAAATAATTCAATTGATCAAGAAGTAGAAGTCATTGGAAGTGCCTTAGCAAGCTTAGATGTACAATCTGAAAAGATAGGTGAAAATGAATTTATGAAATCAAAAGAGTTTGAGGACAAGATAGATGTAAATATATGTCAAAGTGTTGCAGAAGATAATGACAGTGGTGCTTCTAGCAAAATACATGTAAATGAAATTAAAACTGCTGATAGTAAGGAAGAGCAAGACTTGGACAATGAAATGTTTGTTGTGAAATCCAAGAAAAACAGGAAAAACAAGAAGTCTCAGATATTACTCAAAGATGAAGAAGCCAAAGAATTGGATGAAAATGCCAGTAAAACTTCAGAGCCAACACATGTGCCAAAATTTAAGGAAGACAATGACGCTAATGAACAAGTAAAAATTAACAATGCGGAAGCAGAAACTGGTTGTATAAGTACAGATGCCACTCCCGTAAACTCAGAAGAACAGATCAATGTCAGCAAATTCACAATTAACTTAAAATCTCCCTCAGAAGATGCTTCGGCTTGGGAAACTGCTGCCAAATCCAAGTCCAACGAATCTCAAAGTAATGATAAAGAAATAGAAACAACAAAAAGTGGAAAAGGTGAAGCTGAGAAAATAGAAGTTGAAAGTAAGGATGTTCCAAATGATAACAAGACTTCCACTGAGGCATCTAACAGTTCTAGTAGAAGTTCTGAAGAAAGGGATGCAGACAATTCTAGCTCTAAACCATCTGCCAGTGAAACTAAGAGCAAGAAGAAGAGGAAGAAGAATAGAAAATAAGAGTAGAACTTTGTATAATCCAACTTAACTGTTTCACATAGGTCAAAATTAAGGTGCAGACCAATTTGAAAAAAAATGTCACAGTTAACAATTTCAAGTTGATGAAAATCTAAAATATTTCCAGTGTGGGTTAGAAAATGTTCTTGAAAGTAAAGAAATTGCTTGTCACAAGCTATTTCTTCATTTTCCACAATGTTTTTCCAACGGTTTTCTTGTTAGGGAGTCAAAAAGTGTGCAATAATGGGGTCAAGAAATTCCAAAACATAAAAAATATAGAATGTTCCAATTTGAGAGATGCTGCTGACAACAAAATGGATTATGATAATTACAGCATTCATGTACAATATAACACAAAAAATATTTTGACAAAAGGAGAAAATGTTTGTCCTTGACATTTTCTTCTTTTGCCCCAATGTTTCCATATGACAAAACAACATAATTCAAGACTGCTCCAATAATTGATGTTGAAATGAAGAAAACAACTGTATGCTATAGCATAGAAAAAAATTGAGGGAAAATGTGAAATTTGCTGAATACCAGGAATTTCTTCTTTCTCATTTTTTTTTCGGCAATTTCTACTAGGAATATCAAAACTAGGTCTTGTGTTGGAAAAGGTAAAGACTAAGAAAGGCATATACAATTATATCAGGCTAAAATGAGTTATCAAAAGGCATCATTTTTTTGACTGGGTTTTAACCCTTTCCCCCAAAAAACCTGGTTTTGGTGTCCCTGTAAAAAAAGTTTTGGGAAAACATTGAGACAAAAGATAAAATGCTGAGAATCAGCATTTTCTCATTTTGTCTCATTATTTTCTGTAATTTGTTATACACATATCTTTTCTCTAATCAGCTTCTGTTATGCTATCTGAAGTAGATTTTAAATTAGAACAGCCAAAATTATTGCTGTTTTAGGTAAAGGGTTAACCCATTACCATACAGCGACTCCTTTTGACTCCCTGTAAGATAATGGCTTTGGAACACATCTTGGAAAATGAAGAAATTGCTTGTGACAAGCAATGTCTTCATTTCCCACAATGTTTTCTACGTAAAAAGACAAAAAAAAATGCAAAATTTTATTCACTTGAATCCCAATGACATGCATCATCTTTGAATTTGGATCAGTCTAGAATTTTGCCTTTTGGTATAGGTAATGTGTTCACGGAGCATGTGTGATAATCCAGATATCTATGCAAAATTATTTGGAAGATTTTTTTCTTCAGTATTTTTGCTTTGCTATGCAATTATTCCTACCCTAACTCATATTTTCCGATCCTGTCCAAAATCACAGAAGAAATATTTTGGAAATTGCAAGATATTACCCTAATTTGTGTCTAAACATAGAAAGCATTAAATATTCAGTTACTTTTGGGACTGCTTTATCCTGCTGTTCACCTCAATATCTTATGCTTATTAATTTTGGTTGTCAATTCTGGAATTTCTAAGGAAATGAATTAAGTTAATATTGATATTATGATATTGGTGCTACATACTGTATTGTTACTCATCATGGTCCGAAAAGCTTCACAAAGTAAGACAATCATTTCATTTTGGTAAATCATAGGAGATAAACAATAAAGAATTGATTGAACATCATTAAGTCTTTTAAAAAGAAAAAATGGAAATCATTGACGAAAATTTAGAAAATGGTAATTGTTGTCTTATCATTTTGTCTTTATTATTTCTGAACATTTCTTAATATGGAATTACATAAATTCATCTCTTACTATGTCCCAATTGATAACGCCTACTTTTGGTATACAAAAAAACAAACAAACAAACAAACAAACAATGCAAGTAATGAATGAAATATTGTTAACCAGTATTTTATTCTTTTCCTTTAAAGTGACATTTCACAATTATTTTTACACAAGTTTTACTTTTAATCTATCTGAAAGAGCATCTTTTCTTATGAAAATTCTGAAATTTTAAAGTCAAAATATCAAACCGTTTACGAGAAATATATATTTTTGTGCTAAAATTAAACAAATTGTTGTGGACAACAGTTCAGATTTATATAGAATTGGTCATTTCTGTCTCAACTTTAAAGGCTTATTTTTCGCTTATAAATAACAGCTTCAATAAACTGATAGTATTTCTACGCATTAGATTAAACAATCTTTGCATCAAGACATACTTTTAAAGAAATGAAATAAATGTGAAATTTCACTTTAATGTTTTCCAAGATATTTTTAAAAAACCACAAGTTTTCTCAACTTGTATGACAATTATTCTAATGTCTCCAGCACCTTTTTGTTCTTTCAATTTAGACCAATATGAAATGATTAAAATCGTGTGGTCTTTGAAAGGGACATAAGGATTATTGCTTTGATGTTTTTTGTCTCTTTTAATTATGTTGATTTTGTTTTATCTTCTATCTCTATTTGGTGCATTTTATCCAACAAACTACAGCTATATTGCTTAATACACTTTCTTTTCATTTTCAATGCTTTATATTTTATACTTCATATATCATGACTCATGACATAATTAATGAAATTTATAACTATTGTTACAGTAAAATATACTTGACTCTATTTTAGAACCCTATTAGATATGGGTTTTAAAGCCTCAGCAGGAAAAGATGAAATGCTGGTTATCAGCATTTGCTCCTTTTCTTTCTAAGGTTTTCTTTGCTTTAACATGACAATTCGACATATCAGAGTAGGCATTAATTTTGTCACCTACAGCTCCCCTCAGTTTGGACAAGACTAAAAAATTGTTGTTTAGGAAATTAATGTTATCGATGAACAAGAGTATGTTGAGGGATCAAATGCAAGACTGTAAGAATTAAGCAAAGTAGTCAGAGTCGAAACATGAAATACCATGATTTATGACTAGGTTGAACTTGACAAAACTCGTATTTAGATAAGACCTGTACTAGAAGTCAAACTTTGTTGATCTGAACTTATTTATACAATATTTGGTGCAAATATACTTAGCGGCTATAGAAAGTTTCCACCCAAATCACCTTTTAATCTTTCAAATGGTACTATTTTGTGCAAAAGACTCACAATGAAAAGAAAATGACTTACCAACATAATAGTTAAATTTGTATTTATGATCAGTCGTAGAATAATATTGCTCCTTGTATTTTGCCTCTATAAGATAGTACCATTTCGCTACTTTTCAACGAAAACCTCGTAACTGCAGCTTAAAACAAACTGCAGTTACGAGGTTTTCATTGAAAGAGACAATTTGATAGATCCAAGGGTGTTTTAGGTGGTAATTTTCTAGTGGCGCTAAGTATATATCTACTGCCATTTGACAAGTTATCATATTTGCCTCTTGATGATAGTGGCATGTTGTGTGTCTGTCTGTCTGTCCATGATAAGAGATTGTGTCCAGAACTCATTATTAAGGACATCTTATTTTATACCATTACCAAATGGCAAAATTTTACATAGGTAAAAAGATGATACAGACGGTAATTTAAAGTGAACAAAATTTTACTTTTTTGGTCTGTAAGGGTAGAAAACATGGAGGGAAATGAAGAAATTGCTTGTCACAAGCAATTTCTTCATTTTCCACAATGTTTTCCGAAGCCATTTTCTTAGCGGCGTCAAAAAACGTCAATGTATGGTAATGGACATTTTATTTTTTACAATGCCAGCTTAAAAGGAAATAGACCTTTGCAGCTGGTGGTCAAATCGAGGATTTAGCGCAATCTATTGTATGTGAATAGGAAACTAAATATTTGAGCCAGGATCTTGAAAAAGGCCCTTTATGGCATTTTAGACTAAAATGTCTGATCAAGGTCCATACTTGTCTGTCATTCTTCAAGCAACGTATAGCAGTTTCAAGAGGAAGGTATGGATTTAGATCAGAATGTACCCCAGTATAAGCTAATCTGGGTAGGTGGCTGTCCAAAATGCTCTAAGGGTCTTTTTGTCCGTATCCTGACCATACTTACAATAGTTTTGCACTATATTCCATCAGAGTGTTTTGTTTTTGTTGTGTGTATCAGTATTATAGTTATTTATTTATGAAATTTTACATGATGGCAATAATGTAGATCTAAACTGTATGTATTTCTAAACTGAAATATACTACATATGGATAATTCAGTATAATGATCGGATATTGTTTTATGATGAACTGATTGAAAATATTGGTGTAATAGGAGATATTTATTTCTTTTCTACCACTGCTTTCTATAGCTTTCATATAAGAGTTGTCAGAAAACAAAATATTTATTACTCATATTTTCATTCCAACAATGTTTCCCATTTGTTATTTAAAAAGTTGCATGAGAATTGGATTGTGTGGTAATGGAATATTGTCAAAGTGTTTGTTTAGTTTTAGATATTTTACCTAGTTTTTAATTTAAATTAAAAATCAAAACAGAAATAAGGTGTATACTACTTCTTTAAGATAATAGATAATTTCTTTGCTGACATTTCGATGCCTTAGAAGAATAAGGTCGTAAGTGGTACTTATGACCTTTTATGATGCATACATTTTTGGAATGGGCATTTCTAGCTCTAAATATGGTGCAAATTTCATAGACATTTGAACTTGTCATGCTAACCAATTTGGCTATAGAAAAGGGCCGTTTGTTCTTTTTTCCTTTTGAAATAAAACTGTTTTTCCAGTTTTCTCAAAACTATGTTTTTTCACTTACGTCCTTCTTCTAAGGCATCTATTTGACAAAATATATTTAGCAGATACACGGAAAAAAGGTCTCATATGGCGTTTGAGAACAACAAAGTTCTAGATCAGCCTGTGCATTCGCACAGTCTAATCTAGATCTATGTTGTTCTGTAATACAGATTCTTCTATAGCCTCATCAACTTAAAGATGAACAGAATAGATTATCATTATCAGACTGCATTTGACCACCGATTGATCTGGAAACTTGAATTTCTAAAATACGATAGAGTTTGAGTTTATTGGGGCTTTACGCCGTTTTTAGCTCACCTTAGCACGAAGTGCTGAGGGTGAGCTATTGTGATCGCTCACCGTCCGTCGTCCGTCTGTCCGTCTGTCCGTCCGTCCGTCTGTCTGTCCACAATTACTAAAAAATCTTCTCCTCCCAAACTATTAGGTCTAGAGTCTTGAAATTTTGTATGTAGTATTGTCTCAATGCCCTCTACCAAAATACTTCAAATTATTGTGCTTAAAGAAAAATTGGCCCTATGTTGTGGGGTTTAAAGTTTCACACAGAAACACAGTTTTCTCGAAGACTATTTGGCCTAGAGTCTTGAAATTTTGCATGAATTTACATCTCATAAACCTCTAACAGAATACTAAAAATCATCACATTCCAAGGAAAGAAGCCCTATGTTGTTGGTTCTGGAATTTTCAAGTGAGGAATTGTTTTGACCAGGTAGATCTTATCACATATCTCATCCCTAAAATAACAGTATGGGGTCTATAATCAGATTATGCAGATCATAATATCAGATAAAGAATGCATGGAGCTACAGATAAAAGGAGGTAAAAACATTCTATATTTGATGTTTAAAAATTAATTGCTTTGTTATGGGTACTCATTTGTGTAGTCTTGATTTAAGAATTCAAATGAATACCCTCAACATAGGGTGTTATAATATTAAAAAGATATTTTATGATTCTGAAGCCATTACCCTCTTTTACCTGTATCCCTGAGGCACTCAAGTTTGTTTACTCAATCTATGGATCATCTAAATACTTTAACCCTTTCCTGAAAAGACCTTGTTTTGAAGTCCCTATTAGAAAAAGCTTTGGAAATTAATGAGTCAAATGAAGAAAATGCTGATTCTCCTTTTACCTCAATATTTTATTTTATTCAATATTTTATATGCAAGTTTATTGTAAAACGAATCCTATTTGTACTGCTGTCAATTTTGTATTCTGAACTTCCAAATTGGAACAGTCTATTTCCTGTCTGTACCTTTCTGTATGGGAAAGCATTATGCCCTTTCTCTACCAAACACAGGTTTGCCTCACCAACAGAAAAGGCTTGTAAATGATATGGTAAAAGAAGAAAATGTTGATAACTTGATAGCCTGTGTTGTCTCATTTTGCCTCATCATTTTCTCTGCATTTTTATACATGAATGCAGTCTTTATCAACACCTGTTTTATCATCTACAGCAGCTTGTAATCATGTCTGCTCTTATGTTGTGTTGTTTGGAAAAGGTTTAACCATAACCAAATCCTTACTGTTCAATGAATATTTCCCCTATGTTGTGGGTTCCATATAAATGATAGAGGGCAATGTTTGACAATCTTTTCAAATTTTTAAGGCCTGAAGATAATTTTTTTGCCTTGTTTTAGAACTATTGAAATTATTCCTATGCTGTAGGCCTTTGCATTTTGTACAGAAAAAAAGTTCATATAAGTTGTGTGTGTCATATTGTCATATAGTTCAAGATATCATTATGCTTTGAAAATAAGCTCTACCATGAGGTATTCTAGATTTGAAAAAAAGGGGACAGGTTTAGAATTGTCTTAGAATTTCCAAACCTTAAAGTGACATTTCACAATTATTTCTACATAAATTTTACTTTCATACTATCTGAAAGAGCATGTTTTTTTATGAAAATTCTGAAAATTTCAAGCCAAAATATTGAACGGTTTACGAGAAATATATAAATTTGTGCTAAAATTAAACAAATTGTTGTGGACAACAGTTCAGAATTATATAGATTTTGTCATTTCTGTCTCAACTTTAAAGGCATATTTTTTGCTTATAACAACTTAAAAACTGATAACATTTCTACGCATTAGATTAAACAATCTTTGCATCAAGACATACTTTTAAAAAAAGAAATAAACGTGAAATGTCACTTTAAGGTATTTGACCCATCATTAAAAACTCCACTTTCTAGCAATGGGGCATGTATCAAATTACACACTCTTGTAAGTAACATTTCAAATAAGTTGATTCGCCATGCCGGATTTCAAGATTATGCTTCAAGAAGGAAATAATCTACAAATATCTTTTAACTCTATTTTCATATGAAAGGGAGGTAATTTATAACATTTTTGCCAAATATTTCCATAATTATGCATTAATTCAAAATTCTAAACCGTTCAAAATGCTTATGTTTGTATTTGGATTAGAAATATAACACAGTTTATGATTTAACCCTTTCCCAAACAAGACCTGGTTTTGACGTCCCTAACAGAAATGGCTTGGGAAAACATTGAAACAAAAGAAGAAACTGCTGATAACCAGCAGTTTCTCCTTTTGTCTCAATATTTTCTATGCCATATTCTACACAAATCCTTTCTTTAATAACATCTATATTGTCATTTGTTGCAGTTTTTGAAGTGGATCACCCTAAAATTTTGTCGTTTGGGTAAAGGTTAATGGCACTTTTCAAATTTAGCCTCTGGCTCTTTGGTGCTAATGATTGGTTGCATATGTTAAGTTCTATGGTTTCTAAATATTATAGCCCAATGACCTGTTTCCAAAATTAATGCTTCGATTTGTCTATGTGCAATGGAAATTCAGCAATATATTGTGGATTTTCTGATTTTAAATACAGATATAGTGAAAAATCTTTGACAATCTTTTCCCAAATTATGCTTTGAAATTAAGTGTGTACCATTGTCATATGACTCTTTTTCAAAATCCTCGGAAATTTAAAAGGTTTGCTAAAAAGTATGTCTCAGGGTGCTCTAAGGTGAGCGATATAGGACCATCTTGGTCCTCTTGTCAACTACCAGGGTCATATCGCGGCGGCTGGAGCACCTACCCATGGATTCCTGTTGTTTCCCAAACCAGTACTACCACAACACCCTTACCGAGCCTCCAGCTGCTCGCCCACTTAGGTTAACGATATCAAACCCATTGGTGGATGAAAATTTTGTCAGAAAGGGTATTGGTCGCGACCGTGTATCGAACCGGGACCTCTCGAATGAGGGTCAGATGCGCTACCAACTGCGCTAAGGCCGCGGCCTAAAATACGATAGAGAACCTTTTTCCAGATTCCGCCTCATATGTGACATACTCTCGGAAACGCCGGTCCATTCCCGCACATTGACTCTTTTTGATTTCTAAAATTATTTGGAAAACATTTTGGAAAAATGAATAAATTGCTTGTAACAAGGTATTTCTTTAATTTCCCTCAATGTTTTCTACACTTTAAGCGCAAAAAATTAAAGTTTCGTGTATTTTGAATTGTTGTCTGAAACATCTTTGAATCTGGACAAGTCAAAATTTTGCAGTCTGGTAATGGGTTGAAGATACCCTCTTGGATGTCCGTAAAACCAAGGTAATTATGAAAAACAGATCGAACTCAGTTGTGGTCCGCCAGATTTCGCATTTGATAAATATTTAGAACATATAGTAAGATAGGAGATACTTTCTATACTGAGTACATTTAATTCCGCAGAGGTACTTCGTTCGCTGTGGAAATGACAAGCAAAGGCTACGTAATGCGGTTTTACTTTGATTGATTTATCTAATTCCAAAAACGCAAAAGGAAAACAATGTTTTAAATACAAATCGGAATAAAATTTGATCAAATCAAGCTTGAATTAAAGCCTGACATCGTCGTCGCATAGAAAGGACTTTTCTCGCAATGCAACCACTTGTGACATTTTGTTCCGCTCTTGAATAACAGGAATAGGAAGTTGTTACAACGTTTTGGGTGGTGGGGTACGTGAATAGACGCGTCTCTTTATGTCATCACAAGCATGTTCTACACGGTACACAACAGGCCAGTAGTGTGTAACAACATTATGTGGCCTAGCCATCGTGTCACTAGTCGTGATATTAATGAGTTACGGCATCCTACGTGGCGTGAAATGTCCTAGTTTGAAAAACTAAGCAAGTGTGTTCCAAAAGCTTGGTTCCCCACATTTTTCAAGAGGACAGGGCATACTGATAGAATTCAGAATCTTTCAATAAAACATGTTTTATAGTGTCCCTATAGACAAACTTTATAAACATGTTGTAATTTTACTCGAGTTTCACGTGCATCACATTTACGCAGCGTCAATGTGTTTAACGCTTTGGCTAAGGCGCTGTAAAATGTTCCAGAATTACTAACTCTAATATTTTCTATTCGCGTTTAAAAACTCGTGGGAGATTCATAACAAATATTCTTATTTCTTATAACATCTTATAACATCTTGATTTAAAGTGACATTTCAGAATTTTTGTCATAAATTTTACTTTTATTTTAATCTGAAAGAGCATATTTCCTTATGAAAATTCTGAAAATTTCAAGCCAAAATATTGCGCCGTTCACGAGAAATTAATTTTTTTTGTGTTAAAAATTTTAAAATTGAACAAATTGTTGTGGACAACAGTTCGGATTTATGTGCAATTTATCGATTATGTCTCAACTTTAAACGTGTGTATCTCGCTTATTGACAACAACTTAAAAAACTAATAGTATTTATACTGATTAGAATAACCAATATTGGCATCAAGACATACTTTCAAAAATTGAAATGGAATGAAATGTCCCTTTAAGGCTTTGAAAACTCTGCGTTTTTAAATGTACTAAGTATATATCAAATAAAAGCTATATGAGAGTGAAAATTATCAACCATAGTTAGGCTGCGCTGTCCACGCAGACTGACTAGGAGCAACACATTTCACATTTCCCGGATGAGAATCACATTTGCCTCTATTCAGTGGATGTAGAGTCTTTGTAGGTAGAGTAGCTGGTGGCTAGAATCGGATGTTTTATTTGTCAGAGAAATGTCCGGAACACGTAATTATATGTGACAAGATGTGCAATTATAAATATATAACTGAAAGTTAACCCTTTCAAAAACAAACTACTTTCTGTTGGATATGAAAACTACTTAAGAGGGCAAAATTGATGTAGATAACGTAAAGATGTGTATAAAATATGACACAGAAAATGTTGAGAAAATAGGAGAAATTAATGACAATCAGCAATTCCTTCTTTTTGCTTGAATGTTTTTTCAAGCTCTTTCTACTCAAGGCATCAAAAGCATGTCTTGTGTGGGGAAAAGTTAAACATTTTCGAAACAAGGATTCAGAAGAGACTAAGCTGATTCAAAGGTGTTGCAGATTGGAACCTAAATTTGAACGAATTTTCTTATTCGCTGGAAAACATACGAGAAATTGCTGATAATCTAGTGTGATCAATTTTTGGAAAAAGTAAAAGGATTCCACAAGTACGTCTAAGTCATGCATCTGAAAAAAAGAGCTTAGTACGTAAGGCGCGGTACACGCAACAAACCTTTTGAAAATTGACGCAGAAATAGAAAGGTTATTGCAAAATAATTGACCAGAATCGAGATTTATTTTTGTTCATAGTTGTTATCCATCCTATGATGCATAATCTCCACCGTGTTCTTAATCGATTGTCATGATATACCGAAAACTGCTTGCTTATTTAACCCATAACCAAACGACACATTTTGGACTTGTCCAAATTCAAAGATGTTGCAGACGACAATTTCAAGTTAAGGAAATTTAAAATCTGTTGGTCCTTTTTAGTAGAAAACATTGTAGGAAATGAAGAAATTGCTTGTCACAAGCAATTTCTTCATTTTCCACAATGTTTTCCCAAGCCCTTCGTGTTAGGGAAGTCAAAAAGAGTCACTCTGTGGTAATGGGTTAAATCAGCATTATAATGGCTAACCTTTGATTGATTAGTCTTGGAATTATATTATATTATATTAAAGTTTGAGAATTATTGAGGAAAATGGACAATATGACGCAATTGCTTAGGCCTAAACAATTCAGACAAGCTTTACGTGTTTTGGTCTAGGAAAGGGTTTATTACAGAGAAATGGAGCCATTATGACATTTCCATTAGTAAAATACGTTCTAGGATAAATATCGCATATCAATCCGCTAAGACAATTTCCTTGTCTGACTAGAAAAGAAATTACATCAGGCGAACTGTTTTATCAAATTATTAAAGTCGTCTGCTTCTGTCGTTTGGTCTCCAAGAATGCACGTTTTCCATGAAGTTAGACAATAAAAGCGACCTTAATTTGGTGAGATAGACATTAAATCGACATTGAAGATGTCTTTCTTGATTGGAATTGTCAGTCGTGCAATTTGATAGACCACGAAATCTGATAACACTAAAAATGTTCCGCCATTTTTATGGTTCCCGGCGCTGGCTTCCTGTTTTTCTCCCAAGATGGCGGCGATTCGGGGGCCTGTTGTACGGGTTTATTTGATTATTTCCACGAATGTTTGTTCTTTTTCCCGGAGATTAAATTGTTCGGCCGTCTTAATACGCTGATGATGGTTCAAAATCTCCGCTTTGCGATTGCCCATCAAATTTCATTTGTTGATAATCATTTAAAGAAACCTTTCGGTCTTCGACCTTGAAATCTCCACAAAAATAAAATATAATTTGGTCGACTTTGCAATGTGAAGTAGAAAGAGTGCATATCATAATGTAAACTTTTTGTTTTTTCGCGAATTCTGATCAACAATCTAAATAGGTCAACGATTATGGAATTTTTGTCACAGCGTTGTTACAATACTTTTTGAGTATAATCGAAGTTTATTCCTTTCAGAAAAAATGGTTTTCACGAAAAGGATGTTGATTTAGCTAAATAAATTGACTCCGGGAAATCACCAATCGTCAAGAGAAAGATAGGATCGGCAGAAATTTCAGACAATTTGTCTTAAACGTCTGGCAAATCCGTATCAATTTATAGGATAAACATTCGTCAGTATTCTATCTGAAGATGTACTTCCCAGCGAAATATAATTTGGTCCAAATCAACCTTATCATGAGGCAGAGTCGACCTAATTCTACACTGCGGTTTTTTTTTTTTTTTTTTTTTTTTTCGTTTAACCTGTTTGCTGTTACCACATGGTGACTCTTTGACTCCATACAAGATAGTGCCTTTGGAAAACATTGTGAGGAATTGACGAGAAATTACGCTTCATCCACCACCATGACTTGTCAAACATTGTAATAAGCTACGTCGCGGCCGTTTCTAAATGAGCCTTGATCTGGAAAGAGTCCCTTATAGCATTTGAGCCAGCCATGTTTCATGATCAACATGTGCCCAATTGTAGTCTGAAAGGGATCCGTGCCGCTGTGTTAAGGTCTCTACAAGTCAAAAAGAACCTACTGGAGACCAACATGGTCCATGATCAGACTGTGCGTATGCACAGGCTGATCTGGATCTATGTTGGGCTCAAAAGCCTTAAAGGACGTTTTTCCAGATCCAGGGTCAAATGCATTTTGAGATGTAGCCTACCGGTACGAAACATTAAGGTAATCAACACGTATGTCTAACTTAACCCTTTCCTGAACGACAACTTTTTTGGGTGGTCCAATTCAAAAGCTGCTGCAGACAACAAAATGGATGTTGATAAAGATTTTGTTTGTGTAAACTATGGCATAGAAAATATTGAGACAAAAGGAGAAACTGCTGCTTATCAGCAGCTTCTTCTTTTGTCTCAATGTTTTCCTAAGCATTTTCTACTAGGGAAGTCAAAACCAGGTCTTGTTTGGGAAAGGGTTAAGTACTGAAAGTTTTCTGGGGACACTATAAAGAAAAAAAGACTAATCACCTTATCTACCACACCCTTTCTAACAAGGAAGCAACATAAACAACCATTAATGCTGTGATTATAACGCTGGACGACAAGAATCCATAATGGCTTGTCAAAAAATTAAATCAGCCATGTTCTTTTACGGGAATTTCTCTGAAGTAAGAAAAACTGAACTCGTCCATAATTACCTTTTACACTTTTTTCCGCACTCCAAGATATTTTTTGGGGAAAAATACCAGAATAGTTTCTGAACAAGCGAAAATCTTCCATTCGTTTCCACGGAAGAGTGTTGTCAGTTGAAGTTCGAAATTTAGCAATTTCAGTGAATGCACGTTTGTCTCCCACAAACATTTTCTTAATGGATCAGTCGAAGTTTATGTCATCTAGCAAAAATCATCTTCCTAAGGAACAAAGTGGGAATAGAATCCTTGACTTGTGAAGATGGGTAAAGTGTAAAATGGGCGAGAAGACAATGTTAAGGACGTATTCTAGGCAGTCATGCGATTTGCTCATAAATAGGAATCCGATTATTTTTTTGTCGTCTGATATGTGATGGCTGTCGTTAAACGGTGTTCCTGTCAGATCCACTTTGTCAGAATATTTATATGACATTTCCCTATATCCACAGATACTCCTGATTGGAAACTATACTTAACCAAATAAGAAACTTTCGCTAAGTTTGAATGTAGATGGGATCCCTTACACGCACGAGAAACTCAAATTTCACGTAAATAAACATATCGGGCTTTCATACGGGAATTGTGGGGATTAGCTGACTGATTTTGCAAACAAAGCGAGTTTAAAAAGAGATATCTTTTGTAACATATATATTATCATGTGCGTACATCTATGTGATACCCTTGAACGTTTGTGACATACTAGCAGTTTGCAAAAAAAATGTATATATATATATATATATATATATATATTTAGTTCAGTATATGTGCGCCGTTGCGGTTAGAAGTGGATTGTCTTTGTATACTTTTCTTCGTCAGCCAAAAGAAAAAGAACTAAAGGCCAAAGCATTTGCTATCGTAGAATCGAAATCCTTTATACGCTCCCGTCTATCCCGATTTCAGCGAATAGAGATGATAAAACTGGAAAATCATTGTTCTTAAGATAATTTGATTATTTACTCACTACTAGCCGAAAACTTTTAAATTAAAACCTGGCATAGAAGACTTTGGTGTTAATTTCGAGTATTGAAATATATTGAACTCCTATAAATAACAGGTTAACGTACTGTAGCTAGCAAATCTATCAAAAAGATAACTCTTATTGGTCTTTAAAGTCTGGGTTGGAGGTTTCCTTTTCATTTGGCTGAAGAAATTCTTAACGGCTTAGGATATTATTACTTTGTCATATTAGACAGAATATAAATGAGGACGAGATGAAATGATATGTGTACGGCTAGGAATAATGATACAAAATATTCACGAAATATCACAGACACATGATATCTCTATGATAAGAGGGTACATATCGTATATCGCCGTTTTCCTCCAAATCCTCGTAAATACAGCATAAAAATAAGTTATTGTCACGATGTTTTTGCAGATCAATTGCAATATTATAAGCTTAAAGATACATATTTACTGCTACTTACTTATTTTCCGGGTAATTTGCTGTAAAAATAGCTGTGTATAATTAAAATATGGCCTTTAAATTTTCTCTGTGCAAAATTTCAGCTCTGTCTGATCTGTATTGGCTTAGATTACGGCGGATTTAAACCCAATATCACACCATTTCGTAAACACTATCAACCCACTTTGAATATATTTTACATAATTTTACACCGCTGCATGATTATCGATTTATGTCATTTACTGTATGAATCTTGTATTCTGTCTTAGTCTATAAACGGTGCGACTACATGCTAAAAGCCAACTTCTGTGGATCATTAGGGATTTAGGCCTGTGGATACTAATGTCCCTTTAAAGAACGCATAATAAGATATCTGCTGAAAGCTATGTCTTTTGTGGTATCCTATCAGTCTAATATTATAGGTAAACTTGTCATATGCTTGCAAACGAAAACCAACTAATTTTGATATACTTAAGATTTACTCTGTTTGCGATATCAGGCTTGTCACAAAAGGATTCATTTATTTTTCCCGGGGAAGGGGGTCTGACAGAGCTTAAGCCTCTCTTACATCCGGTCGTACGTGCTCCTGCGCGCGTCTGCGTGCAGTCTGCGTCTAAAACGTACGTTTAGTCGCGCGATGCACGCACGTGCAACGTACGATTTTGGTGGACGCAACCACGACGCAGACTGCACGCAGCAAAAAATTGACCGGCCAATTCTTTGCTACGACCATTCTGCGTCTTTTAGAACGCCAGGAGCACGCAAGACAGAAGTACGGGGCACGTACGACAGGCGTGCGTGTGATGCAGGGAACGATAAACTGAAATTCCAGAAAATTCACAGAGAATGCGTACTTTTCTCGAAAGAGATTCATACTTTTGACCTGCTTTGAATGTACATATTTTGAGGCACTCTTACAACCCGTCGTGCGTCTTTAAAAATCGTGCGATTTTGCAGAATTTTAAAACTTGCGATTTAAAAAGACGCACGACGGGTTGTAAGAGAGGCTTTAGCACTCGAAAAATCCTTACAAAATCGTTTTAAACACCCATTTTTGCCAAATTTTGGGAAAGGTTAGTCCCAGCTGGATCCGCCCCTGGAATTATTGCTCGACACGGCTTAGCACGTTTCTAATGATCTCGTTTCAGACTTTTTGTGTGACAGCAACGAGAACCTTAGCACAAGTTCTGGGTCGAGTGGTGGCATCATTCTACATCGGCAGACGTGTGCTTAAATTACTTTGTTACAGCAGGCAAAGCATAGCGGGAAATGTAAAAATGCTGATAATCTTCCAACAAACGTTTTTCCTATCTTAAGTCGTTAACTGATGCCTTTCTCATTTTTTCTCATCTCATCTCGTTTTAGACATATTGTGTGGCAGCAACGAGAACCTGAGCACCAGTTCGGGGTCCAGCGGTGGCATCATTCTACATAGACAGTCTTGACAATTACTTAACCCTTACCCAAACAACAAAATTTTAGGGTGATCCACTTCAAAAACTGCCACAAATGACAAAATAGACTTTATCAAAGATAGGATTTGTGTAAAATATGACAAAGAAAATATTGAGGCAAAAGGAGAAACTGCTGATTATCAGCAGTTTCTTCTTTTGTCTCAATGTTTTCCAAAGTCTTTTATTTTAGAGACGTCAAAACCAATTCTTGTTTGGAAAAGGGTTAAATTACTAGTAGGTCTACCTCGTTACAGCAGGGATAGCATATACCTGGAAATGGAAAAATCCTAATAATTGCATTTTCTTATCTTCCCTCAAATGTTTCATAAAGGTCTTTCTCGCTTGATGTTTTCTCTCCCATCTCGCTTCAGACATATTGTGTGACAGCAACGAGAACCCAAGCACAAGTTCTGGGTCGAGTGGTGGCATCATTCTACATCTTCTGATAACGTGTTCTCTATGACCGGTGAATCCACGCCCTTTCACTCCCCATGAGATAAAAGCTTTGGAAAACATCGTGAAAAATGAAGAAATTGCTTGTGGCAAGCAATTTCTTCATTTGACACAATGTTTTCTGCAGAAAAAGACAAAAAATGGAGAATTTCATTCACTTGATATTGTCGTCTGCAACATCTTTGAATTTGGACCAGTCTAAAATTTTGCCATCTGGTAATGGATTAACACACTTCTCATCTCGTTCTAGACATATTATGTGGCAGCAACGAGAACCTGAGCACCAGTTCTGGGTCGAGTGGTGGCATCATTCTACATCGACAGACGAGTGCTTAAATTACTTTTTTACAGCAGGCAAAGTATAGCGGGAAATGTAAAAATGCTGATAATCTTCCTACAAACGTTTTTATAAAGGTCTATCTTAAGTCCTTGACTGATGCCTTTCTCATTTTTTCTCATCTCATCTCGTTTTAGACATATTGTGTGGCAGCAACGAGAACCTAAGCACAAGTTCTGGGTCAAGTGGTGGCATTATTCTACATCGACAGGCCGAGCAGCTTAGAACTATCTGATAACGTGTTCTCTATGACCGGTGAATCCACGTGACGCTTTTTGACTCCCCACAAGATAAATACTTTGGAAAACTTTGTGGAAAATGAAGAAATTGCTTATTACAAGCAATTTCTTCATTTGACACAATGTTTTCTACACAAAAAGGAAAAACGCGGAGAATTTCATTCACTTGATATTGTCGTCTGCAACAACTTTTAATTTGGACCAGTCTAACATTTTGCCGTATGGTTAACACATTACTCAACTCGTTTCAGACATATTATGTGGCAGCAATGAGAACCTAAGCACCAGTTCTGGATCGAGTGGTGGCATCATTCTACATCGGCAAGCCGAACAGTTACTATCTGATAACGTTTTCTCGATTACCGGTGAATCCACGGTGACGCCTTTTGACTCCCCATGTAATAAAAGCTTTGGAAAACATCGTGGACACAATGTTTTCTACACAAAAAAAGAATAAAAAACGGATAATTTCATTCACTTGATATTGTCGTCTGCAACAACTTGGAATTTGAACCAGTCTAAAATTTTGCCGTCTGGTAATGGATCAACACACTTCTCATCTCGTTTTAGACATATTATGTGGCAGCAATGAGAACCTAAGCACAAGTTCTGGGTCAAGTGGCGGCATCATTCTACACCGGCAGGCCGAACAGCTTCTATCTGATAACGTGTTCAACATGACCGGTGAATCCACGGACTCAAGCTAGTGGACTATGCTACCATCTAAATACAGAAGTTGAATTTTGGAAGGTGATTTCCTTTCTACATTTACAGACTGAAAACATCCATCGGCAATCGTGTTCTTGATGGCACGCGGATTGCCGCGATAAAGCCCCTCTGTCGAAAATATGGGACATCCAAGTCTGTAGATTGGATTTTTCTTCGACTATGCGAAGAATATCTGAATTGAAGCTATAAATTACGGTAGATTGGTCCACACAGAAAATTCTCCCAGAAGGATAACGTTTCGGCTCCGATCAGCCCGCATGGAATGCATAGGCTTACCAGGTACTAAGTATTTGAATTCGGTTTGAAGCAGAAAAATGATCCACCACATTTGGAAAATGCTTGGTAGATTTCTGCAAATGCTATTGTTGTTGCGTCATGTGATGTCCGGCCGTGATATTGTTCTTCTCATTAGATACGACTCATTTGTTGAGCATTATTTCTGAATATTTCATTTGCTGGTCAAAATGAAACTACGTACAATCCGTTGGTTACGTTCGAAAATGTCGCAAATCGTCGGTGTAAATGCAAAACCTCGTATCTAGTTTTTTTGGAAAATTTTAGAGGGGAAGAAAATAATTTAATGACTTCAGAAACTGAAGGGTTTTACTAGAAATTCGGATATATTGTTTATTGTATTTTTAAATAATGTGTCTTTAATACTGATGAGTAGAAAATTCCCAAAACCTGCATGAATTGTCTTAACTGGGCATACAAGTTTGTATTTTGAAAATCGCAAAAATGGACATTCGAGGTTTTGAATTTACACCGACGTACGAGGGACGGTCGGAAAGTAGTTGGACTTTTCGTGCTGCTGTCTCTCCATTTGCAACTGTATAAACACAATATATATTGGTGAAATCTACATCCATTTGCCAATAATGTGGTCAGTTTATTTTCAAAGAAAGTTGAATATATGCAATATTCTGTCCACTTATATGTGATAGGGGTTTTATGTACCATAGGCTATTTGTTAGAGGAACAACAAGGGTAACCAAAACAAAAGAACAGTCTAGTCATTTTAATCGCGAAGAATTTAAGTTTTTGAACTACATTATCACTGAAGATTGAATAATGGTTCATAATTCCGAACTTGGGATAAAAACCCAGTCACAGCAGTCATAGAAACGAGCTGGTTCCCCACCTCTGAATAGATTAAGCTTTTACATTCGGCTGGTAGTCATGTTTGTTGATTTTGTGGATTCACGAGGTCTGATAGTTAGTCATTTCATGTCAAATGGTAAAAACTGTCATTGCTAAGTACAATTCTGAAGTAATTCAGAAAAAAAAACAACAAAAAACAAAGAATAAATGCTGAAGTAAACGCGTCCCAGATTAGCAAAGAAAACTGTTTTCTACTTTACGATTACGCACGCTCCCATACCACCGCATCTACAGTGGAGATTATCAAATATTACCCATGACAAAAGTTGTTTTACTCTTCTTATAGCCCAGGCCCTACCCCACACGGCTTTTATTTGTGTCTAGAACTGATGAAAATGCTTGCTGAGAAGAAATTTGAGACCAGGGCGCCTTTGATACCGGTGGTTACACAGTACCTAATACAGTGGGTCTACGTCATGGTTGATAGTGGCAATAGTAAAGCTCCTACGAAAATGGCAAAAATGCATAGACATGGATGGATAATTTCTTTAAACAGTGTAGAAAGAATTTTGTTAAAAAATTAAATGGTTTTAGAGAACTAGTCAAAAGTCCAACTACTTTCCGACCGTCCCTCGTAATGCTACTCCAATAGCCTGTAGTTACGGTATTTCAACATGGCCAAAGATTTGATGGTAATGTCAAGAATATCTTAACTACTGCTTATTCATTGTAATTTCAACTTGAATAAGTTGTAATTTCGACATCTGAATGGCCGGCGATATGTTGTTAATGTCATGTACAAAACCTTGAAGATATTATAGATATCATAACTGTGATGTGTTCGAATTTTTATAGTATGTGCTTGCTTGTTCTTGCTTGATTTTTTTAAATTTTAAACTTAAGTCTTCGTTGAATTGTTTTATATGGTTTTCGTTGACACATTTTAAAAATGTTATGTGTTTATTACTGGATTGGAGGCGACTGGTGAGAAAGAGGGTTGAGCAATGAGGAGATAGAAAGAAATATCGTTCATTTTTAACAAAAACATCGTAACTGCAGCTTGTTTTAAGCTGCAGTTACGAGGTTTTTGTTGAAAAGCATCGATATAGAAGACAAAGAGTGATCAAAGAGAGAGAGAGAAACCGAAATTGACGATAAAAATAAAAACTGAACGATACACTAAGATAAAAAAGCTTAAGAGAAAGCCTAAGAGAAATTTTGAGAGAAGGGGAGATGTTCGAATGTTTTAATGTGGACCTGTTTGTTTGTTTTATGAATTTTGTTGATTTATTGTATGTTCGTTTATTTGAATTGAGTCTGGGCATTATATTTTGCTACTGTTATATGTATTAAGAATCAAGAAACCATAGATTCTGTTTTATTTGGGACCAAGTTCTTTTTACAAAAAGATTGAAGGCTCATGAACAATAACGGGTATTTGCAATTTTTCAGTAAACAAATTATAATATAAAATTATGTGGTACTTGTTAAGAAAGTCTGAAGCTAGTTACTCGGGACTAAATAGAAATTTAAACTTATCCAATTTCGAGATAATGAGGGGCAACTTCATTTATATTTCCACTTCAAAAACGTAATATATTGCTTCAATTTTTTGCACACGATTTTAAGATAATAACTTAAATGGTACAACAAGTCTAGCATTTCCTATAATGATTTTGGCAGAAGTGTGTCTCCATTTCTCCTTTTCAACTTAGCATAAGAACTCGATGATCGGGTTGCCTACCTCTCACATTATCTTGTTTCTTTGTTATAATTATACTGTTTTTGATGTACATAAGATTGTTTAAAGTTGATTTTTACGCTGTGCTTGCATTGAGTAAAGCTAATTATGAAAATGATAAAATATTGATTACTGATACATACTGATTTATGTCTGATTTTAAATCCTTTTGGTCTCTTTAGCTCACTTGAGCAAAAAGTGCTCAGAGTGAGTAATTGTGTTCGATTGTTGTCCGTCGCCCGTTCTTCTGACCCCAAATCAGCCAACGAATCTCCTTAGAACTTGGCAGGAATGGTCTTTGGATGAAAAGCTTTCAAAGTTGTTCAAATAATGTCTTTTCGACTTCAACTGTACTATCGAACATTTCCAATCGCAATTGACCGACGACCGCTGCATTGACAATATCAATTTACTAATCCCGCGACTCGTTCCAAGGCGGGGAATCACGTGACACAACAACATCAACAAAGGCAGAAAATCTTGAATGAATCAGTCTTAGATATGTGACTTATTTTGAATTTCGTTTGAAGAAGCAGAGACCTTCAGTTCAGACCTTCTCTACTTTAAGCCAAATTCAAAGCCGTCATATATCAACATTATTTATTGAAGATTTTCTGCAATGATTGTTGCTGTCTTCATGTGACGTGATTTGCCGCCATTTATTCAGTCACGTGAGTGACTGAACCATTCTACAATCATCATATAGTAATATATTTGTTTTGTCTCAACGAGTAAAGATATAGCTCACGATAAATTAACTGGTAGAGCAACTCTAGCTGAAAGCTAGAGATGCTCTGCCATGTCATTTATCGAGACCTATACACACACGGTGCTATATTGTAGCTTTTCAACAAAAACCTCGTAACTGCAGCTTAAAACACGATGATTGCATGTGCACAGTTACGAGACTTTTCATTGAAAAGCGACGATATTTTCTGCAACAGTTAAGGGTTAAGAGATGATTTTCTCTGAAAATGGACACAAAAAGCAGATTATTGATGGTGGATCCTCAAGTTTCGTCAGATATTTAACAATAATGCCGAGGATGTACGCGAGCGTTCGGTTTCACTTTTGTAATTAGTGCTCGGATGTGTTTTGTCGAGCGGAAATCCAACATCTAACGTATCCATGGCATTTTAGACCCTTTCTCAGCAATTTCCATCTCCATAAGCCAATGATTCTATCCCCATTTTGTTCCTTATACAGGAACAGAATGGGGGTAGAATCATTGGCTTGTGAAGATGAACATTTTTAGACTTACCATGATTTAGAGACAATGCTTTAGACCATTTCTAAGACCGTTTTGGGTTAAAACAATTTCAGAGACACTGTCTTTTTAATATCCTTATTTACGTTGCTTTCTTCTACAAATGTTAAGACTTGTTTCTTTTAACAAGGTATTGCTGCCAGAAAAAAAGTGTAAATAGAAACATGAATGTTTTCATTTAAATGTCACAAAAATGGTAAAGGAAAAGGAGAATATGTTGACTATTTTGCTCAATATTTTCAAAAACTTTCTTTTCCAAGTGCGTCAAAACTAGATGTTGTTTTGTTTAATTGTCAATAGTTTTATCCTCATGAAGCAAATGTGCATATACATGCAAAATACATACCGGTAATATAATGAAAACAAAACGAATTAAACATTTGCCTTGGAAAGGACTAAAAATTCACTAATACAAAATATCAATATGGCTTTCACTGTGGCCTTTATTAGCCGTCTGCAACGGTTATCAATTTATGCCATTTTAGATTTTTGTCGTCTACCGAAGAATAAAAACAAAATTGAAACTGCATTTCAGACATTATTAGTTTCGGGTTCCGACCAGATCACGTTAACTGCTATTTCATGATACTTGATGTTTAATCGGCCATGAAAACTAATTCAATTTCGTGATGAAAACATGCATCGACATTTCATGTGCCTTCAAATATTGATAGTTTAATAGCATTACTGGTTCCAATTCCTAAAAAAAAAAAAAACAAAACAAATAAGGCATTTGATATTTATGGTCAGAAAAACAACAACAAAGAACCCAAACCACTAACAATTGAAAGTAATAGTAATTCGTATCCCAACTTAGATACAACACAATAGATCCCAATTTATGAAAATAGTTAGGTGCGGGCAACGGCTATAAAACGATAAATACTTCTTGTGAAATTCATAAAAACCCAAATGATAATTTGCAAGCTAAATGACAATAGCCTGCACGATGAACGCTGAAAGAACCCCTAATTCTAAGATATCGCATATTCGGTGGAAATCATGCGTAAATGAAATATGACAACTAACATATTCCGAGAAAATTGCCCCTCCTCGTCAAAAGTTTAGATGTCCTAGAATTGACAGGCAGAAAAACTTGCGTTTGACAGCACTATCCTTCTTGGATGGTTTCAAATTCAAAGGTCGTGTATGTGCCAGAATAAATTTTGCCAATGTGGGCAAATGAATGATAGAAAGCAATTTAAGGTAGACCACCCCTAATGAGATTCGCGCGACGTCGGAATTATTCGGGCGACCTTGAAAACATCCGGCAGTCACCGAATGTTTACGACCGCGCCCAATAGGTTCGGATACGTAACGACGCCGCTAGAAAAAATCCGATGGTTTATGCATCTCAAAATGGTCCCATTACGGGTATTCTAAATTAAGAGCATGCTAGTCATGAGCATGTTCTCCCCCCCCAATGCTTGGTAAAGCTATCTTGTTAAGAGACATCAAACAGACAGAAACGTTCAGATGTCTTTTCATTCTTTTGAAAATAAGTTCTTTTCGGTTTGGATTATTCGGCATTTCGTCCACCAACACTAAGGAATATGTCGTTGCTTTTCAACAAAAAACCGTCGTACCCGCAGATTGTTTTAAGCTGCAGTTACGAGGTTTTCGTTGAAAACCGACGATATATCATTTCTTCTGGATACTCCCAAACTCCAGCTATTTCTTCCCTTTTGGACGATTCCAAGTTCCATCCATAAAGACTAAGGATAAAAATCGTTGATCTGTAATTAACTTCTCTCTTCAAGCAGACAACAATCTCTCTATTGTTCGTCTGCTTCTTTCATTTACTCGCTGTAAACACAAGTTGTACCATAATTGACAGGAAAGCTCTAAAGACTATAAGCTTAAGCTTTCAGCTTAGCGGAGAAATTAATGAGGTTTCACCAGAAAGCGTATGGAGTTTCGCCCGGCTTCTCTCGAACCAATTAGTGTTGTATAGAATATCATGGACAACTCGACCTATAGAAATGCTCATCAGAGATATATAGACTTACCGTCAAAAATGAGAGATTTGAAATAATCAAGAGATTGAGAAATGTGTGAGTTGGTGCATGGAAAACGTTTAGCGGAAATGTATGCTGGAAATTGGCTTGAAAAATAGTGAAAACTGGTAAAATTAACCCAGTAACAACAAAATTGCGGACAATGCCTGCATCCAAAAATACAAAGTCGCATACAAGAATATTAATATCTCGAAAGTTGATAACCGCTTTGACTTCGAGACAAGGACAGTTCAGTATAAGAGAAGGAATGTTTTTAAGGCTACATAAGGCATTTGATAACAACATAAATTAGATCGCCCTGCACATACGCGCAGTCTGATCACGATCAATACTGTTCTTCTATGAATTCTTCATTTACTCTAAGAACTTATAGTGAGTTAGCATTGAATTGAGATCAGAATGCACAAGGCAATGAGCTAACCATGATTATCAGTATTGTTTTCTTTTGCCTCAATGTTTTCCCAAGCCTTCTTTGCTAGAGATGTCAAAACCAGGGCCCGGTTACTCGAAAAAACTTAAGTATATTCTCATGAGAACATGCTCAGCTTCAAATGGATACTCTCCAAGGTTGAAGGGTATTCGATTAAAGTTCACGGGGATTTCGTGCGATTTGAGCACGGTGCTCAGATTTGAGCATGAGAACGTACTTAAGTTTTTTGGAGAAACCGGGGCCAGGTCTTGTTTTGGGAAAGGATTAAGATCTTTTTTATAGATCCTGACTCGCATGACTTGTACTGTCAGATCCCTCGTTAAAATCCTGGTCATGTTCTCTGTACGAGTAGTGTCCCTTATATTGCTATCTAAACTAAACAGCCGACTTGAAACTCAATGGTCGTGGAGTAAAGTTCGTTAATCGGTTGTATATTATTCAGATCGTATATTTCAGACTTTAACCCATTACCAAATGGCAAAATTTGAGACTGCTCCAAATTCAAAGCTGTTGCAGACGACAATTTTATATGAATGGAATTTTACATCTTTTTGGTCGTTTTGTGTAGAAAACATTGTAGAAAATGAAGAAATTGCTTATCACAAGCAATTTCTTCATTTTCCACGATGTTTTTCTAAGCCATTATCTTGTGGGGAGTCAAAAATAGTCACTGTGGGGTAATGGGTTAAACCAACGTCTATTTTATCTTTTTTTTTTACTTTACCAAATGAATGTTAAATCGAAAATCGCAAATGTTTGAATGAAACTTAGTTTCCGATATTCCTGAACCATTTCCCAAACAACAGCTGGTTTTGACGTCCTTGGTAAAAATTGCTTTGGAAAACAGTAAGGGAAAAGTAATATAAAATATAGCCGTTTTCCTCAATAGTATTAATTCTATGCCAAAACATAAAATGAAAATTATCTTCCTCCGACACCAATTATATACATGTATATCCCTTTCCAGATATGTCAATGTTTTTGTCGTTTGAAAGACAGGGAGCTTACCATTTCCCATACAAGCCCTGGCCCCGGTTTCTCGAAAAAACTTAAGTACGTTTTCATGCTCAAATCTGAGCATCGTGCTCAAATCGCACGAAATCCATGTGAACTTCAATTTGAATACCCTTCAACGTTCCAGAGAGTACCCCTTTGAAGTTGAGCATGTTCTCATGAGAACATACTTAAGTTTTTTCGAGAAAGCGTACCCTGGTCTTGACGTCCTTAATAAAATACGATTAGGAACACATTGAGGCAAAAGAAGAAAATGCTGATAACCAGCAAAAGAAGAAAATGCTGATAAACAGCTCACAAGTTATTGTTTGAAAAAGTTTCAATTAAGGTAGAAGACCCATAAATGAAAAATACCACTTTCTAGCCATACGGAATGCATCAAATTACACACACTTGTAAATACACTTCACATAGGTTTATTCACCGTGCCGGATTTCAAGATTATGCTTCAAGAAAAAAATAATTTACAGCTATCATTTTACTCTATATTCATATGCAAGGGAGGTAATTTTGAACATTTTTGTCAAATATTTTCATAAGTATGCATGAAATCAAAATTCTAAACCGAAATCAGGTGGTTCAACTTCAAACCATCTGAAGAAATCAAAATATTTTAATGAGAATAGACATTATACATAATTGATAGCATGAATTTAGTCTAGTGAAAAGAAGAAGGTTGTGAAAATGACCGCTTTCTTCTTTTCCGAATTATTCTCTTGTCTTGTTTTGAATATGGTCAGCATAACGAGGTATAACCACAATTATGACGCCTTTAATGGAAAATGATAAGAAAAAGATATAGAAAAAAAGAAGAAATTGTAGATAACCAGCAATTTCTCCTTTTCACTAAATATTCCTGTGCAATATCATAATACAAATTCTTTTGATCATTTATTTTGTCGTCTGTACCTTCTTTCAAATGGGACTGGTCTATTTTTTTTATTTTTTTCGTTTGGGAAATGGTTGGAGGTTAATTAAAGGTTATGCTAGTTCAAGCTAACAAAGTGTAGAAAACAGACGAAAAAATGTAGACGCAATTTCTCATGAAAGAGTCGAAAAGTAATCAGAGAAAAGGCAGAAAAATGAGTTTGCAATTTGCGCTAATAAGCCACTAATACTGGGATTTTGTGAGGCGCCTACGAAATAAATGCACGTTGAGTGGTTAAAACTTTCTAACCTTTGCTTAACTTGCATTAAATATTGCGCAACATTTTCTACTTGTGCCTTTCCAGAAGTAATGAAATTACTCGAACTGCCTCAATTACTAGCATGGGTTGATCTTGAAGGGGTCGGGATAGGGGTCCGAACACCCCCACCCCCCGCCCTTGAATTTGATGGGTATCCTATGAAAACATATAGAGAAATCAAATTTTGACTTGGAAAAAAAATAATAAAGCAAATTCGAAATTGTGGGTTTTCTTCCCGTGCTTAGAGCTGGTAGATCTAACTTTTTGCAGTTGCGACCAACATTCACTTCTAATGTTAGCTCAATAACACATGTTAAGTTGTCATTTCGGCTTGGACCCCCCTCCCCTGGATAAAGATCCTTGGTCCACTCTTGACAAGTATACAAAATTAATGATTGGTTAATTAAATAAATATTTAAAACAAGTCAATTGAATTCAAATTCAGGTTCTTTAAGAAAACTATCATAAAAGCAGTTACAAGTTAATAGAATTATATACTGAATTTGCAAAATAACCCTATTAGGGTAAAGCACTTAAAATGTTGGTGGAAAGACGAGAAGGCTTACTTTAAAAATGTTGAACGCGATTACATTACAACCGATATGATTGGCTCAATCTGATTTCACATCCAATTAGATGTCTTGTTACGTAGATTCTAATTTACGCAAAAATAAGTTCGTTAGTGAAACGGAGCCTCGTTCCTCAACGTTGGGTGCCATGTCACCATACTAGTATAGATACACCGACATCAATATATTCTATTATGGACGCAATGAGTATGTCTTGTTTGGTAAAGGGGTAAATATCAATGAAAACCATATTTCAATAAAGCATCGATGTTGAGTCACTTGGGGTGGTGATGATAAAATTATATTCCGACAAATTTGAAATTCTTCAACCAGGAAATCCCGGCATTTTTCTGCTGACATGTCTGAATTTTATTCCAAGTGACGCACCGGCGATAATGGGTCTACTGTTGAAACTTACCAGACCACGGACAAATCGAAAAACTTGTTAACCCTTTCCTTAGCAAGCCATGATCTTGACGTCCCTAGTAAAAAGTGATTGGCAAAATATTAGACAAAAGAAGAAAAATGCTGGTATCCAACATTCTCTTCTGTTTTCTCAATATTTTCTTTGCCGCATTTAATTAATATCCAATGTTTATCCACAACGATGTGTCGTCTGCAGCAGCTCTGAAGTTAGAAACTGTCTGATTTTTTGCCATTTGGGAAAGGGTTAAAACTTGTTATATTTGCTGTACGGCGCCGTACAAAAACTGCCAAACGAATCAAACTACATCCCACAATTCATTGTTGTCAGACGGGAGCTCTTCAAACGCTTCAAAATGGAGGTATAAAAGTCATATTATCATTAGCGCGTGACAATTCCCGTATTTTACGAGTCTGCGAGTTTATTTCGGTGCAGTTCCATGTCGAAAGCTTTCTTTGGAAATAAAATTACACTTTTTTGTGAAGTATTGAGAAGCATTTCTTATTGTTGCCGTTTATAACTCAACGTAACAAACTTCACTTTCCCAAACAGCTTTAGTTTTAGAAAGGTCTCATTTTAAAAAAGAAAAGATGCAGATAATAAAACATATAATAAAGATTCACCCCTGAAAACGAAAAAAAAAAAAAAGAATAGATAAAAAAGAACAAATAAAAAACAACAACAACAAACAAACAAACAAACACACACACAAATAAAAAACACAAAATATTATGAACTGCGGAAAACGATAACTGAAAATCGACCAATGAAATATTTTATTCAGTCCGGGGCTACAACATCTACTGCTGAAAACGAAGAGTCCATCGACCAATCATATAATTCATTCAGTCTGAAGCTAAATCATCATTCAGCACTGAAAATATTGAGTATATCGACCAATCAAAGATTTCATTTAGTCCGTCACTTTAACCCATTACCAAACGACAAAAGTCACTTTAACCCATTTCCAAACGACACAATTTTGGACCGTTCAAATTTGAAATTGCTTGTCTCAAGCAATTTCTTCATTTTCCACAATTTTTCCAACGCCATTTTCTTGAGGGGAGTCAAAAAGAGTCACCGTGCGGTAATGGGTTTCTATTCATTTCAAACGTCGTCAGGTCATCTAGCCTATTAAGAATGCACAAGAAATGTCATACAAATGGACATTTTTGTACCACCCATAATGTCATCCACGAAGACATGTATTACATATTATATTGTTTTATATCAATCTTCCTCAGCATGGGAAACTACATGTGAGCCTATATAAACATGAAAAATAAAACAAATACAGCAATGGCTATCAGAAAAAGATAGTGGGAAAACCCCTATGTAGGATTATGCCCTAATACCCATTGATCTATAAATTTGGTGAAGGGCAAATGTAAATTAAGAAAAAGAAAGTAAAATGTCGCATCATTCTCTGCCAGCCTTCACGGGGGCATTTTGGACGATATCCTATACTATAAATTCATCAAGGTTACTCCAAAAATAACCCAAAAGGAATGTCATTCACACCTAGTTATGTATAGTATGTAAGGGGATACCCCGAATAGTGCGTCGACCTTTGGTCCTTTAAAAGATTAATTAACGATATTATAATTAGCATTGTTTTAATCTATATGGTAGCGCCGATTGGCTTTGTTTTAAGTGTTAAATTGCCTGCTCTTTTGTTTAACTTCTGTGGAAGATGATAGTTTAATAATGGCAAATGTCAGTCATTCGAAGAGTAATTGATAAGACCGAACCTTTAGCACAATTAACTCTGGAAGTTTTGTGAAATTTTGTAAATCAAACTACCTTTGCATCGTTAGTCACTACATACCTGTCTGCATTTCAGATGGTTTGAAGATAGTAGAGTTCAAGTTCTGCATTTATGACGTCAGGGACGTGAACTGCAACTTCGAGCGCAACATCATGCACGTACATGTAAATTTTTCTTTTGAATCGTAGCCGTTCGCTCAGTCTTTGCATAGTTGACATTTCGCAACATGTATTTGAATCTACACGTATCATTAATTTTGTTCTAATTAGGTTTGATAATTCCGCACCCAAGGTACACGTTTCAAGTCAGCATTATTTATAGTCGATGCAAAACATCATGCAAAACACTATTCCAATAAATATGACATCTTTATACATGTCCAAACATGAATTTAAAGAATTCTTTAATAAGCACCACCCCTTACACCTTTTGTAAAAAACAAAGTTGATATAGACTTTAGTATCTTTGGCTTTCAGAGCTGTTATTTACAGTATCAGTCAGTCAGTTTTCACTTTTGAGACACTCTCATTTGATGTTTGGGTGACCTACGATGTTTTTCTGCAGCGGTAATGCCCTGGATACGAGTAGGGGTAGCTGGTACTACTCCGCAACACTGCGGTCCTTCGGATGAGAGTTTAAACTGATGTCCCATCTCCATGCGGGTGTTGTGTTCGACACAAACCTTTATTCACTGTCTTTGCTGGCTTAAATTAATTATTGTTACTTATTAATTAACTTTATATGAAAGAGCATATTTCCGTATGAAAATTCTTAAAATATTAAACCAAAGTATTGCGCCGTTTACGAGGAATACATATTTTCGTAAATTATTTATTTGTTGTAAACTACAGTTCACATGTAAATGGAATTTGTCAGTTTCGTCTTAACTTTAAAGAGTTTTTTTTTTGCTTATAAGCAGCAACTCAAAAACTGATAGCATTTAAACGCAGTAGAATAATCAATCTTGGCACCAAAACATACTTTAAGAAAGATTAATTTTGTCGTGACAACCGGTAATAACGGAGGTTCGGACTTGACAAAGCTTGTACAAGTTAGGCGTCAAATGATCTTATATCGTAAATAAAGTAGAAAAATAACCATTGAGAAAACCTAATGAGTTTTGGGCCGTCTTGTTCTTGCGCATCACCTGTTTGAATGCCTATTGCCTATCTTGTGGCTCTACTTGGGTAGTCTTTCTGTTTTAACCCTTTTCGCTACAAGAGAAATCTTTGTAAAACTACAGTGGAACGATTTATTTTATTATTTTCTTCAAATACTTTCCTCGCAGTTAAACAAGTACTTAATGATAGCATGTACTTAGACACATTTCCTTATCTGGAAATCCCTTTAATCCCCTTTCAACTTGGAAAAGGCTGGAAATGTGTCATACAGGAAAGGGTTTATATAGATTTCATACATTCCTTATACGCAAAGCATGTTAAATATGACCACGCCTTTTGAATAAGGGACCTCTTACCATATATGAAATAAGAAGCTGATTAATTCTATATGCAAAAAATAATAATGTGTCTAAACAAAGGTAGATAATTCAGAAAACAGTGAAATGGTTTCCAAAAAAGACAAGTTTGAATGGAAAAGGTATATTGCGACGCATTTAATTAAGATAATTGCGTTTGAAATCGTTTCGTATACACACACGCAAAATGCTTTTTAGTGTGCAACAAGAGTATCACGGCCAAAACTCGAATACATGAAATAATATTCGTCTGTGAATAGATATCACATTTAAGGTTTACGAACTGGGAATGAAAACACTACTTTCTAGCCATACGAAATGCATCAAATTACATACACTTGTAAATACACTTCACATAAGTTGATTCACCAGGCCGAATTTCAAGATTATGCTTCAAGAAGAAAATTATTTACAAATATTATTTTACTCTATATTCATATGCAAGGGAGGTAATTTTGAACATTTTTGTCAAATATTTTCATAAGTATGCATTAATTCAAAATTCTAAACCATACAAAATGCTTATGTTTGTATTTGGAATGGATATTTAACACAGTTTAGGAATTACTGCCACTTTTCAAATTTCGCCTCTTGATCTGCATTTCATTCTCAGTTCGTAAACCTTAACGTATGGATACATACAACTCTTACTTCCGGGAACTGTACGAGTACCCGTGCCGATTTTATGAAACAATGAAAGCTGTGTCGAGACCATAGCCTCTAAATAAAAAAGTCGGAGATCTACCTCTTGACCACAGATGTAGATCGTTTACGACCCTCTTGACTGTCCATCTTACACGTAAGAACAATCGGGTCTCACGAGAACGATCGATTAAGACCGATTATTACCGATCATATTACCGGAGGTCCCGAAGGTTAGTTCAGTGCACGGATCAAATTGCCAAACCTAAGACGACGAAAAGAAAAGAAGACAGTCCCATTGTGCGAAAAGTACTGTCAGTCTTTTCAGTAAATGATTTAAACAATCGGGATTATCTGATACGAACTCGATTGGGAGTCAATTAGCGATCCTTCCATTGAATAACTTTGAATGGCGAACAATCGGATAGCTTCCAAAATTGACGTAAATCATTTACAAATGGACAGGTAAGTCACTATCCTGGCACCTTGTGCGTAAGAAAGGGCACCTCCGATTGGTCTATTCGTGACCTCGTTGTCACGTGGCCAATTAACGCAGCCAATCGTCGGTTCGCGTCCAAAATGTCGTAACTACAGCTTGAACAAGCTGTAGTTACGACATTTTCGGACGTCGAACCGACGTTATGTTTTGTGTTTAGGTATTTTGAAACTAAATCTAGTCTCTGGCCACCCACAACGGCTTTCTATGCCCGATTTGACGTTATCTGTATATTGCTATTCCCCTAACGGTGCTTTTTGAAATCAAGAGGGGTCACTCCTGTCAACCGATAGTCAAATATTAATTAAGACCACCGCGAAAACCCATTACATCTCGCGGTGTTCGCTATTTTGATTCGCCTATTGTTTAAACCAAGCGAGGGGTGACTTTATATACGCTTAATTTAAAGAACGATTGTTCGTAATGAACTGTTTTTTCTCGCCTTATAAGCATTCTACCCTTTACACAGTTTTCAGTCGTTTTCACTTTTGACATGATAAATATTGACCATCCAAGTTAGCTGTCACATCTGCATCAACCATCCAAATGCTTCAATAAATTACACTATAGTTGATTAGTTATTTTTGTGTTAATTGAAAGCTAATAGTTTGAAGCTTTGAAAAAACCAGCGTTATTAAGGATACCCAAAAAGAAAGATATAGTTTTCATTTTCAAAAATAAAAAGTGTTGTGTTAAATTCTTACCCCCTACAGTCACAGCTAGAGATCTTCACGCGTTGATTATATTATACCATTCTAATACTCCTCAAATGTAGCCAACGCCCTGTATAATATGCCCCACCCGGGAGCTTTCACTCTTTGGCATTTCAATAATTTGCAGTATTTCAGATACCATGTCCCCCAAATCTTCCCCCAGCAAAGAACACATGGTAAGATAACTTAGCATGTCACCAAAACTCACGCGTTGATAACATTATATTTGTCTTATTGCAATATTCTCCAATTAATCTCCAAATATAACCAACACCCTGTTTGCCCCACCCGAGAGTATTTCAAATATTTGTGTTCATGGGTACTTCCATACGAAGTACCCATGGTTGGTAAGAGGACTTAATTTGTCGCCAACCTCCCTGCTTTACGTATTCCATAAATAGAGTTAACGCCCTGTGTGTCCCCACCCTACAGCATTTCGGTAATCTGTATTCGTTAATAAATCATGCCCCCAATCTTCTTCCGCGAAGTACCCATGGTAAGATAAGTTGGCATTGTGTCGTTTTATATGACAAAATATCTGATTTTTTTTCCAATCGGGAAATACCTTCCATAAAGCTACATACCTTAACAAATTAATAAAACCTTCTCAGAAATAAGACATAATTTCGAGGTCCCGGACAGAAAGGGTTTTAGAAAACATTGAGACAATAGAAGAAAATGATGAAATCTTTATTTCTCTCAGTGATAATTATGTCCTATAGCGACGCATACTCATCTGGGTGTCTGATGTGGCGAGAGCTCGAACCCTGGGTCAGAAACTAACCACGTTACCACTACACATGGGCGTCGTGGTGTAGTGGTAGAACGTGGGCTTCGGGATCGAGTGGTCCTGGGTTCAAATCCCGCCAGTGTCATGTGAATTTTTCCCTTATTGCCCCTCTTCATCCAGGTGCATGAAAGGGTACACAGGAGATTTAAAAGACAAAGAGCTTTGGTTACCAGAGGCGCCGACTGTAAACATCCGATATAAAACTCTATGATCGTGGAGTAAAGTAGAAAGTCGGTTGAAAATGAACTTATTCGTAGATTTCACAATTTAAACCAACCTTTACTTTTTTACTTTTAAACCAAATCCAACCCTACATAGGACAAAAACACATGGATCTAGCAACAATCTGAAAGACTAAAAGAGAGAAAAAGGCCGACTAAATTCGGAAAGAATAAATTCCAGATAAACCAAACTGTCGTGATGAAAGTGACGAACTTATTTTTGTCTTCAAGGGAACCAATAAAGGTCATATTATGAAATACCAAGAAAAATGTTTCACATTGACGAAAGAAATCTTTAAACATGAAACCGCTATTGTGTGTGTGTGCATGAATAAGTACTGAATAATCATATTATGTCATTATAGACCAGAAAATAAAATGACGCAAATTGAGCACCAAAATAAAAGACTATATATGGTGTTTCAGCCATTTGAATGTACATTTACGGACATCTAGCCGAGAAATTGTACAGCAGAAAATTTTATGATCTGCAGATTTCCAAAAAAGAAAATTAAATTTTGGGTATTGCAGATTTGGATATCACATATTTGGATTTTACATCTCACACACTCGTGATAATATTATAGTTGTGATGGAAGAAAGAAAAGAAAGACAGTGGTCCTCATTGGTGCCACTGTTTTCAGTGGTTACGTAATACATCGTCGATTTTCAACGAAAACCTCGTAACTGCAGCTTTTAAGCTGCAGTTACGAGGTTTTCGTTTAAAAGCAGCGACATGTAATTGCATATGGGGAATAAAATGTACAAATTGGCACTGGTAGATGCTGAGGGTGTTCCGAGGAGGCGGGGGGGGGGGGTCAAACGAACCCCAATCTGTAACCTGATTGTTTCATTTTCACTTTGAATTTCTAGGTAAATGACCCCCATTTGTACATGTATGTTGAAGAAATCCTGAATTCGCCGACGATTAGGGGTGTAATCGACTGAGCTCTATCTGAAACCAAAAAATAGATCCGTATGACAAGGATAATATATGACACTTTTGTGCTTATAAGGAATATGGCTTTATCGTTAGGAATAAGTATAGCGGACGAGAATTGACCTGGCAGAGCATTCCATTCGATTAGCATGTGCTGCTCTGCCAGGTCATTTATCGTGAGGTATATGTTGTCTGAGACACCTTGGATCATGCCGACATAAAGAAAAGAAATGTCACTCGACTCCCTAAAATTTCACACTACAGTCGACACTCGTTGTGTCGAAGTCGGAGGGGCCGTCAAAATACCTCGACATATCCGGAGTTCGACTCATCCGATTTTGGTCGGCTTCGAGATATTTGATATTTGACCATTTCTGAAACTTATCAAGTACGAATATTATTGAAATATAGTAGGAAAAAGAAAGAAATTGCTCGTGTCGAGCAATTTCTATCCTTTTCCTACTATGTTTCAATGGCTTTATTCAGTTGGAAATTATTTTGTTTTGAAAAAAAAATATGTCAATAGATGAGGACGGGACCAGATTTGAACTTCGACTTAAGCGAAAATTCGACTTATCCGATGTCGACATAACGAGTGTCGACTGTACTTTAATCATAGTCATGCATATGAACTATGAAGTCACTAACCAAAAGGCCAATACTTTCATAACCAATTTCTTTGTAGATAAAAAAAATAACATTAATGAAAAAGCGACATCTTACATATCGTTTGAACATTAATTCGTACTTATAAGGAAATAATTATGGCATAATAGGGAACGCGAAATATACTGTCTTAGACACCAAAACCACACCGTCTACGGAAATGAAATCACTAGAATTGATACCTTTCAATTATCGTTTTAGTCCGTACCTATGAGCCGCTTCCGGTGGCAAACAATGGGTTTATGGGAAATTAACATTGTATACACGCAGACACAGTTCCAATTTGGTACTAAAAATAGCAACACATCAGCCGGTTTCTTTATGCCAGATCGAGGCTCTGACCCAATTCCGAGCAAAGCATTCCACATGCAATGGCAACGAACGGTGATTGGCCATAATTGTCATCAAAGGACGACTTTCGGTGGCAGTTGTGTGTGTGTGTGTGGGGGGGGGGGGGGTCTTCGTGGAAATAATCTAGTTATGTCACAGACACGAATATGAATTCTAGAGCCAGTAACCAAAAGGTCATAATTTACAAAGACATTTATTTACCATTTTTTATCCACAAATCCCACCTCTTTATTTGTGTTAAAATACAAAATTTCTTTTGGTGTACGAATGGAACCGAGATCAGTTGGTATGCTTTTATTTAACAATGTTGGCATAATGAAGGCTGAATGATTCCCGAAACCAGAACCAACCCCTTGCTTGTACCTGTTTGGTGCTTCATTTGTCAACCCAGACTTTTATCATAGGCACTCGATTTTAAGGTAGTCCATCCCTAATGAGATTCGCGCGACGTCGGAATTATTCGGACGACGTCGAAAACATTCGGTGGTGGAACTTTCCACCGCCAAATGTTTACGGCCGCGACCAAATAGATTCGGATACGTTACGACGACGCTCGCAAAAAGCCGATGTTTAATGAATCCCAAAATTGCCACTTTGTGGATATTCTATCTTAAGCCACTACCACACATTGACTCTTTTTTAATGACTTTGGAAAAAATGTGGAAAATGAAGAAATTGCATTTGACAAGCAATTTCGTCATTTCCTACAATGATTTCTATGCCAAAAAGACCAAAAATATTAATGTTCTATGTATTTGAAATTGTTTTTCTGCAACATCCTTGAATTTGGATAAGTCTAAAATATTGCCGTTTGGTAATGCGTTAAACCCGTCTACGTTTGCTCTTGTTTGTAAGAGTCATCGGGTACCAGCTCAATCGGAAGTTGTTGCCGTCCGTTCGGTTATCTTTGGGGATCTTCCGGAAACAACCGTATTAGGGGACATTTGTAAATCAATATCGCGTTTATCTGATACATTCATGGCGTTTCGAATATATGCAAATTAGCTGAAGTACCCGGATTTTGTACGTACAGCTGAATGCGCATGTCAACAACTACGTGGCTATTAAATAACAATTACGTCACCTTGCACGTGACTGTATCAATTAATGAGTTTTGTATGATCTTTAATTTGCCTCAAACACGTTCAATGAGAAAATGATATGGGCGATTTCAAGAAAGATACTTCTATCATGTTGAAATGCACAGGACAATATAATCAGCTGTAGTTGCACATCACGTTCGAGAATCACGTGACACATCATTTTCGACAATGTTATATCATGATTTATTTGAAAAAGATGTTTAAAACAGTATAGGCTGAGAAAAGCCAATAATTTTCTGGATTTGATTGACTTTTTAACCCTTTCCCAGACGACAAAATTTTATGGTGATCCACTTCAAAAACTGCCACAAATGACAAAATGATTGTTATTAAAATATGACACAGAAAATATTGAAACAAAAGGAGAAACTGCTGGTAAGTTTTACCCGAAGTAGTATCAGGTTCGATAACCAGTTAAAAATCGCGCATGCGCTAAACGGCTTCCGGTTAGAAAAAGGTACTACATAAACGTAGCATGAAAAGGCCTATAAGTCTGCATATCGCTGCTTTTCAACATAAAACAAGCTGCAGTTAGTTAGGATGTTTTTCTTGGAAAGTGGCAATATCTGCATTCATGTAGACGTTTTAGATTTCAGAATTGGTGAATTATTTATATATTTGCGAAAATTAGGAACATTCAAATGTATTTTAACTCAGCATGTATAATTAGAAGCGAAGCTAATGATGTTCTAAAGACCACAGTCTTTGGTAGAAATGGGGCGTTTGCTAAATTAACCCTTTCTGAAACAAATCCAGGTCGGTCTGCAATAGAGAAATATTGGTAAAAATCTTTGAGACAAATGAAAAGTTTGCTTGTAAAAACATTTTCTACTTTTGACTTAATATATAGTTTCTGTACCAAAGTCTATCTTAGTCAAAATCAATTTTGTTGTTTGCAACATAATTTAACTTGGAACAGTTAATGCATTGCCGTTTTGGAAAGGGTTAATGGAAAGCATTTCTGGCACGAGGGGCTACCTACTGTTGGGGTTGTTTTAGAGATAATTTACTTATTGTTTGCCAGAACATAAACACATACACTTCATGGTGTTAAACGCCCCCAATTCTAAACGAACCGGAATTTATTCTTTTCCCCTCACGCCATTGCTCTGGATTTGATGACCTTGTATAAAATAGAAACACCCATGAAAAAAAGTTAAGAAAATAAAGTTTAGGAATGTTTTTTGTATAATTCATGTTTATGGCTTGGATTCAAAGTCGTTTAACTTTGCGTTTGATATTCGCCGGTGGCTCCTTTGAATATGGATTAGTCTAAAATGTTGTCGTCTATGGAAAGGTTGAACCCTTTCCTAAGCAAGACCTGGATTTGACGTCTTTTATGGCAAGTGCTTGTGAAAACATTGAGGCAGCAGAAGAAGATGCTTATGATCAGGATTTTCTCCTTTTGCCTCGATATTTTCTTATCTAAATTTTACACAATTGAGATCCCTTTCGACATCTATTTAGTCGTCTGTAGAGTCGTTCAAATTAGAACACCAAAAAAATGTTGTTGTTCGGCAAAGGGTTTAAGCAGGAGACTCCCGGTCCACGGAATTTCTGGTAATGCCTCGTCGCTGTCGGGACTAAAAAGGTTTTATTTCCAAGACAACCCTCTCATCGCATAGCTCAGATGCTTAGCAACATAGGTGAGATTTTTACACATTAAGTACTATATAGCACACCTCTTTATTACGGAGAACAGGCATTAGGCTGGCTTATATTAATAAAACCCAACGGGAATAAATTAGAAGGCGGCCGTACAGGAATTACCAGCAGTCTTTAACCGCTGAGCATGGCTGCCGTAAAAATCGAATGAACCTCATTAGAAACACATGGCAATTCTAGGCAACTTGTGGACATTGATTGGATAGGGTTTAACAACGAGTTCAACAATAATCAACATTCTCCCTATAGTGGGGGAGCTTAAGTCCAAAAAGTGGCAGAATACTTCACTTTGTGATACAAGCACCAAATTTGGCACAAATGTTCCTCAGAGTGTACTATTTTCAAAACAAATGGTATCCACGATGAAAACCCAATATGGCGGCCATTTTTCCAAGATGGCCGCCATCTCTAGAGGTAAAAAATCAGAACAAATACTTCATTTCGAGATACAAGCACCAAATTTGGCACAAATGTTCCCCAGAATATATTCTTTTCAAAACATATGGTATCCACCATGAAAAACCAACATGGCTGCCAAATTCTGAGATGGCTGCCATCCCTCTATTTGAAGAAAATCAAGAAAACCCTTCTTTTTGAAGATGCAAGCACCAAGTTAAGCTCATATGTTCATAGAAGTATACTGTTTTCAAAACATTATGGTATCCACCTTAAAATTCCAACATGGCTGCCATTTTCAAGAATGGCCGCCATCTTCATAGAAGAAAAAAAATCTGAAAAATTCTTTATCTTTGAGATACAATCACCAAATATGACACAGATGTTTCTTAGAGTTAACTGTTTTCAAAAAGCAAGATATCCATAGTGAAATTAACCATGTGGCATTTCCCAAGATGGCCGCCATTTCTGTAACTCAACATATTGGAATATGCTTCTTTTTGTGATATAAGCACTAAATTTGGCACACATTTTCAAAGATAATGGTATCCACTGTAAAAACACAACAACATGGCTGTCATTTTCAAAGGTGGCTGCCATCTATATATAGATCTCAATATGGGTAAAAAACATTTTCGATGTAATAAAACAGAGTTTTTACACAAACGTTTTTTTTGTGGAGTAGATGTTCTTCGTCAAATATGTTATCATACGTGAGGTATCGGAATTTGCTTCCATTTTTTTCAAAAGGCTTTAGTATGTATATAATCTAGTTTTGAATTCGCCATTCTTCAACATTCATTTCGACATTCATTACAACATATTTCTTCAAAAAATCATGTATAACCTGACTTTGATAACATTTGCAAAGCAGTTGTAACGTTTAGTTTGGGCTATGTCAGTTATGTTTTTTGTTGTTGGTTATGTTTGTGTTTTAGAGGATTGTACATAACTAAATGTGTTACCATTTTGTTTTTTGCAATGCGCATAAAAGTTTCTACATGTTAATAGCGCGGTTCTAATACTCATGGAATACTATCCGTGTAGGTGAAGACAAAACAGCTGACATTTCAATAGGCCTATATGGTGGCCATTTCGATTATCATCTTTAAAAGTATTAAACTATAATTCGATATATCCAAATTTATAGTGTTAAATCCTACATAAATAGTCATTGAAACATCAAGAAGTAATCTCTTAACAAGCTTTGTCATCGTAAGAAGTTTGCTTCCCACCAGAATAGTTGTCTTATTATAGAATTAAAGACATGGGTTCTTCATGACCAATGATGAATCATAAACAACAAACTATGAAATACAAAATATAGATTGTTTCTGCAATATAAAGGAAGTAACATATTCGTTCTACGTATTCTACGTATATCGTTATTCTGTACAAAATATATAATGTGCTGAGAGGCCTTATATACAATTCTGAAAGAAGAATCATCAAATGATGATAGAATAATATAGTTTTCCAAATTTTTGAAATAGAAAATAAACAACAAACCCTGTTGTCAGTTCAATAGGGAATTAATAGCGCTTAACATTTTATGTAAAAACAGCTTTGGACCTTTTTAGATAGATTTGACAAATCTTTCACTTAATAAAAATGTGCATGCACAAAATATTCCTTACTGTATACTTTGAGATATAGTCACATATAATTCGTAGAACATAAATTCTTCAAAATGCATGGTATCGACCTGAAAAATCAAAACACCTTGTTGGTTTCAGATAAGTCCACCTTTACAAAAGTCAAAATAGTGGTCTTTGATTTTGTCATGTAAGCCCCCATTTCGCACAAATGTTTCTTAAATTATTTTTTTCTTCAAAATACCGTACATAGAATCTGCCATGAAACACTAACAAAGTTACTGCAAAATTTGTGAGATAACTGTATACAAATTTTAAAGGTTCAAATATTTGAAAGATCTACAAAGTGATCACAATGACACTATGTTGCAGCAGTTGTTGATACATAACTGTGGCTTTATTTGTATAAAATCGTCAATTACAAATTAAAGGAATGTTTTTTTTAAAGCGGTAGCCAAGTAGTTCTTTAACACACCATGGTGAAAATTTTGACCGAGACAATTTCACAAGAACAGCAATACTGACAAAATTGTAAAGTTAACAGTGAATTCTAGTTAGTCCGTCAAATTATTTTGTTATTGAGCACAAGAACAATTTTGCTATAAATTGTCATTATCATGTTATGACAAAAATATACTATGTAAGATATCACATTTCACAAAGAATAACTAATCCACAAAAACTTGAAAAAAATGGTGCTTGCAACCTTGGAAATTATTTTGACCCATATGTGATCTACAGAGATGGCAATCATCTTGGAAAATGGCAGCCATGAGGCTGTTTTATCTTGGTGGAAACCATTATGTCTGAAAATGGTATACTCTGAGAAACATGAGTGCCAACTTTGGTGCATATATCTCAAAAAGAAATATTTTCCAATATTTTGAGTATAGAAATGGCGGCCATCTTGGGAAATGGCCACAATGTTTATTTCACCTATGTATATCTTGCATTTTGAAAACAGTTCACTCTAAGAAACATCTGTGTCATATTTGGTGATTGTATCTCAAAGATAAGGATTTTTTTTCAGATTTTTTTCTTCTATGAAGATGGCGGCCTTTCTGGAAAATGGCAGCCATGTTGGATTTTTAAGGTGGATACCATATGTTTTGAAAAAAGTGTACTTTTATGAACATATCTGCTTAATTTTGTGCATGTATCTTCAAAAAGAAGGATTTTCTTGATTTTCTTTACATATAGGGATGGCGGCCATCTTAGAAACTGGCAGCCATGTTGGTTTTTCATGGTGGATACCATATGTTTTGAAAAGAATATATTCTGGGGAACATTTGTGGCAAATTTGGTGCTTTTATCTCGAAATGAAGTATTTTTTCTGATTTTTCTTCCTCAAGAGATGGCGGCCATCTTGGGAAAATGGCCGCCATATTGTTTTTTCATCATGGATACCATTTGTTTTGAAAATAGTACACTCTGAGGAACATTTGTGCCAAATTTGGTGCTTGTATCACAAAGTGAAGTATTTTGGGATAAGCTCCCCCACTACTAGACCAATAAGGTGTAAAAGGTACCACTTAGTTAAGTAGTAAATCAGCGCAAGGTCACCACAGTTTCATGTTTTTAAGTACCCCGCGGTCTTAATGTCTTCCAAACGTTCGCCAAATAGAGGTATACCAACATTCATTCTGGTATTTGCAGTATCTAGTACAACCTGAGCTCTTATGGGCTTTCTACGGCTGAGAGTTGTTCTTGCATGTCCTAAGAACCACTGTCCAAGTTTCTAGTTCCTTTATGCAACGTGCAACGTATAACTCTATGCCATGGGCATTGCTAAGGGTTTTATAAATGATACCCATCCCACAATTAAGTTTCGGGGTGACTGGGCTCCTATGGGCTCTTCCACGGTCGGGAGCCCAAGCACCTGGCCTGTCAGGATTGACGGGGTCGGGGAGCACGATTGGAGGGCTCGGTGCAATAGACAGCTAGCCTATACATAATGTGGCTTCGGTAACGCCTACAACGCGTGTCTACTGGGCCGCGGAGATATCGCACGCAACCCAAGATAATTATAGAAAAGAGGATAATATTGATAACAAAATAAACACAAAACAGGACAAAAACGAACAAACAAAAACACACACAAAAACACACAAGCAAGCCACACTCCCCTCCCAACCCACCTACCCGCCCAAACTAAAGTACCACCACCACCACCACGACCAAGCCACCACTGCCACTGTATTTCAATGGCTATATTTATTTCGAAAATATATTGTTTGAAATATTTGATTTCCATATATGATAAAGTAAAAAGTAATCTGTGCACACCATAGCACAACAAATATTCAGACAAAATAAGAAGATGCTGGTTTCCCAAGCCTTATCTTATAGGGACGTCAAAACAAGGTCTTGGTTGGGAAAAGGTTAGCCGAAGATTCTTGATGTTTCACTTCGTGTGGTCTAATAAATTGATACTTTTTAGCATTTTTGTCAAGTTTAAGGTCACCTAGGATATATTTGTCATTTTAAACAAAAGAAAGTAATAATACCCGTCTTGTCTGATGGTAGTTTATGTTTAATATAGGTGGGCGATCGTGATAATTTTCCTAGAAATGGACTATTTCTGGATTAGTTTTTTTGTTCTTGTTTTTGTTTGATTTTCTGAAAGCAAAGGTTTCACCGAATGTTAATTTTATGAAGGGAACCATTTGTTTCGTCGGATAGGCTATGTACCGATGTTAATGTTGAAAGTGTCATTTCGCGGTTATACATGCATATTTGCAAGCAGTTGTACATTTCAATAGGCCTACATGAGCATGGCTTAAAGCACCATATACTTTCACAAACAACCATATATTATACTGAATGTACATGACTGTAGCTTATTATATTACGTGTATCAACAATGTGCTCTGAGACAACGTGTGAAGCTTTCAGCAATTTTGATTTTTATTGAAAACGCATATTTGCAAGCAGTTTTACGCGTTAATATGCTACCATTAGCTTATTTCCACTAACACCCCCCCCCACACACACACACACAACAGCCACCGGAAGTCGTCCTCAGAGGCAAAAGGCGAAATTCATCCCTGTTCATTGCCTTTATCCATGCTCTGCGCTTGCGTTGATCTTGTGGAAATCGGAACAAGTGAAGATTCTCTTTAATCCCGTCGTTTATCTTCCGATTCTTGCATTGATAAACGATGCAGTTTAAAATCATTTCGATTCCCTATACACCTAATACAATGTTAATTTCCCATAAACCCATTGTTAGCCACCGGAAGTTAATCCGAGTCTTCTCTGATGAAAATTTGATCTTTAATATTTGGATGTCGCTATTTACATCAGAGCGCTGTCCCATTCAAAAACAAAAGAAAATTCCGACACAAGTTATGTCGCTTGTTCGCTTGTCACTTTATCAGAGACGACTCAGAATACCGGAAGTGTTCTGTGAGTACGGACTAAAACGTTAATGGAAAGAGGTCAATTACATGTCTTTCAGAACTAAACGTTTGTCACAAACAACCATACACTGTACCTGGTCGTAGCTTACGTGTACGTGTTCAAGCAATGTGTTCTGACAAAACGTGTGAAGCTTTCAGCAATTTTATTTTTTATACAATGTCAATGTCATTTTAATCGTGTGGGTCATTCATAATAAAATCGACTAGAATAGTACAGGCATCAGATGGTTAGATTTCAGATAGACAATCGTGACATTGTTCTTCTAACCCTTTCTCAAACGGCAAAATTTTAGGGTGCTCCAATTTGAAAGCTGCATCAGACGACAAAATGGATCTTGATAAAGATCAGATTTTTGTATGATATAGCTCAGAAAATATTGAGGTAAAAGGAGAAACTGCTGGTTATCAGCAGTTTCTTCTTTTGTTTCAATGTTTTCCCGAGCCTTTTGTACTAGGGACGTCAAAACCAGGTCTTGTTTGGTGAAGGGCTAAAACAAACTTTTTCTGTTTTATCCATTTTAATTTTTATAGTATTTTAGGGAAAATATCTTTATCGGAAACATGTGACTAAAAGAGTCACCTGATTGGTCAATCGATGTTCTGATTGACCTGTACGAGAATTTTGACATTTTCCAGAGAAAAAAAGAAACCATCTCAGTTACAAGTCGATTGATGGTCTTACAAAAAGCAATTTTTCAATACTTTTGTTGATTTCTAGCAAATAATATGGTGACCCCAATCCAAAGTTTTTGCGGCCGACTATAGTAATCAGACTTATGTGGGCAGTCGTGACAATTTTCCCAGCTTAAAAAAGAACACATTTCACAGTCATTACTTCTATTGTTTCCATTTTTGAAGTCCAAGTTCATGTATATCTCTCATATTTATTTGCGTGGGAACGGAAGGTTCTGTAATAAGAAGTGATAATAACTAGACAGCCCTGGCGGTCTGAACGCGCTCCACAGGCCTGATTGTTTGTCTTGTTGAATGCAATTTCAAAGGTTCAGGCTGCGCAAACAAGCAAATGCATGACCAAGCTGAAGACTACAAGCAAGTATAATGGTATGGTCAGTAAGATTCTGTGAAAGTTTTGTATTTAATACTAATGGTTGTAAAAGTGAAAATAAAGCCGAAAATAGGAAAATAGCAATTAACTTGTGACGTAAAATTCAGATCAAGCTGAAAATCATACCAAGGCAAGATCTTATAGTCATCATCATTCTTTCAAAGTGTTGTCCTGATTGATTAATATTTGTAGATTTTAGAGTACAAATAAAGTCAAAACCAGCTTTTTTGACATTCAAGGGCAGATAACTCAGGTTATTCTGATTCAATCCAAATTCTTTGAAGGAATCTCAGAGAGGGTCACCAAATGATCATTCCTGTGAAGTTTGTTGGAAATCCACACTGTAGTTTCTGAGGAGAAGATTTTTAAAGAAAAAGTTAACGGACGGACGGACGAACGGACGGACGCACGGACGCACGACAGACACACCGCCATGACAATAGCCCGCTGGCCTGACGGCCAGTGGAGCTAAAAACAAAAGGGGTTATCTGGGAAATTTTGTCATAAATCTCTTTTTTAGAAATTCTTTGTATTTCTTTATCACCCATTATCAGACTGCAAAATTTTAGGCTTGTCGAAAATCAAAGATCCTGCAGACGACAATTTCATGCGAATGGAATTTTTCATTTTTGGGTATATTTGGATGAAAAACATTGTGGGAAACGAATAAATTGCTTGTCACAAGCAATTTCTTCATTTTCCATGATGTTTTAATGGCCATTATTTTGTGGGGAGTCAAAAGGAGTCATTGTGTGGTAAGGGGTTAATCAAAAATCATGAAAATTTAATTTTTCTTGTTATCGTTACACGACCGACGAGATCCAGATGGTGTCGATCCTAAATTGTTTTGTTCCTAAAAGGGAAATGCAAGAAACAGCAACAACGTTTTGTTACAATTTTAATAGCTCAGCTATACATGGAGTCCTCCATAAGGTTCATGTATCTAGATACGGAAATATTATGCACTTACGTTTGACGTATATAGTTACAAGACACTTGATATGAATCTGAATTTATGAAATGAGTTTTAAAGATGTAAATCTCGCATTATGAGATGCATATCCAGCATCTTTATTTACATGTATATCATTATTTTTGTAATTCTGCAATAATTAGAAAATTCTATCCTCACTATTTTAATTTTCTACAATCATCACTTGTTTTTGAAGTCCAAAATTGAAAACAGTTGAAAAGCCAGAAATTGAAAAGGAAAAAAATGTTAAACAAAAGAAATGTTTTGTACAATGACGTTTTGGAGGACCATTCTAAGAAATTTCCGGACAGCCCTTCTTCGACTAGATGATAATAAGCCTATTTATTATAAAGAATTTATATAGTATTTCGTAACATTTTCGATCGTGATTAAGGCAGAAAATACGTAATGTGGTCATTTAGAGGTTCATAAAACATCGGTTTTTTTCGAGCATCGTCGTTACGTATCCGAACTTATTTGGGTGCGATCGTAAACATTCGGCGGTGGAAAGTTCCACCGTCAAATGTTTTCGACGTCGCCCGAATAATTCCGACGTCGTGCGAATCTCATTAGGGGTATTCTACCTTAAGTTACACTTGAGACATGGCTCAGGTGTTTACATGTTGTCCTTAATGCATCATACATACTCTGAAATTTGATTCAAAACCCACGAATTGTTTGAAAGGTCGATATTTCATGGTTAAAATTAATCAAACCATATTTTTTGGTATTTTTTCTATGACATAATCTTTCCAGAAACCCCTTTATAAGGCGCTGAATATTCAATCGTAACAATTATATAAATGGCAAATAATAAATTTTGGTATTCGATAAACAAATCCCTCTTCCAAACAAGTTCTGATTTTTACGAGTATACGAACTATATAAAGAACCCTTCAGAGAACAACAGAACCTGATGGCCAGTTTCCGCCTTTTGTTTTAGAGCTTTTTTGTTAATTTTCTATTTACAAAGAAATAAGTAAATGAAATTACTTTTAGTGCAAAATCTTAAACTATGATCTTTAGACAATTAATCAATTGGTATTTTGTTGTTTGAAATGGTTAATGAATATACATGTCATTCAATTAAATACATATCAAACACATTATAATATTATAATGTGTTTGATATGTATTTAATTGAATGACATGTATATATATTATGTTGTATCCGACTTTATTCGGGAAATGTTAATGACGTCGTCGAATAAGTCTGACGTCGGATTAACGCTTAGAACTCGATGAATAATTCACCCAGGCTGTCTCCCTCGTAGATTATTTATTGTGCCGCCTAACTCAGAAGCGTGGTTAAATAACGATAAACCACGATAGAAATTTGATGATTTCTCGAAATGTCTGGTCTCAGAAAAGTTTTTAATCCGCAATGTTTATATTAACCATTTGTTGTGAAAAGCGAAAATAAAATATCCACAAATCCTCCTCATTTTCAATTCTGCGTGATGTCAGTATTTTTGACGAGTATGTAGACTGACGTTTACAAGGCAGATGGTTCGATAATTCTACGTTATAAACCGTGGTTACACGCGCGTCACTGGTCAACCACTGGTCAATCAGGCTGTATCGACATCTGTAAACACCAGTAAAAATGTCCACAAAAATGGGTAAAACCACTTTACGCCGCCGGGATAGATTTTTTGCAGAAGCAAGCGGACAACTGCCATATCACAGTTTGTATTGCGTTATTCCTAAAATATCTCTACTTCAACGAAACATCTTACAATCTGATATAGGTTCGATCATCAGAATGTAAGCATCTCGTTTATTTGTTAGAATTTTTATTTTGAGATGTACATGTATTTAATGCAAATTATGTGGCTGCTTTAAAAATGTTCAAATTCAAAATATTTCATTGACAATTGGTCCCAATCTTTTTCAATTACTTAATACAATTACGGTACATCGTCTTTTTGCATGTTACATTTTGATACCAAAAAATTACTTTCGTTACCTTCACTCTTACTCGTATACATTGAAAAATGAAATCATTGCAAACATTAAAAAAAATGCAAGCCGTAAATAATGCTGAAGTCGTAAAATCCCTCGACTGTCGGGGCGCCACCAGTCCTATTTTGGGACAGGAAGGGCATGTTTTAGGGGTCCACTTACCAGACCGAGGCTCTAATTCTCACGCGAAACTTTCACATCCATGATCCATAAACATGGGAGGGGTCAGAGGGTACATAAGGATCAGCCCAGGGGTCGCACGTCATTGGGGTCAAATGTTGACTAAGTACCCTGTCTATTAGTGGTACACTTTCACATTTCAACCATTTGTCCATTTCCCATGCAAATGCATTTTGATTGTTTGAAATTGAAATTGTCGTAGTCGAATCACAGAATGTTTATAAATCTCAAGCGAACTTTTACGACCGCGCCCGAGCACAGCAAAGTTTCAGTGAAACGAGAAATGTTGACTGTCAGCATGTTTTTATTTACATGCTACGCACCATTATTCAAAATAATTAATCTCTTTGATACGTGACTTTAGGACCGAAACAATGTGGTGCATCATCCAACTGCAATGTTTAGACTGCGCATTCGTCGATCTAATGCCTAGATTGTCAAGCCTGACCCAGTTTCAGGTAGTATACCCCTATTAGAATTCGCGCGACGCCATAATTATTCGGGCGACGTTGAAAACATTCGGCGGTGGAACTTTCTACCGCCGAGTATTTACGACCGGGCCCGAATAGGTTCGGACACGTAACGACGCCGCTCGAAAAAAAGAGGATGTTTTATGAATTTCAAAATGGCGACATTACGGGTGTTTTACCTTAACGCAAAAAATCGTTATGACTTTGTTTCGAAAAAAAGATTTTTTGGTTACGTCTCATTCCAGTTCAGAAAGAAATTTTGAATTGTATTTAATGCCCAAAAGTAAAATTCAATAAAGACAAGACATTAAGAATACAATTTCAACTTCCTTTTCCTACAATGTATCAAGACAGATCATTCCTTAGTGGCTATGGTTTAAAAAGTGCAGCATCATTCAGAATACGCTTCGTTCTCAATTTACATCGAACCATTTTACGACTTATTTTCACGAGAGCATTTCCATTCAATAAGAAGACAGTAAATTTTTCAAAAACGTTTTGTCACTTTTAAATTTAAAGGGGTCTTAAAGTTTTAAAGACTGACATCTTTTTGAAGAAATCTCTCGCAAAACCTTACCAAATGTCACACTTAAATTTCCCATATATAATTACATTTTATGACTTTTTGATTCTTTGACACGCATGTACACTTGTTATCCTCTCGCATATCAACTCATTGCCACACGGTGACACATTTTGAGGCCCTACAAGAAAAAAGGTCTTGCAAAACATCTTTGAAAATGAAGAAATTGCTTGTGACAAGTAATTTCTTCATTTCTCACATTGTTTTCTATCCGAAATTACTAAAAAGTGAATTTTTATTCACTTGAAATTATCATCTTCATCATGTACAGACAAAATAATTTCTGTTGGGTATAATATACCTGTATACATAAGTTCCACTTTGTTTCTCATCCTTTTCTCGCAACAATATCTTTGTCAAATTATTCTAAATATATTTGATCAAATAATGGGCCTATACTTATAAACACACAAAGAGGATGTTTAAACATTCAAAGTATAAAAGTATCTTTTTAAAAGATTGTACGACAAATAACGAATGGATAATTAATTGAGAAAAAATATAGGTTAAACTGACTCTGCACAATGGGTCGAAAAGATGAAATAGAATGAAACCGGATAATAATCATAAAGGCCAACATGAAATCATTTGTAAAATATAATTGAGCAATGATCTGGGAAAAGATCACTACTGGCATTTGAGACCAACGTGGATCCAGATCAGCCTGTACATACGTACAGTCTAATCAGGACCTATATTGTACTATAATTGCTTCTTCGTGACATATTGATAGGTTCAGAGGGCAATATGGGTACTAATAAGCCTGTATTTAGACAGAGGCTTACATGGTAGCAATGGTAGTCTCAATGTCTACAAGGGCCCGTTTTCCAGATTCGGGCTTACATGCAATAGATGTATACTCAATAAGAAAATGAAGAAACTATATGGGGTACCAAAAAGAAAAAAATCTGCCTCTGTGATATAAGGGTCGTAGGTATTTCAATCTGAGTTATTTCTTCGTTTGTACCAAAGTCCGTCATAAAAGTGCAATAAAGTATTCGAACCCGTCAGTTAGGGTATAAAACCTCTACGGATTTGTTGAATTTTCATTGGCCACAATTAGTATTAAACGAGCGTATTTAACAAAAGTAATGACTACATGTTTATGTTCAGACATGATGTCTTAATACCCACCCGTGTTCTGTTCTATGTTGTTAACCCTTTCCTAAACAAAACAAAATTTAGACTAGTCCAAATAGAAAGACATCTTAAGAGCGTTAAAACATCTGCATATAAAAGAAGAAAATGCTGTTAATCTGCATTTTCTTTTTTTCTATACAATTCTTCTTTTTATACAATACTTTTTTCAAAGATTTTTCTCTTTGAGGCGTTAAAGCTAGAAATTGTATGGGGAAGGGTTAACAACCACCCTTGTTCAGTACTGGGTTGTTAATGATCATAAACACCGCCCTAAAAATCCCACCGTACTTGTAATAAGCCGAAGCCCATTGTGTGGTAATTGTCGTGGACCTGAGTTCGTCCCCTAACATGTCAGTGCAAAATTTCAAAAACACAATGAGACGATGTTAACATGATACCCTTATTTTATACAATACCCGAACACGCGTCATCCGCCTCCATCTTTGAAGAGTATCCGAGTTGATGAAATTGAATGCTGGGATAGCCACGTGTTACCACCGGTTGAACATGGCGATTGCTCGGGAGACATTTTGATAGCATTTGTTGATCCAAACAATCTTATGGCGATAATGGCTATCGAAAACCTTATAGATTCTAAATCTTTGAATTAATTTTAAGAAAATATGGTTTGATATTTATCATCCTGTGAACGTTGTATTGTCTTCTGTAGCAAGACGATGAAGACATCGCTGTATGTTTGAGTTTGCTTATTTTCTAAAAGTCTAAATAACAATTGTAGACATGGTATATATAGATTTAATATGACATTTAACATATCATGTCCTATGGTATTTCCGTTTATACCCAGAAAAACAAAGTGACTGGTAGATCTACCACTGCTTTGTTTCCGAAGCTTCGAACCAGCAGTTTTAAAAAAACAACAACAGAAGTTACGTAGTTCCTTGTGTTGAGAAAAAAAAAACGTTTTGATGACATTTTGACAAATAATGCACGAAGCACATTATCACGAAATAGGACTATGAAACGGGTCTGTTATTATCAGGATATACTAAAACATCCTCAAAGACCATGTCCGCATACATTTAGGTCTTTAACAGACATTTATATGTCCATAAAATGGTAAAGACGTGATAAAAGCTTGTTTGTTGGGCATTGTTGTTCGTCTCTGTGGGGTCATAGACAATGTTTTATCCACTAAACTTAATAGCCATGGTATTGCTTTGCGCTATTTCTTCACCCAAAACTTTCACTGTTTGTCAATTTATGTCTGTTACTGAGTAGATGAGAAGATACATAAAATTGTAAAGATATCGACAAAATACTAAAATCGCCCATTTTCACAAAATCTTCTGTTATTGTTATGATATCAAGATGCATGTACAAATATCCGCAATGGCATTTAACTTGGAAATGGATTTTTTACAGGAATTTTCGACTCCTTAACCTTTTGAATCTAGCCGTTTGAATCTGGTAGCATTTTTTGTAAGTTTATTTGAGTTTGTTTATTTTATACTTTCAGAAACGCAACAACATACTGACTTGCTTGTTTTGCCTGTGGTTGTAGTAAAGGCAAATAAGAAATTCCAAAGGTACTATAAAAGACTTGCTCTCCTGGTAGGAATTAAACATTCTCGGAAACAGCGATTGACTTTTCAGATAGTGTGTAGTGCATGCTCTGAAAAACTTGGGAGAAAGAATAAAAAGGAATGACAAATTTTAGAAACTCAAAAGACAACATTCTGCACCTTATCACATTTTTATTTATTCGGAACATCCGGCCTTCTAACACGTATAATGATATAGTGTCGAATATAACGCACCCTACATAACCTAAACCTATATTTTACCTTATATGGTGATTTGCATCATTTAAGTCACTTTCCTCGACACAGAAGGTGGCTCCACCATTCAAAATGTTACGCTCACCAGATTTGACTGTATATTTATGCCTTAATTCGCTACATGTCATGAGAAAATAAACTGTTTAGAATAGAGGTTAAGTATACGCCATCCAACTTGTACCAATACTTTAAAGTGACATTTCACATTTACATTTTCATATTTTACTTTTATTTTTATCTGAAAAAGCATATTTTCTTATGGAAATTCTGATTATTTCAAGCCGAAATATTGCACCGTTTACGAGAAATACATATTTGTGTGCTAAAATTAAACAAATTGTTGTGGATAACAGTTCAGATTTATATGGAATTTGTCACTTCTGTCTCAACTTTGAAGGCGTATTTTTCGCTTATAACGGACAACTTCAAAAAGCTGATAGCATTTCTACGCATTAGAATAACCAATCTTTGCATCAAGACATACTTTAAAAAAATGAAATCGGAATGAAATGTCACTTTAACATAATCTAGCATCCATTTTTGTACTTATCATTGGTAAACATTCTAGTCTTTGCTACATTGCAGGTTATCTGTTATCCACGTTTTGTCTGTTTATTAAACATGCTGTTTATATAGTAGGTTTTGGAAAAATACACAAGACCAGGCAAGTATATTACCATACGTATCCTGTTGGCTTGTGCAAGATGAATTGCTTTCTGACTTCATTCCGGTTTGAGACACGATATCGATGCTTTTTTTTTTTAAAAAAAAAGCATCATAACTACAGATGATTTTGATGAAAAGCGACAATATACTGATGTATTTCCGTGCCAAAATTCCTACTTTGTAGGCTAAAATATATAATACACACGAGACTGATGTTGTAACAATACTACCTCTATTGCAAATACTGGCAGCATTTTCTGCGGTATCGGCGAGCGGCCATGACGAGATACCAGAAGTTAATGAACCGGAAGTCCGTTTCTTTTGAAAGTTGATATTATACGGTATCAATAACTCGGGATCACCCGGTATGATGTTTTCACGTTTTTACAACCATATGCTGTTATTATGACAGTCAAGGCTGCTATGCCCTTCATAGATGCTGTCGGAGGCAGCCGAACGAGTGTGTGTGATTATGAAATAGTTCTGATTCGACTGGGAAATCACAAATACGATTCGGTTTAATATGCGAATGATGTTGGCCATCACGTTTTACAAATTGTCGATTTCTTTAAAAGCGCAATATCTAAATATGACTTAAGCGTTTTTCGAACAAAACCGACAAACGGCTTTTGTAGCATAAATCCTAAGATTTATGCATGATGGGGCCTGTGTATGGCCGTACATATGCGTAGCAACCCGTACGCAAAACAATGCAATTGCGTACACATACCCCCCAAAAAATGAAAAAAATATGTGGATTTTTGTTTTTACTTCCCTTGAAGTAAACACCTGAATTGCCATTAAAATACATACCAAATACCCACCAGGAGCCACGAGTGACCATGGTCATTCGTGGCTCCAGGTGGGCATTTGGTATGTATTTCATAAGCATCTACATAGAATGTTCAAAAAATTTCTAATGCCGCAAGACCTACCCCTGCAGTATAGAGCCCGCCATCAAACCTCCCGTGATACATTAGACATGCGTTTTGGGCACACTTTATTTTCGGCTTGCTACGCCAGTGCCATATATTTCTGCATTATTAACACCTTGGATAATTCCATCAAAGATCGAATCATCGACTCGGAAGTATGTGTATGAAGAAATGTTAAAAATCGCATTTCTTAGCCGGAAGTTGAACATTACGCTTCATAATTATAGTAGTTTTCGACGTCATCCAAATGAACAATCATGGCAACTTACCGGACTTGCAGGATGAAATCATTCTAAAAAGAGAGGACATTGGAACTGCATACAATGCATTTCAGTCTATCATTGTCGCTTTATTGTTGACATTAGTTACGGACAAATGTTTTCTGTTGTTATTCTATTCTATTCTTTTCATAGTCTGAAAGTAGATCCACGACTTACATCCAAGGTATGATTCGACAGAATTGTCCGTGGTGTTCCAAATACATTATTATGTGCGACCCAAACATGGTAGCTACATCTTAAAACTTGCTTTTGATTTTGAGGTTTTGCCACGTGTCGACGATATTTGCCGCCAATGAATGCTTACAGGGGTAATGTATAATAGTGGTTGCAACCATATTGCAAATCATTGCAAATTATTGCATATCCCGATGCGTTCTTTAGGGACCATGTTATATACATTATTGCTGATTATGCACTACTAACAATTTGGCCAGATCGTTAACAATGTCAAGTCCGATTATCTAGTAAGTTTAGTACAGTATATAACCGAATTCTTCGCCGACGTTCCATGTACTCATTTCCAAGAAAGGAAGATTATGTGGGCAACGAGCAACCCTTTTTCATTTTTAGACGAGACGATTCCAACGAGTACCCACAGCAAAGGGTTTGATGAACAATGATTTTTGATAAGCCACCAACCCCACTTATCTTTAGTGTTCGGTCTACTTTTTGGACCAATGAAATTGCAGTATATTTTAAAATTTCGCCGCTATATTTCGCATAAACGAGCTATCGGCTAGTTTATGTGACGTCTAAACATAACCACGCCTCCGTTTCCAATAAACCGCTAGCGAACACTAAGTCAGATAGAATCTGTATAGTAGATTCTATGCGATATAAACATTCAATGCGACGCGCGCATTTGAATGTTTATTTCGCGTAGAATCTGCTATACATCCTCTATTTAATACGTAGATCATGTACTGTGGTAAACAAACCTTTCGAAAAACATCGTAGGAGTAAAAAGGAAACATTCTGCCAGCCCCTTTCTCCGGACAGGAAACGATTGTTGTTTAAAATCTGTGTCGAAATTATCCACGATATCCTCCTTGAACCAAGAGCTTGGTTTTCCACCACAATTCATCTCAAAATCCGGACAAAGGCTAAATTTATCACAGCTTCGGAAAACATAAAGAACGATTCTCCGTCGGCCATTAATTTACTTCTCGTGGCCAGTTTTGGGCTCACGGAAAGTTATTTATTACCATTTTAGCGAGTGAGTAATTTGCTTAGGAATAAAACACGGCAGTTATTACGAGGCAAGCTCATCCACAATTTATGGTTATATCAATGAACTTGCGAAACTCGATAATTTTACAAGTTACCATGTTTTGTGCGGGTATAATGGATTCTCGAAGAGTCTCGTGAGATTTGGTAAGTTGTCACGTGGTACAAAATGGCCGAGAATTATGGAGGAATAAATGCCATTTCTTCCAAATAAAGGCTTGAGTGATCGTTCGGACATATGGGGCCTAATGATCCCCCGCGAAATTGATAGCTTTTTAATTAACATATTCTCTCAAACCTTTCAACGGATATGATTCGCCATGAAAGTTTTCAGCTTTTATTGGAAAATGGAGCGAACTGACTTTACTTCCCGACCAAAAATAGACGGAACAAAATTCGTGTTGTAGTGAGTATACTATTGACAAAATTTCGTTTGCTTGAATGTTACTTATTCGGTACAAAAATTGTGGCATATTTAGGATAAAAAAAACCCAAAACTTTTCCTTACGTTAAAAATTCCTTTTGGTACAACGCAGATTTTTTTTAATTATTTTCTTTGAATTTTGTAACATGTATCTTTATAAAAATTATTTGGAAATTGGCTGGAAAAAGTGGCATTTTAGCCAATCAGCCAAATTATTTGTAGACATTTCGTATCTATATTGAATGAGGATGGTTTACGTTTTATTCGACAATGGTAAGCATATCGTCAGTTACGTTTAAAAGGTCGTAACTACAGCTTATTCAAGCTGTAGTTACGACATTTTCGAACGTAACCGACGATAAATTCCCAAACATCGCATATTACGGAAAGCCAGGCGGATTATATTTTTGATGGGCAGATTAAGATACGGCGTCAAATTTGCACAAATTTGTTATTCATATTTTTTGATAGAGATCATGACGATGTAGACGGATTCCCCGACCAGGTTTACGTATCTGGAGTAATTAATCTGTGGGCTTTCATTGTCTTTTATCTTCATTTTTTGTCGATGTTACGCTAAATGATATATACCCTTTCGATAGGTACTGGCATGTGAATATGCGCCATGCATAATTCGGACTTTTCATCCTGTCGTAAACAATGCATACGATGTTAAATACAGATGATATGACAAAATATGACGTACTTTACATATTATATGGGTCTTTTGCTTAAAAACGAATTGCCAAGACATGTTACAGTCATAGAATATCGTCGCTATTCATTAAAGGGCGACGGTAACAGATGGTCTAATTGCAAAAAATGAATTTTTTTGAAAAAATATGCAAAACTTCTGTGTTGACCACCTCGGGATGATTAATAATATGCGATTCAGACAGAGAATGAGCCGAAATTACAAGACAGATAGCTGAATTTAGGGAGAATCCAAGCCTAAATTCAACCCCATCACTGATGGGGTTAGAATTATTTTCAAATTGTTGCGCATGCGCATACAGCGCGGACCATGATTCAAACGAGATTCATACTTAAATTTCAATATGACGTCATCATGTATGTTGTGACGTCATTTAAGAAAGTCACATGTCCTACCGTTTTGACCTACTTTCGACATCGCTTCATGAATTTGGTATCAAATTGCGAAAAAATGAGTCGTTGCTTCAATAGTTTCTCGTAATCATTTAATCAGGTCATATAAAGCTTAAAAAGTGTACATTTCGTTTGTATTTGACAATTTTTGGGTCCAAATCTGGGAAATAGTAGCTTTAAAGAATAACTTCGTAACTTAAGCTAAAAAGAACCTGCAGCACTTGACGAGTTTTTTTTAAAAAAGAAAAATGACAATATAAGAGATGAAAAAATCTGCAAATCGTTCTTCTTTTCCTAATCAAGTTCATATTTATCTTATACTAAACATATCGTATAACTTGACCGAGCTTTTTTCGATGACGTAATCTTTCTACCAAACTCTTTTCAGATCACCCAATTAATCTTAAAAAAAAATATTCGTTTCCTTTAGTAGAATGTTAACGGGTATCTTGTCAGAACATACACGAACGAAATTTTAATAGAAATCGATAGGTGGATTTAATAGAAAAAATTAATATTGAAAAAAAAACTTCTTTGTATCAAGTTTAAGCAGATGGTGGTAGAACGTTGACCAGCCCACTGAACTTCTGTATTAGTTTCATAGTAAATATTTTCATTTGTGCACATGTTCGGTGCAAGCACAGAGAACTTGTTCCAAATCAATGGAAAAAAGTTTTTCACTTTTCGCTCATTTTATAACGCCTGTGAATGGTTCAAGCACCGTGGATATGGGCCAAGATGTATCCAAGTCTTTGTGGTGACATGAAGTGGGTTGTTTTGTCCAAGCTAGCGTCTGAACCCATCATAACACGGATCAACCTAATGTGTGATCTACAGTCTTTTTTAAACCGATGTTTGTTTTGTCGCTTGATTTAACCTTATGCCATGAAGAGGGAAAATTAATGGGTCTGTGCAGTTCAAAAAATTACAGTACGGAAAAAGTATGAAATTTAAAGTACATTTATTACATTGAAGTCAAGGCTGTTCAAAGGGGACAATGGGATTTTCTAAAAGCAAAACAATCTTGAAATATTTATTACAGCCTACGTTTTGGCCAATTGTCTCGTCGACACCATTTAAGAAAGTACCCACGACATAGGGTTTTGGAACTGAAATAAGAAAGTAAAAATGCAGTTATGATATCCCCATTTATCTGTTGCTCTGGAAGTTGCCAAAGTACTTTGACATATTCTTGATTCGACAGATTACATCTTGAGTTTTTCTTTGAAATATTCAAACTATAAGCAAATATTGCACACAAAAATTGTTTGTATAATTTGATAGATTGTAATTGCTTTTTATTAAAGTTAGAAATTAAAAAGGAAATATCAAATGAGATCTGGGATCTGAAAAGGGTCCACTATTAAAGCATATGAGACCAAAATGATTCTACAGGGTGTCCCAATAAAAATGGAACCCATTTTTGAAAGTGAATTGCTTATGTATCAAGAAATATATCTCCACTAAATTAAGATATGCAATAGAAACGACATTTCTCTATTAGCAGTTAAAATTTGGTGAAAAAATGTCAATTATAAAAAAAAAAAATATTGGCAATCAAATGAATGCACCCAGAACACTATTTTAACACGATATCGATTTTTCCGTTTTGCAGGCGCACCTACACTCATTGAATACATTGACGAGTCACAATTGTTTAAAGTGACATTTCAGAATTTTTTGTCATAAATTTTACTTTTATTTTTATCTGAAAGAGCATATTTCCTTATGAAAATTCTGAAAATTGTAAGCCAAAATATTGCGCCGTTTACGAGAAATTTATATTTTTGTGTTAAAATTGAACAAATTGTTGTGGACAACAGTTCGGATCTATATGCAATTTATTGATTATGTCTCAACTTTAAATGCGTGTTGCTCGCTTATTGGCAACAACTTCAAAAAACTAATAGTATTTATACTCATTAGAATAACCAATCTTGGCATCAAGACATACTTTAGAAAATTGAAATTGGAATGAAATGTCCCTTTAATATATTCAATGCAATACAAGAGTGATTTTGAAACATTTTACTTACAATAGTGCATATTCATTTCATCGTGAAGAAACTTTAATGGTAAATCGGCAAGTTGCCTTTGACCATTTACAATATAAATTAACATAAATTATGGTCAAGACAGTACATATACAAATAACATACATGCATGTATATAATATATTATTACAAGGCATTTCAAACAGAGAGTAATTGGATATACATTATCTTAAGAAGCAGCATCAGAATTTATAATATCATTTCTTTTTTTGAACGCATGGCCGATAAAAGCAGACACTCTTTTGATAATTAAAGGATTTTCCGACATCATTAATGAATTAAATTTCGCTATGCTAGGCCAGCTTGCTCTGATCTCATACTTTCGTCTGAGATCAGAATAAGCCGGACAGCACAACAGAAAATGGTATTCTGATTCGCACATATTTTGGGAACAGCATTTACATATTCTTTCATGTCTCTCAATTCTTTCATATCTGCCTGTTTCTATATTAAGACTATGTGAGCTTAATCGAAGTCTGGACATTTCACATCGCTGTTTATCATTTTTCAATACTTCTAGATATTTTTCAAATTTAAAATCAGTTTTAAATAATCTGTAATAGTCTAATTTTGGTTGTTGAGAAATTTTGTCAAACCACGTTTGCAAATATTGATCTTTAATTCTTTGAGTCAGAACTGGTTTGTAATTTGTTGAAATGTCAAAATTTGTATAAATATCACCAAAACCAAGCTGATCTAGAATGCGCTTTATTGATGAACAATAAGAATGTTGTAGATAATTATTTTGATTCTGCAATAAGTTGAATTGTTGAAGGTATACATCATGCATCATTGAAGTATCATTTTGTTTTATTTTCACCCAGTAACTTAATGATCTAATTTTACTTAAAACTGAGAAAGGAAATCTACCGAGTTCGCCTAATACTGCTGCGTTTGATGTTTGTGGCTTAACGCCTAAAGTATACTTACAAAATCTTAAATGGAGTTTATCTACTTCTTGATAGTCATAAACACCCCAAATTTCGGAGGCATAAAGTATAATTGGCGCTACAAGAGAATCAAATAGAGATAGTTTAGTTTTGATGTCTAAATGGATGCGGCTAAAAATAGATAATAGATGGTTATAGGCTTTCAGTGCTTGATCATTGAGCGCTTTAACTGCATATCTTAAAGAACCAGTATAGTTGAATTTTACTCCCAAATAACAAAAATCTTCTACGACCTCTAAATGTTCATCGCCAATTTGCCAAGTAAAATCATTCCGACTTTTTCGTTTCTCAAAAATACAGATTTTTGTCTTGTTCGTATTGATCTTAAGACCCCATTTTAACGAGTAAGATTGGATTGCATTTATTTGATTCTGAAGACTAACCGGATCTGTTGTAAAAAGGGCTATGTCATCAGCGAAGAGGAGTAGAAACACATTAAGAAGTCTTAAGTCAGAGTCTGTTAAATTTCGCACGTCAAGAATACTTTTGACGTCATTTATAAACAATATGAATAGTAAAGGTGATAGCGGCTCACCCTGCTTTAAACCTAGAGTGACGTCATAGAATTCTGAATACGTCAAGTTTGAAGAACATTTAATACATGACTTTACATCACTGTATATAACCTGCATCATTTTAATCATTTTACAGCTTATACCAGAATCTATCAATTTTATCCAAAGAGCTTCATGTTGTATAGTGTCGAATGCTTTTTCGTAATCAATGAAACAGCAATAGAGTTTAGACTTTTGTGAAAGAACATTTTGTATAATACTATGAAGTATGAATATACAGTCTGTTGTACTACGGTTATTTCGAAATCCATATTGATTAGGAATGTAAATATTTTCTCTTTCTGACCATTTGTCTATACGGTTTCTAAGGCACAATGAAAATATTTTAGAAATAATATTAATAAGGGTAATCCCTCTATAATTAGACGGATTATTTCGATCGCCCTTCTTAAATAATGGTACAACAGCTCCTTTGCGCCATGAATCAGGATAAACTTCGTTATCAAAAATATGATTAAAAATTATAGTCAGAAATGGAGATATAAAGTTTTGTGAATCAATAAAGAAATCGGCAACGTTGTTATCAAGGTCACAACTCTTATGGCGTTTTAGATTGGCAATAGTATTAATAATTTCTTCTTCGGTGAATGGACAATCAAGTTCATCTATGTGTAAAGGAGAATCTCTTGTATTAGAATCGCTTTCATTAAATGAACTTGGATGTGGAGTGTTAGAGGTTCTTTTGAAATGTTCTACAAACTCGTTAAAATTGATAGTGCTATCATTTGATGAAGCATTGCCTTTGTATTTTTTTATGTAACGCCAGAATTTGCGCGGATTTGATTTACTAAGCTTAGCCAAATTTGTTTTTTCCTTTGTATAATATTTTCGCTTTGCTTCCCCTTTAACTGAGCGAAATTCTGATAAAGATTTTAAGAAATTTAATCGATTTTCATTCGAATCATTTGCTTTATACTTTCTTTTGTTATTGTAAAAAATGTTTTTTGCAACTCGACATTTTTCATTAAACCATGGTGCTTTACGATGTTGAACCTTTTTACATTTATAATTACTTTTTTTAAACGTTTTACCATTTATCTGAAATGAAATATCGTATACAGTTTTTGAAAATTTGTCCATACAAGTATTTATATCGCCAATGCCTGAAGTTAAGTCATTGGTTATTTGCTCAAAAACATGTTTATTGTTTTCCAGAAGATTTGAGAATGTATTTGGATTACAGTCATCCCATATAATCTTTTCAAAAGAGCCAGAAATTTCATCATCATTGAAATCATTGCACTTTATAGCAAAACTTAGAGGGCAATGGTCAGAGAATTCGTTAATATCGTGTACTTGAAATGTATCTATACGTGAAAAAACATTATGATTAACAATAACATAATCAACAGTACTAGTGGCTAAAACATTTCTATACATGTTATAACAAGTGAAGTTACCTGGTTCTAAACGACCGTTTAAAAAGAAAATGCTATTTTCTTTGCAAAGTGAGACTAATTTGTTACCAAAACAGTTTACCTGTCGGTCTGTCGAGACACGGACAGGGATACTGTCTACGGGAACATCATATTCTGGTAAATCAATATTGCGATCAAGATTAATATTATCGATTACGTCTGATCTATTGCCTGTACGAGAATTGAAATCGCCGGCTAATAGAATATCACCGTGTTGGGAATAATTTCTAATATCCTGATTAATCTTTTCAAAAAAGTCAAATTCAAACAATGGTGAATTAACATTGGCATATACAGGAGATTCACTTGGGGGTATATAACAACAACATACATATATATCATTTTCTAAACCAAATGAGTCTTTTTTTAGTTTAAACCACAAAATACCTCTCTCGTCTGCATTTACAAATTCAATATGTTTAGAAATATGATTTCTAAAATAAACAATAACACCACCACTATGGCGCTTAGCCTTTTTACAATACTTTGGGCGCGAACATGCAAAATAATCATAACCACTAATTCGAATGTTTGTGGTACCAGCATGCCAAGTTTCAGTCAATATAGCGACATCATAATTAGATAATTGAGAGATAAAGTCCTCATCATCTAACTTTTTACATAGTCCCTGAACATTCCAGGATATAAATGAGAGCTGCTTCTGGTCGTCTCCCTACCTAAAGTCATTATTGGTACCGTCGGTGTCGTGCTGCCGGCGATCGGCGGCCCGACCATTACGTGGCGGTAGTTCCGGTACTGGTCCTGGTACTGGTTTCATCTTTTCTGCTAATAAATAAAATGTTAGAGCTGCGATGTAACCAAAAAATGAATACAAACAAAATATCAAAGTGTATAACAGATTCATAATACATGTAATCATATGCACTTATTTTATTACTGACCAATATGCCGGTCAGCGCTCAAATGACAAGTACTTTAAAATTGTTTCAAACAGCAACCATATGGACTCAATATGCACTTTTATAGTGGTCCCAGTTGTTTATAAACAAACTTTGAACCTATAAAACATGTCGTTATAGAGACGCACGGGAAAATCATCTCGTCAATATTACACAAAATTACTGATTGTTATAGATATGATCTCGTTTTGACCAGTATAACCTATACTTAGTAAATGGGTATGGTCTTTTATTGTCTGGCGAAAATCAGAATATCGTGGGAGCAATGAATATATTTAATTTTGAGGAAATTGGCACGTACATGTACAACGGTAAAGAATTCAACAGATGACCATCGGTACGCTTTTACGAACAAACAAGACGCAAAAATCGATTTCGTGTTTTAAACGGTTTTTAGTGTCTTTATCAAATTGCATATAACTTTTGAACCAATCCACATTTTGAATTGAAAATTAGAACACATATGCAAAAATAATGTATCTTCAGTACTGCAACTTCAAAAATTAAATTTTTGCTTACACTTTAAAATATTTGACTTTGAAATAGGGTTCCGTTTTTTTGGACACTCTGTAGATCAGCCTGCGTATTACCGCAGTCTTGTCAAGAAACATAGTGTTCTCCAATAGCTTCTCCAAATACATGTAGCAACCGTAGGAAAGCAGTGTGCTTTCTTATCAGACTGTACTCGGACAATGACTGATCTGGAAATATGGTAGTCTCAAATGCTATAAGTGACACATGAGCAGGTTTTTTGCTCAAATATATTGGTTACGTTGTGATTTCCCAAAACTAGAGTACGACATTCAATAATAAAGGCGATCGCTTCAAAAAGAAAAGAAAAAAAAAAGAAAAGAAATAAAAAACATGGCACGAAGAGACGCCCGTATATTCACTGAATATAAATTGGTGGGGTGAAGTTGCCGACAAAATCAACAAAATTAAAACAACTTAGTCCAGACATTTGTATAATAAATACACCATTTCCCTTTGAAATCGGGTAAAATATTTCTCGGCGCAGAAGACAAATTCTACACCGTAAATTTTCACGGTCACAAACTAGCTTTGTGTGCGAAAGCGTAAATCAGAGCATGTGAAGCTTTTATTTGAAGTGGAGATAGATATAAATTGTCAAGTTAAAGACCAAGTAAAGAAATTATCAAAGCAAATCATCCCAATTTGCAACTATTATTACATTGAAGATGGACTATTTTTGTCTTATCGTTGTCAAGTTCTAAAACAGGAAGTCAGACAAATTACTCCGCACTTACGCGAGGTCAAGTAGTTCGTTTTGTTAATGGTGGCAACGCGCTAGTGGTTTCAAACACTAAATTTTGATAAGAATGTAATTTTAAATGATTAAAATCTAATCGTTTTATACCTACTGAGGGATTATTACTTTTTAGGCCGCCTTTCTTAATTTGTAGACAGACAGCGTATGCTCATTAATAAAAAGAATAATATGGGACCTTAGTTTATCTCGAGATAGCCGTGGTACCACCGCTCAACTATGCTGCTAACTTTTAGTTGACAAGTCATTACAAATGTTTTAGAGACAAACATTGATATTTGTCATGATTTTAGCCGTACTGTGTATATGCACGGGCTGATCTGGATATAGGCTGTTCTCAAACCCCATTTGGACGCTTCTTTCAGATCTCGACTCAAATGTATTCGACGCCAATTTGAATATGTACGATTGAAGAGGATTATATAACGACTAAAACTAGGCGTCGGTTTTCGAGAAGTTGGAGTTTACGATTTATTACTCATTCTTATCCCCTCTTTAACCCATTAACCTCTTTCCAACCAAAGGAATGTGCAGCTGACGAGAAATTAACAGACAGCAGTTACTTTGCGTATTTTGCCATAGCAGGCGTTGGGTCGGGAATATGAAAATGTTTTTTTTTTCTCTCGGTACTATCCGAACACACGCTGTCATAGGCTCATTTAACATGGTGTGTGTGTTCATGTTGTCCATGCTAAAAGGGATAGACCACATAATTATATAGCTCACGACATTAACGATCTGACAGAGCACCCCTAGCTAATAGCTAGAGATGCTCTGCCATGTCATTTACCGTGAGCTATACACACAGATCCTGTTTTGAAAATGTGCGTGTTTCGTTCCTTTACATTGTATATTTATATGAGAATGATAATGTAACAAGAATGCCAATTTTGCACCACTTTGTTCAGGGGTGGTATTCAGCAAAAAAGTCTAATTCTATTCACCTTTAAAATCACGCAACAACACATCCGATTGGCCGAGACATACGTCTCGTCCAATCAAACGGATTGTAATGTAATTTGAATTTAGACTGTAAATTTAGAATCGTTGGTGAATACGGCCCCATGCACCATTCTGGCCGGGTGTAATTTAGTACACCATTTTGCATGATTCTGTACAAATTAAACACATTCGTTGAATAAATGGGATGATTATAAGCCATCGAATTAATCTTTTTTCGCCTCGTTCTAATCTCCATCTTAACTCAGACGAGATTCTTGTGGCGCTGTAACTCACGAGGTCATTAGCAAACGACATTTACACGAAATTGAAAGAAATTAAATCTAGCGTCGTCTGCTGCTCTTATATGAAATGGTACATGCTGAGAAGCGTCTCTTAGTAATTATAACTCATTGAAAGTGACAAGAATTACTTATTTTAGTATGCTAAATGCAATTGCAGTCATTGGTTTCATTAGAAACAAATCGGCAAAACAACAGTAACAACAATAAGAAGCCAAGCATGACTGGAAATTAAACAAATTACACAGGACCTGAAGTTTGATGTCCCTTTTGATAGTCCATATCTCCAAGTTTGCATATTTCAAGGGATATCACCAAATACCACTTAGCTGGAGACGACAGAAAATTCGTCCATATAGATATAATTTGTTAACGATACATCAAAGAAATTATAGGGACAAATGCACAAAAGGAGAAGTGGATTGCAAAATTTATTCTTTTGTTGATCACGTTCGAAAATTTCGCAACTACTGCTTGAGTAAGATGTAGTTATGGCGTAAATGATTAATTTCGGTTAAGCCATTACCACACAGTGACTCCTTTTGACTCCCTTACAGATAATGGCTTTGGTAAACATGGTGGAAAATGAAGAAATTGCTTGCCACAATGTTTTCTGACCAAACAGATCAAAGAATGTTTAGTTCTATTCACTTGAAATTTGTGTCTGCACCATCTTTGAATATGGACAAGTCTTAAGATTAATTTTGTTGTTTGGTAATAAGTTAAATGCGTGACTCTCCGTCTGAATGTAAGAAACATGTTATTGGAATACGTAAATCGAAAGAAAGCATAGAATTATATCAAAAGAAAGCTGTGTAAATCAAGAATTCGTTTTGGGTATATAAAAAGCCAACTTGGCGCCCGGCGATTAGAAAAACTATTTTACGCCCGTAAACCATAATCTCCAATTATTTGACCTCCGACCCCATTCTCTTAAAATGGGCTTACACGTTACGATAACGGGCTTATCAAATCACGATCAAAACTATTTCCCAATGACAAAAAATATCCATTGGTCCAAATTCCAAAACAAAACCAGATGACACAATGAATTCAGTGTAAATGCTTTTTTGTTGAAGTGTCAACCCTAAAAATTTTGCTTTCTTGGGTTTCGAACTTTCAACCCCTCACCTCCAAGGCAGACGCGCTAACCACTTGGTAAACTAATGCTTATTTGACGATCATGAATGCAACGATTAGAAAATTGCTGTATAGACGCCATGTACGAAGGTAATAAGTGACATTTTACGAACTTACTTGCGGATGAAATCACATCCTTCTTGCATTCGTTATTCAGTTATGATACACTTGGCACATTTTGTTTTAATGAAATATCTCAGGAACTATAAATGCCACAGAATTTAGCTTTTGATATATCGTGCGGATTGATAACATGGCACATAAATAATTTATATGGCTTGCTTGTATTGTACCGGATACTGATTTTTGACTTTCTTGAAATGTTGCTGTTTTGAACTATGCAAACAGGTTGGGTTTAGAATCATGAGTATTATGCCATGTGTGTATGATGAAGCCTCTCTGTCGGTGGGACTCATGCCTGCAAACCTAAGATCGATCTTTATCTTGATCAACGGAGATGTCATTTGCAGCAGCTTTCAAATTTGAACATACCAAATTTCAGCCGTTCGGGAAAGGGTTACGCAGCTTGTCGATTCCAACGACCGACCATCAGCTACCACGAGATATCAGTATTTTGTAAAAACATGTAAATATAATTATATAAAGTCACCAAAATTGTCCGATTTTAAACAAGGAAGAAATTCAATCATGCTTTTGGTTTTGAAGAAATCCTTTTTTACCTTGATGAAGGTTATCGCTTAATTCCTAAGGATCAAACCCACCGCCGTTCAGACGGTAAGTTTTGTCAATTTCACACCTTTTTCGCCGCACACCTTCCAAAATGGCGACACAAAATTGACGAGAAAATCGTTCAAAGCGTCTCAGAGCATGTTAACCCTTTCCAAAACAGCACGGTTTTAGACCGGTTAAATATCAAAGGTGGTGCCGACGATAAATTTGGTGTCATTACAATATGATAAATCAAATCGGTATGGTAAAGAAAACATGCAGCGAAAAGGGAAAATGCTGCCCAACAGCATTTTCTTCTTTTATTTAAATTTCTTCCCATCCTTCTTGTCAAAAGTCAAAAGCGGGTATTGTTTGGGAAAAGGTTAAATACATGTTGTTCAAAAGGATCTGTCCAAATATGCCTTGATGTTTAAATCCCCGCGTACTCAATGATAGCGCGACTGATAATACATTTTTGGTAACTTTTACCGAGGTTTGATTTCGATGATTTACCTCCCTTGTGTAACAATAAATTATATCCCTTTGATTATAAATTTGCCGTAAGTCTTCCCGCAATGTTCGACAAACCTTCTCTAGTCTTTCGCGTGAGACTTTAAATCGAGGTCCCGTCTCCACATTACCTTAGCTGTTGAGTGGGACGTAAAACTCCATACAATCCAATCGACAAAGCTATCGACGTGTCCTATATTAAAGTTCGTGTAGACTTCAACATTACAGGATGTAATGACAAGATTCAGACTGTTTTTGCAGACAACAAAATGGATATTAATTGAGTATTTAAAGGGACACACCATTTCCATTTCATTTTCTTTAAAGTATGGTTTGATGCCAAGATTGGTTATTCTTAAGTGTATAATTATTTTAAGTTTTTTTAAAAGTTGTTGCTGATAAGCGAAAATCACGCCTTTTAAGTTGAGAAATGTCACTTTAATGTATGAACATATTAGTATACAAAACTTTGATAAAAATGGACAGAAAAACGGGTTATCCACTTGTATTTTCTTTTGCCCCCAATGTAGTTTTATTTTTCACAATGGGCGTCAAAACCATGAATTGGCAATGAAATTCTGGAGAGGGTCGTTCCTCGGCACTCCTCGTTAAAACTTAGTCATCGGATTGAAATGTGCAGATCTAGTTCTCTGCAAGATCATTGTCAAAATTCAAGATTCTATTAACATGAATTTTATTTGAAAATAAATGTTTAAAGATCGCTTCACTATCACATCAGATGCGGCCGACATTTTGAACCATGAATTATGGGTAACAACTTGTATCAGCGCCATCTAGGGGATAAAAAACGCATGAAAATCCGACATGCGACAGGCCAACACAGACTTTATTGCCTTTCTTAACCCTTTTACAATTGACAATATTTTGAATTGGTCGTAAGATGGTGGTGGCATCGGTAACACATTTGCTAATTTAAGATATTCATATCGTCGGTGGGTAGTCAAAACCTCGTAACTCCAGCTTATTCAAGCTGTAGTTACGAGGTTTTGACTCCCCACCAACGATATGCAGTTCTACATGTCCAGAGTGATTATGAAATAATGCTAAAGCTAGAAAAGCAGTGCTAGAAAATGGGAACGTGATGGTTATCAGCATTTTCTTCTTTTCTCTTTATCTTTTTTAAAACTATTATTTTCTGTTTAGCCGTCAAACCCAGGAATGGTTTTGGAAGGGTTTGAGTTTATTGGGGTTTTACGCCGTTTTCAACTACCAGGGTCATATCGCGGCGGCTGGAGCACCTACCCATGGATTCCTGTTGTTTCTCAAACCAGTACTACCACAACACCCTTACCGAGCCTCCAGCTGCTCGCCCACTTAGGTTAACGATTTCAAACCCATTGGTGGGTGACAATTTTGTCAGAAAGGGTATTAGCCGCGGCCGGGTATCGAACCCGGGACCTCTCGTATGAGGGTCAGATGCGCTACCAACTGCGCTAAGGCCGCGGCCTAGGTTTTTGGAAGGGCTACCTCAATGACTGTCAAACTTAAAGAAAATGTCGAAACTGATACGCATGCAAAGGCTGAATATGTCAGCTAAAGATAGATGCTTTGGCTTTATAATTTCGTATCTACATTTGTCAGTTTCAGATACATTATGTACATCAATTACAGGTATTATCTCAATTTTAACCCATTACCAAACAACAACATTTTAGACTTCCAAATTCTATGAGGTTGCAGACGACAATTGCAAGTGAATGAAATTTAAAATATTATGGTATTTTAGTGAAGAAAACATTGTGGGGTATGAAATAATTTGTTTGTCACAAGCAATTTGTTCATTTTCCACATTTTTTTCCAAGCTTTTATCTTGTGTGACGTCAAAAGGCGTCACTGGTTGGTAATGGGTTAACCCATTACCAGACGACGAAATTTCAAACTAGTCCAAATTCAAAGATGTTGCAGACGACAAATTCAAGTGAATGAAATTTTACAATTTTGGTCATTTTGTATAGAAAACATTGTGGGAAATGAAAAAATTGCTTGTCAAAAGCAATTTCTTCATTTTCCACAATGTTTTCTAAAGCCTTTATCTCGTGGGGAGTCAAAAGGCGTCACTGGTTGGTAATGGGTTAAGACAATTCTTCATTTTGACCACAATTTGAGACAAAGTCTATGAAAGCACTGTGAGTAAAGAAGAATATGCTGCAAAACATTGTGGGACATGGCGAAACTGCTTTTGACATTTCTTCATTTTCCACAATGCTTTCTTCCAAGAAAGTAAAAAAAATGTAGGCCTACACCTTTATTCACTCAACAATTCCGTCTACAATATTCTGGACTTTGCAAAAGCATTTTTTGTGTGTCGTTTATTAACCAAAACTTGAAAATCAATGACCCACCCTTTCCCAAATAAATGTGTTTTTGACGTCCATACATGAAAAAAATGGGAATACATTGAGGCAAAAGAAGACAATGATGATAATCAACAATTTTTAATTTTTCCCAATATTAGCCTATATGTAAGATAAAATACGCATTTTATAAGTGTCAGTTATTTCTTTCAACCTGGAAAATATCCCTTTTGCCTCAATGTAGTCTTTGATATAATTTTTATAATACACAATCAAATTCTTTCTTTGTCAACATCCACGTTTTCATCTGCAGCACTTTGGTTTATGCTAGCCTAAACGGAAAGATTTAATAATCTGGAGTTACTGCCCATGAGCTGTCACGCCTTGTAACGCCTTGGATACACATTACCTCCCTTTCACTGTAAAATACCATCTATTATCGATGGTCATAAATGAATCCCGAATTTAAGGTAGAATACCCGTAATGTCGCCATTTTGAGATTCAGAAAACATCGTTTTTTCCAAAGCTATTCGGGCGCGGTCGTAAACATTCGGCGGTGGAGAGTTCCATCGCCGAATGTTTTCGATCGCGCCCGAATAATTCCGACGTCTTGCGAATCTCCTTAGGGGTAGACTAACTTAATTCCTTTCCTTTTCTTATTTTGCTTTATCATTGTACCCATGTTACGTATTTTTATTCAGTATTCGTTCGGGTTTTTTCTCGTCGTTATATTTTTCGTTTGATAGCTTGTGCGTCATTCTGTCCGTGAGTCCTTCGTTTGCCAGATCTTTTGCATGATTAGTAATGTTTTAAATGATGGTTTTGTGCATAAATCATAAAGAAATTTGTCGCCTTTAAAAATGCAGCTGTAAAACTGTAAACTGGTATTTTTTTGCATTTTTACGTTATGCTTTCTTTTCTATTGTAAAGTAATACATAGAGTAACATTGAGTTTGTCGCATGCAATTCCTTTCTAGTGTAACAAATGCAGGTTTATATTTTTGTCGTTTGTGAAGGGTTAAGCGAAACTGAACATTGTTTTACATAAGCAACAGAAACCATCAACAATGACATACAACTTCAGAGTTTTCTATTCGGCTACTGACGGAGGGATTAACAATGAATAAACAAGATTATTAAGATAATTCGTTCGTTCAAAACATCGTGGATGAATGTATTTTACCAATTTTATCTTCTCCTCTTTTGCCAATTTAACCATACTGGTAAAATGCTCGTTATCAACATTTTCCTTTTTTCTCAATGTTTTTCCGAGCCTTTTCTAGTGGCGACGTCAAAACCAGATCATGTTTGGGAAGGAGTGAAAGAACGTAATCCTTTTAATTGAATAAGCAAGGTTTTTGGTTAAAGTCATTACCACAATTCTTTTTATTTTCAGTTTTTTAGTGTTCAAAAATATAGTTTTAACGAAAGGAGATGCTTCAAATCTTTACCAATTAAAACATTGTTTTGACTTTCCTAGTAAAGAACGCCTAGTCTATTAGTCCATGAGCCAGGACCCGAATTTTGGCCGATTATTACCACTCGGAGGGAGTAAATCTTTTTGCACTTTTTGATAAGTCTTATATCTATGCTTTATGTTTCAGTATGATAGCAATGCCAGAATGGTAGCTTATGCCTCGAAAAACCCTTGTTTTCAGATGTACCCTTTACTCACACAGTTTTCTTCTGATTTCTGATGAAATGAAATATGCTTTGGTTCAGCCCCGAACATTACTGTTTTTGCAAAATTCGTGGTTTATAATTTGGATAAACGATAGGGCAGCACACTGAGAAGATTTACATTGGTCTAAACTGTCAATTATAGCATTCTTTTAGTGTACGCAGAGAACCTCGCACTAGGACTCGAATTCTAAGGGAAAATTGGCAAATAATAGTGCTTTTTGGACAATTAAAGCAATTTTAAAATCTGTTTGCACTCTTATTTGCCTAATATCTACGGGCAGTCTTTCGCAATGATATCACTGTCAGTATGATAGCTTATGTCCCAGAAAACACTTGTTTTAAAGGGTACCCTTTACTCACAAAATTTTCTTCTGTCCTCTGGTGAAACAAAACATGCATTTGTTTAGCCCTGAACATTACTACTTTTGCAAAACTCTTGATTATAATCGTGATAAAGGATGGGGCAATGTAATGAGAAGTTTTTCAGTAGTCTAAAATGAAATTTGTTTAATGCATTTGGTGTACGCAGAGAACTACTTACTTAGGACTCGAATTCCCAAGGAAAAAGCAAAAAAATAGTGCACATTGAACAAATTAAGCCAGTTTTGTATCTTTTTGCAATTTCTGAATTGTCTGTTATCTAAGGACACTGTTTCCTCGTTATATCAATGTCAGAATGGTAGCTAATACCCAACTTATATGTAGGGGTACACTTTACTCACACGTTTTTCCTTTGATCTCTAATGCAACAAAACAAGCTTATGTTCGACCCTTTATATTAAATCTCTTGCAAATTTCTTGATTTTAAATGAACATAAAGACTGGAGAAGCATATTGAGAAGTTTTACATTTGTCTTAAATGTCATTTGTAGTGTGATTCTAGTGTACACAGAGAACTATTACTTACACTCGAATTTTCAGAAAAATAAACAACAAAGAATATTGCTTTTTGCACAAGTAAAGCAAGATTTGTTATCCAAATGAATTTTAAATGAGCACAATTATCAGATTATATTATATGAGCATGCTTTTAATTAACTGTAAACGTTAACGTAAACAATTGTATAATATTATAATGTAGCGTTATTTATTTATTTTTTTTTTTACATTTTTTCTCTAGAAAAAGGCTTCTACGCCGAAATATTGTGATAGAGCAATCTTTTAAGATTCGTTATATTCATTCCCTTAGGAATACCATTTAGAAATTTAAATTGATATGATGTGAAAGAAATGATACAAAGAAAGCAATGCTGGTGCAATTTAGCAAACTATTGAAATGCAGTATCATGACATTTGGCAGCAATTACAACGTTTGATTTTACTATCACACATGATCAACCCTTCCAAAAAGGCTTAAGGCTGACCATGCATTAATTCATATAATAAAATAATATAAAGTCACATATGTAAAGCATTGGAACGATTGGTATTCTTGAAAAAAAAAGCTTCATGTTGATATAACGATGAGGGGAAATGTCGTCTGAAATACATGGCAATGAATTATACTGAAAAGCAAAAGAAACTATACACCTTAATTTCATTTAAATTTATCAAAACTAATCACATCTCGTGAAATTAATTGTATTATAGATATATGTTTGCCATTTGGCATTACAAATATGGGGTTAGAAGAGAGTTTTCACATTTTTAGCTCGAATTTTCGAAGAAAATGAGAGCTTAAACTGTCACCCGGGCGTCGGCGTTGGCGTTGGCGTCGGCTATGCAACAAAGGTTAAAGTTTTTTCAAACATCTGTTTCTACTTATGCTATTGCTCTGAAACTTTGCACATGCTTTTGTGACCATAATATTAGCCTCTAGGCAAAGATTCATTACTCTCACATTTAATTTACTGGAATTTTAACCTTTTTTGACTTAGAAATTCTGGGTTAAGCAACTTAGAAAAGTCGAGCGCGCTGTCTTATGGACAGCTCTTGTCTTGATGTAAGTATTACCATGTCATTTATAACGGGTTCAAGTTGAAAAATCCAGGTAATGTTCTATCCCCTTTTTTCGAATAAAGATGATCAGAATTTGTTATAAACTTTATCTAAAGTCAATATGTGTTTGTCCCTAGTTGCAGAATCGACTGAAGGATATGGATATGCATACGGATAAGATCAGCCGTCTGGTCTTGAATTATTGAATTATGAAACAATCATCCAGTGACGAATTCTCCAATTTATGCACGTTATTCTGTACACACGCCTTAAACAGCTTACGAAACGTACAAGAAACTGTTTCCCGTCATAAAAGAGGGGTTACTTTGTGTCAAACTTGTGACATATTGGTCAAATTTGAGTGACGACGTCATGTTCGTCAAGCACTGACGGCTTCAGGCTGTCAGACGCCTAGCACCGAGGCTAATGTTTCCAATTACATGTAGCAGTTGAACGATTCTGAATTTAGCATAACGATCTCGCGTGCCTTTCCTGTAGCTGTCTGGACAACGCTATGCTACATTACGTTAGTGTCAAACACGAATTTATTGGTCTTGTGTATGGTGCGTCCCTTTTTTCTCACATTTCAAGCTCTGTAAGTGTACCCAGTTTTTGCCGACGTCAAGGGGCTTACCATTTTTCGGAAATTGGAATATAATTCTGATTTATCATATGCTTAGCAACGAAGATTACACATGCATAAAATGTCTATATCTTGATTACCGTTTTGTGGGTGGTGTATTTTAATGAATTTAATGATATGCAGGTGCACATGGCTGTTTGGCCAGTAAAACGGACATATTCATTTATTATATTGAAACATAGATGTGCAAATTCATAGTCGTGGAAAAATATATACGTTTGCTATGAAATATGAAAAATAAACTTAATCTAAAGCTGTATAGTTTCGTTTGCCGTTCAGTATACTTTTGTCATTCTTCAGCACTTGATAGTTATTGCTATCAGGAATGTTAAGTGCTTGCCACAATTCTTTTATCCCACCATTCATTTCTTTGTAAAGTTTCTTACTTTTAGTAGGATAAAACGAAATTACTAGTGGTCTTAGTTTCATTTATGATAGTATATGTTCATTCATACATAGTTCTAAGTGTTCAAAGCACACAATCGGCAAATCTGTCTATGATGCCGTTTGCCGAAGCTATACAGATATTTATTAGAAAGAGCACATCACTCTGAATAAGTTAAATCGTTTGAAAAAGAATAGCAGATTTAGACAGATTGTACTTAGGAAAGACCTTTTCAAGCATTCAAAAAGTTATTTTGAAATTATATGTGGTTATATCCACTGTATAAATAAACTTTTATTTGGAGTTGAAACCAAAATCAGAATTGTTTCCCCACGATAATCAGGGTTGATGTAAGTATATGCACAAGTCCGAACACTCACGTGATATTGTCGACATGTCAATGTTATCAAATGGCCCAGAAACATAGAACGCTGTCGATTTTTTTTTCATTTCATTCTCTTGTTATCGTGCAAAAATTACTTTATTTTGCAACACTTGATAAAAGCTACCAAGTCGAAATGCTTTTTAAAGAATAAAAAAAGATGTTGAAGTACTACTTCAGTACTACCTGAAATAATGCATCTCAATTTAGAATTTATATGCATGTCTTTAGGTTAACTCACTCGTATTGGAATATGTAGTTGTACATGAAACTGGGGGACAATGGATGGACTTTCATTCTTTCTCTGTCCCCGTCCTCTAATGGAAATCACACAATTAGCGCTAACATAATCACGAGGGCAACTCTACAAATAATTCTTAAGGAGATTTTTCAATAATACGTGCGTAGATATGATAAATCTACTCGTAGATTTGCATGTATGCTTTATCATGCAGAAGCTCATTGCCTGAGCAGTCCTACCATTAGTATAAAACTATTTTGCAATCTCTTTGCTGTGAATATTTTTGTGGTGATGGTACTAATGAATATTAATATGGAACAGGGAGTAGATTTGAGCGATATTTGGTGTCTAAGATTTGAGACTGCAGACAGTTTAAAGACTGTGTTGATGAAGAGATTTTATCTGTGCTTTTTTTAAAAAAAAATCCGTGCCAAATCAATATAATAGACAAAAAGATAACATATTTTATCTGTTCAAGTCAAACACGTACTATACATACTAAATGGCTTGTCAGTGAAAGTAAATGTATTAAATTCATTAACAGGTACCTCAGAAACCAACGACTATCTTGAAACAAACTACAATATATACCATCCACGCTATTACTATAGATCGTATGCTATAGTTAATGTAGGAAGAGCTGAGATGACAATAATTTACTTACAGGCAGACAAAGAGACATGTAGATGGGCGGCGATTTGATACAATGTAATACGACCATTGGGTTTCAAAATTGCTCTTCTTTTCACATGTCCAGACTCAGACTCAATATAAAATGTACAATAAATAATACATCAACGAACATTTTTGTTAAATACGTATACAAGACGTTTGTTTGTTTTTTGTTGTGTTTTTATGGTTTTTGCATTAAATCATAATGTCATATATTCAAGACAAATTAGAAATAGACGGTTCGTAGATTTAACAAAGAAATGTATTCTCTGTGTACACTCTGAAAATCTTTTTCACTTACAAACAATAATCTTATTCTTGAAAAATGAAAAAATACCCATTTTACAGTATTCTTATCTTTTAAGAAATAGATGTAATATCTGCGTAAGAATACGCTCATATTAGTGTGTCCAGATAATATAAATGTGTAAAACGTAATACAAATCATCAATTAATTTAATCAACCACAGGCTATAATTCAAAGCAAATGACACTTGCTTTGAATGCCCATTTATTAAAAGAATGATGTTTGCGAACGACATAGTTCATATAATTGTGTGATATCTATTTCATTACAAATATATGATTTTCTAGTGTAGAACTTCTAATTTATATTAAATCAGTTGTTCATTGTTAATTAAGTTAAAATAAGCGTGCATGTGATTTCGGTTTTGTTTAGTAATGTAAAATCCCATTTTGACTGAATTCTTTAATATTTGTTCACAAAATGACTACCTAATGCTTTATACAAAGTTTCGGAATAAATTGGGAACACTGGCAATGCATAAGGACCAGCTTAAACAGCTTAAAACACTGAGAATCCGTATTCAAATGTAGGTACGAACATTTCAGGGTACGAATCAGCCATATTTTCTTCGGTCTCTCTGGACTCTTTCCAAGGTTTTTGTGCCATGAATCGGGCTTGAATCAATTACTAGACATCACAAATTATATTTGTAAGTCCTAATATGTAGCATGATGCATTTTGGCTTCTGAAAAGTGAAAAACTGTCAAACAAAAATGCGTGTATTACGTTCGACGAAGGGGCCGGTATATTGTTTTCTGAATTAAAGTCTAGAAAGACCATATAACTGCGTTTTAATAAAATGAGACTGAAACTAAGTTCCCAAAGATTGTTTGGACATAGAACAAATACATGAACAACTTTTTAATTCATCATACACGTCCGAAAGAAATCGCATCAACTTTTTCATTTTTGACAGGGTAGAAATAGGGTGGGTTCAGAAAGTGGTGATTTTCTCGGCATAAGCTACCAATTTCGAACTGCTATCATACCAATTAGTTAACTACACATATCAAACTAGTCAGAAAGTGCAAAAAGAATTACTCCCTCCAAGTGGTAATAAAAAGTTGTCTGGCTCATGGACTATATAGGAAATATTAAACGAATAAAATAAATTCCTGATAACCGGAATTTCATCATTTTCCCCTCAATACTTTTTGGACGATAACATACCAGTATTTTTATTCTTGTAGTATATAGATCTACTCACATATAATTAATCTGCCTTCTGCATCAGTTTTGATCAAAAGAAAAAATGAAACCGTTTATCCATTTATTTTTCCTTTTTGAGAAAGGATGAAAATACGAGTAGCAGAACGTCATTTGATACGTTGCTAGGTAACCGTTTTAAGAACTGTCATTCCAACGGAAGATAAATTGAGACATAAAGTATAAAATATCTAATAGTTTGCGGAGATAAAACAATTCTGCAAGACGAACCTGACAATCAAATTCATAAAGTATGATGATAGTCACTAAAGGTCTTAAAATTTCCAACTTATTCATTTTCTAGTCATAAACCGAACCCTTTATTCCATGAGAAGGTAGCGTCGTTTTTGAAAAACCAGTTCAAAGTATCCTGAGGTTTATCAATTAATGCTTTATAAATTATGCCCCCATATGTTTTATTTAGAAGCTGTTTTAAGAAATGACACCATTTGACATTTCGTTGCTTTCTGCTTTTATATAAAAGTTCTTGCTTAGATGTGACTTCATAATTTTGTGATATTCAATAATTCGTCTCTTCCGAGACTGATTCAAGAATAATAATCAAACCGGATTGGCAAAGACAAACGTCTCCAATCAAATACAGTTTAGAATTTAAAAGAAATGTTTTAGAATTAGTCTTGACGAATAAGTCTCTGACTTGCTGTTACCGGTAATGATGTTTTTTTTTCTTTCTTTTTTAATCGACAATCATTTATATAATTTAGAGTCACAAAAGTTCCATAATGATACTCAAATGACGTCAACTAATAAGCTTATGTTTTTACAACCCTTTTGTTAGGCCTAAAAGAAGAAACAACCATCTTTTAAGGGGGAATGCTCCAGTTTTTCGGAACACTCGGACTTTACTGTAGTAATTTAAATGTTTCGTACCAATATGTTTCGCTACCAGATTTTCAATAATATAACACATCATTACAATTTACCATTTTCGACGGTAAAAGTGTATTTATTATGCGAAACTGATTTTCCTAAGATGGAAATCGAATATTTAGAGCAAGACAGTCGTAAGTGTATATGCAGTTACCACTGTTTTGCGTCGTTTAATTCATGTGTATCTGATAAAAATTGCCGTAATTCACTAATAAGTGCGCTGACCTATACATTTTCTTTTTGAATTTTTACCCGGACATGTTGCTTAATACAGTGAAGGAGTTTTATCAAATTCTATTATGTAGAACTTGAAATATTTCCAAAAATATGCAAATTTTGACATAAAACACTCCAGCTTCGTTGATCTAACAGAACACGTGAGCATGCTGTTTTATACATTTACACATTTATAATAGCACATATTTTGGGTTTTCTGTTCGTAATAAATGTAAGACGTTACTTTAAATCCCTTTTCGGGACTAAACGATGAATATATACAGCTTTTCATTAGCATTTTAGTGACCTTGGACAGGTGCAAGAAATTGTGCACTTTTTCGATGTAGGGTTATGTGATACGAATGCCAATAAAATTCAAACAAGATCGCTGACCACCCATTTTTATTTTATTTTTCAATTGGTAGTAACATGTAATTTCAACATACAAAATATGAATAAATTCTATTATTGGGAAAAAATTTAGGAAACTGGAGCATTCCCCCTTTAAACGCTTGTCAAATATTGGAAGGCGATACCGATGATAATAACATAACTTATTTTTTTTAATTACAGTAGACTTCAAGTAGTATACTATAAGAATGAAATCATTCAAAGAAAAGACGGAAATGTTGGTTACGCGCTGATTGTGAAATACTTTATGTGACTTTTTTTTAAAGTAAAATGTGTGTTTTTGACCTGTTCTGTATCATTTCTTCTAATTCTAGTAATTTTGAGTCATCACACTGCCTCAGTGTTAAACCATGACGTCAAAGACATTCGTTTTCGGTTTATTTAACGGAGATCTATGCCCACTTTCCATTTCGCCGCATTTTACATGAGTCTGCATATTTCCAAGTCCCGAAGGTACACATAAAATCACGAATTTTCACATCCTAGATCGAGTTCGCCATAAAAATAAAAACATCAGCCAATAACCTAGGGTATTTTGGTTGTTTGTCTGAGTGATTTTCTTTATTTTGTGCGAAAAGCTAACATAAAATGTTGGGTGTTCGGCCCATAATGGTAACGAAAAAGTCCCTCCCGAGACCTGCGCGCCAAAAGCTATTTGCGCCTTCGAATTTGAAGAGTATAACGAGAGTCAAATTTCTCCTATTTTATGCATCTGTAAGAAGACTTTAACCCTTTCCCAAAAGACAAAATTTCGACCCGACGAAAATGAAATTTATTGCTTACGATTTGTATAGAATTGATACCTGTATTATTTCTTGCACGGTTTTACGAAATTATAGGGTCGCTAATAACACGTGGGAAGAAAGAACATGTTTATGATAAGTGATTCCTTCTATGCATGAAAATTTTCCAGATCGTCTTATATATATTGGGCATGAAAACCAGGGATTGTTTCGGAAAGGGTTAATACGAACGAATGTGGAGTTGCATGCGAGTCCGCCATTATATTTCTACGGAATTCGAGTTTCGTAAGAACACGATTGTCCCAAAGCGCCATATCAATTCACGGGGACCTGAAATCCGTGATTTTCGGCATTTATTCGTGATTTAACATGCTCCCGAGTGAAAATTAGTTAAATAAAGGCAGATTTTGTTTGTCATATAAAATTGGAGATGAATTTGATACGCGTTCAAATATGGTGGTACGAACCTCATTGGTGACGAACCAATACACTGCGTCAAGACAATAAACGGTTGCTTTGGAAATTTTTTAAGTAAAGATAATTGAAAAAGGTTCGGAGTCAATGTTAAATGACTAATAAGCCCACAAAATGTGTCAAAATGTGAAGTTTAGAATCTGATGACATTGCTTGGACTTCTTAATCTTTCCTGGTCTAGCCTATTATAGCACAGATTTAGCGCTCTATACGTACTCTTTATTATTAATAATCTGTTTACATTCATACAAGAACCATCAGTAGTTTTGCCTGGCATTGAGTAAATACCATACGTGTCAATCTCAGTGCATCAAGCGTTCTTTATTTGCACTTGTTGGTGTAAAAATGATAGAAAATAGAAAAGAAATATTGGAAGATAAACGGGCGACCAAATGTTTAAATAGAAAATGAAAAGCAACAATAAATAAATAAACTTACAATAAAAAATAATAATAATAATACGCCTAAAAAGGCCCGTTTTATTGTAACCCGAAACATTATTGTGAAAGGAAAGCGGGTTTTCACACGGGATTTGTCCGGACCCCTATCAAATATCGCTTCTCTATTTTAGACGTTGTTACCATTTAGCACTTTGAAAGCCATTAGAACCCAGTAGAAAGTTTACAATTAGCGCCTTAATTCCAAGGGACTTGTCGGGTTTTTAATTATTTTGACACCGTCGAAACTATGCGAAAATCTGTCAAATTGAAATTTGAGAGTTTTCGGTGACTCAAGAAAGTTGGAACATAAACCCGGTGGGGAACCATGTGACGCAACTACATACACGTATAAAAGAAAATTGTCCATATTTTTGTTAATACTTCACGAATTTAAATTCGGTTTGAAGCTTAAGAAGTACAAAATACCAGGTATTAGGTGGACGAAGTAAATATTTTAAAAGTCAGCTGATAAAAAGTCAATGACGACCAACATAAATCTTGTTTGGTCGCCAATAACTGTTTTTATCAGGTGATTTTTTAAAAGATCTACCACAACATCTAATCCCTGACGTAGAAATTTTCGTTTATATATAGACAGAATTGTTTCAAACAATATAGAATACTTTGGTATTTGTCCATCGTGATCAAAACTACAAAATGTGTTTTTGTCGTAGAGACACGACCGCGAAACTGCAGAGTTTTAGATTCTTCCAAGGCTACAAAAACAGAATTGTCCAAATTCAAAACTTTTGCAAATCACGAAGTAACGAAAGATAAAAGCAAGTAACAATGGGTGCGTTCAGGGTTCTCCCATCGGTAACCGAGTGTATTTACCGTCGGCTACCGATGGTACCATCGGTAGCCGATGGCACCGTCGGCAACCAACGAACTCTGAACGAAAATTGTACCGATCGGTAAAAAAGGCGGATAATCAATTACCAAGAGCGTATTCTCCCCGCAGAGTGATCGTTCGTTTTCAAAAATTATGAATAAAAAGATATTTTCAGAAATAAATGGCTAAATAAAATAACTGTAGCTTCAACTATTACAATAAATTCTATCAAGAACGGTTAGAATGCTATTCGCTTGCTATTGAAGAAAATATATGATTAGGATCGCCGTAGTTGGATTGTTATCCGCCATCTTACTGTAATGAAAACGAGGCTACCGATGCTACCCGACTTGTCTACTCTCGGGACAATTGGTTACCAACAAAATATCCATCGGTATGCCGACGGTTACCGATGGCTACCGATGGTTACCAACGGCACCGATGGCTACCGATGGGAGAACCCTGAACGCACCCGATGAAAATCAAAGTACTGACAGTACTGTTGGGAAGCAAATTTGTCAACAATTTAGGCCTGTCCAGAAGTAGAGTACTTTGATTAGGTACTTTGATTATCCAGAATACCTTGGATACTTTGATTCCATGCTGGAGTTGTATCTATTTTTAGCACAACTTCATGCATATTAATCGTTTGTTTAAGCTTTGAATATATTTCATAGTTCAGTAAACTTGACTGACCCATTTACAAGGAAGGCCATTGGACTGATCTTTGAACCATAATAAAGAAAATTACTACGTCGATCTCTTCTTCTGGTAGAGACATGATTAATTGAATGTTTCATTTTCAGTCACACAATTCAATATTTACACATAACTTCAGACTTACATATTGAATGTTCGAATGACTGTTACCTCATTAATATTTACTTTTGATAGAACTATTTATAGTGAGGAGGACCGGAATATGTTGTGTGGTATGCAGAGAAAGGTGGCTGCAAAGAGAAGCAAATTTTGCAAAATTTGCTTCCAAAAACCAGGGAAACGGGAATGCTGATGCTAAGCCTTTTCTCCCTTTCCCTAAAGAGTTTCCAAAGTTTCTCCAGATATTATTTCTGAAATATATATACAGAGTGTCCCAATAAAAACGGAACCCATTTTTGAAAGTAAATTGCTCATGTATCAACGAATATATCTCCACCAAATTTAGAAATGCAATAGAAACGACATTTTTCTATTAGCAGTTAAAATTTGGTGGAAAAATGTCAATTACTTTTGAAAATATTGGCAATCAAATGAATGCACCCAGAAAACCATTTTAACACGATATTGATTTTTCCGTTTTGCAGCGCGCACCTACACTCGTTGAATACATTGACGCCTCACAATTGTTTAATATATTCAATGCAATACAAGAGTGATTTTGACACATTTTACTTACAATAGTGCATAATCATTCATCTTTTCTGCTAATAAATAAACTGTTAGAGCTGCGATGTAACCAAAACAAAAAATGAATTCAAACAAAACATCAAAGTGTATAACAGATTCATAATACATGTAATCATATGCACTTATTTTATTACTGACCAACATGCCGGTCAGCGCTCTTAAATGACAAGTACTTTAAAATTATTTCAAACAGCAACCATATGGACTCAATTTGCACATGTTGCACTTTAATAGTGGTCCCAGTTATTTATAAACAATCTTTGAACCTATAAAAATGTTGTTATAGAGACGCACGCGAAAATCATCTCGTCAATATTACATTGCATTACTGATTGTCATAGATATGATTTCGTTTTGACCATGTATATAACCTATACTTAGTAAATGAGTATGGTCTTTTCCTGTCTGGCGGGAATCAGAATATCATGGGAGCACTATATATATTAAAAATTTTAAGAAAGTTGGCACGTACATGTACAACGGTAAAGAAATCAACAGATGACCATCGGTGCGCTTTTACGAACAAACAAGACGCTAAAATCGATTTCGTGTTAAAACGGTTTTTAGTGTCTTTATTAAATTGCATATAACTTTTGAACCAATTCATATATTGAAGTGAAATTTAGAACACATATGCAACAATAATGTATCTTCAGTACTGCAACTTCAAAAATTAAAATTTTTGCTTACGCTATAAAATATCTGACTTTGAAATAGGGTTCCGTTTTTTTTGGGACACTCTGTATATCAAGTTTAAGCCGAAGCAAAAATATTTCTCACTTCATTTCTGTAACAGGCCTACGGATACTATATGAGAAAGGGTCAAATATACCTTCGAAAGGTGCTAACCTCATTTTGGGTATCAAAGGTAGCACATCTGCTAGCGGAGTATTGTTGTAGTATTGTTAATAAAGAAGGAGATGTCAATTAGATTTGTTGTCGCTTATTTGTAAATTATCCCCCAAATTATCCCCCAAATTATCCCCAATATGAACTGAACTATTGTCGGTGCCTTTTATCTGCCGTTGAGGTCAGACCGTTCTCGGGTAGTTACCAAAATGAGAGACGAACAGTTTGAAGGTGTTTTATTCTCCGTATGGATAGATTAGTGGTTAAATCTATGTCGTTTTGCCCTGTCCGTCTATCTGTTTCTATAAATGACCATTGACAAACACGAAACAACTTCACATTTGTCATAACTTTTGAACCATAAGTATAGCTCGCGATAATTGACCTTGCAGGGCATCCATAGCTATTAGCTAGGGATACTCTGCCAGGTCAATTATCGGGACTTATAAAACAGGGGTTTCAAATTTCAGTAATGTAATTCTTATGATAAGTCATTTCTAATGGTAGGCTTATAAGGTCCTTTCACTTATGTTTTAGTCTCTACCCACAGAACACACTTCCGGAGGCAAAGTCACAAATCGACATTATCAAAACGAGGCTCCCTAAATATGTGGAGAAAACTATGACGACGCACGTGCATTCAATATACAGCGATAAAGAGCATGTGCATTCAACATTAAAACGCTTTGGGTTCGAGAGTATTGTTACCAAAACGCTTTGGGATTGAGAGTATGTTACTAAAAATAACAAATACTAAACGTTTGAGCGGCGTTTTAAGACTCCAAGGACGACTTTCGGAGGCTGTTGTGTGTGTGTGTGTGGGGGGGGGGTGGTCTTAGATGAAATAACCTAATTCTACTACTTAGTTCAGAAATATAATATAGTTAGCAGTATAAATAACTCAAAACTAAGGTTTCTGTGTAACATTTTAACACGTACTAAACTGGTTAGAAAGGCAATGAAGAACAATTAACGTATCATAAATGTTTGAGTAACCATTATCGGGTCGATCTTAATCGCGTTTACATAACAAAGCCTAGCGCGGTCATTTGATGACCATTTATTACCATTTTATGCCTATCCTACAATACAAACCTATATTAACTCACAAATTTAGTGCCGATCGGCCCATTTTGGCCCTTTACGGCATTTACGGAAGGTGTCGTCACGTGACAAAATCGGCGCGTGATAGGTCAATTTAATGACGTCGGCGCCCTCTGATGAGTGGAATTTAATGGCCGCCGAAAGGGGAATAGTAAGTGGAAGGCTTAGCGGAAAACTATCGTAAATGCATATGTTGTCACATATGCATTTACAATAGTTTTCCGCTAAGCCAAAATTGTGCTTCTCTTTAGGGTATTATGACACGTTACTGTCAAGAAATGGAGAAATTATCTTCTGATTTACGAGTCCATATGTTTGAAAATATCTTTGAAGAGTGCCTAACGCCTTTCCTTTGAACAATAAAAAACAATTAGCACATTTTACAATGTCCTCGTTAGACGAGCCTGGTAACAAAACGTACAGGGTAACGCGTACGAACAACTAACCATAGTACAGTATTGTAAGTTGATATAGACATGCAAGCCATTTCTGAGAGACATTCCATACATATTTTCTCAAGAATTTTACTATTATTTTTCTTTGGAAGAGCATGTTCTTTATGAAAATTCTGAAAATTTAAGCCAAAGTATTGCGTCGTTACCAGCAAAATTTTCTTGAAATTGAATTAATTGTGGAAAACCACATTTCACATGTAAATGAAATTTGTCATTTTCTTCTCAACTTTAAAAGCGTTTACTGGCTTATAAGCAACAATAAAAAAATGATATCATTTACAGTCATAAGAATAACATATCTTGACATCAAAACCTGATTTAAAAAATAAAATGGGAATGTGACGTCTTTTAAAGTGACATTTCTCATTTATTTCACTTTTTAAAAGTATGTCTTGATGCAAAGATTGTTTATTCTAATGCTTAGAAATCATATCAGTTTTTTTGAAGTTGTTATTTATAAGCGAAAAATGCGCCTTTAAAAGTTGAGACTGAAATGACAAATTCTATATAAATGGGGGGGGGGGGGTATATGAATCTGAACTGTTGTCCACAACAATTTGTCTAATTTTAGCACAAAAATATATATTTCTCGTAAACGGTTCAATATTTTGACTTGAAATTTTCAGAATTTCCACAAGAAAAGATGCTATTTCAGATAGAATGAAAGTAAAATTTATGTAAAAAATAATTGTGAAATGTCACTTTAAAGCTCTTCATTGTAAACAGTATGTTCGTGAAGTTGGAAGCAATCTACAAACTTTACAATGCAAGTCTCTTTACTTTCTGTCATGTTCATGGTTCCATTACGTATACATTGTATTTTAAAGTCTACACAGACAATATGCAAGGGCGGATCTAGGGGTGGGGTCAGGGGTCATGACCCCACCCCCCTGGCATTGGCCGAAAATTGAATTTTGACTATATAACTTTACATATTTAACACATCATTTGGGCTTTGACCCCCCCCCCCCCCCCCTGGCAAAAAAATCCTGGATCCGCCCTTGATATGTTTTCCAAATCAACTTTGTATAAACAAGATACGCTTTAAGTCTAATCTTATTTCGATCATAAGTATATACATTTTCAATTTACGGTATGTGCATGGTCAATTTGAAGAGCAAAATTTATATGAAAGAGTACAGTACAAACACGAAATAAAACCACGAAAATAGCAACAATTAAAGACGATCTACCAACAAAAACGTGGTTGGAAATGTCAGTTGACTTCAGGAGTATGGGCGAGTTATATTTGACAGTAACGGTCCCCATAGATCATAAATAGACATGTTAGATTAGTGCTTAATGTCGCCCCGGACAGCCCTCTGTCAACGTTCAATTATTAAGAGAAATTACCCACAAACTTGTCAAAATGCATCTTTTTTTCTTTGTTTTTGGAGCTTTCTCGTAACCTTTTTCAAATAGTTAATCAACCCAAGGCATTTTCTAACACAGAAAATATTGAGACAAAAGGAGAAAATGCTGGTAATCAGCATTTTCTCCTTTTGTCTCAATCTTTTCCCAAGTCTGTTTTGTAAGAGACGTCTATCAACGTTCAATTATTAAGAGAAATTACCCACAAACTTGCATCTTTCCTCTTTGTTTTTCAACTTTTCGAATAGTTATTTAACATTTTCTCAAACAACACAATTTGGATTGTCCCTAAGATGCAGTTGTTGTACGGAACAAAATGACTATTGATTCAGTTTAGCTTTGTATACAACACAGAAAATATTGAGACAAAAGGAGAAAATGCTGGTTATCAGCATTTTCTCCTTTTGTCTCAATGTTTTCCCAAGTCTGTTTCGTTAGGGACGTCGCCCTGGACAGCCCTTCTGTCAACGTTCAAATATTAAGAGAAATTACTCACAAACTTGTCAAAATGCATCTTTCCTCTTTGTTTTTCAACTTTTTCGAATAGTTATTTAACATTTTCCCAAACAACCTAATTTGGATTGTCCCCAAGATGCAGTTGTTGTACGGAACAAAATGACTATTGATTCAGTTTAGCTTTGTATATATAACACAAAAATATTGAGACAAAAGGAGAAAATGCTGGTTATCAGCATTTTCTTCTTTTGTCTCAATGTTTTCCCAAGTCTGTTTTATTAGGGACGTCCCCATGGATAGTCCTCTTTCAATGTCCAAGTATCAAGAGAAATTACCCACAAACTTTTCAAAATGCAGCTTTCCTCTTTGTTTTTGGTAATTTGTTATAACCTTAAAATTTCGAATACTTACTTAACCCAAGGCATTACCAAATAGCAAAATTTATAGACTGTTCCATATTCAAATATGTCGCAGATCGCAATTACATGCACAATTTACATTCTTGACCATTCTGGGTAGTGAACATTGTGGATATTGAAGAAAGTTCTTGTCTTCATTTTCCGTAATGTTTTCCAAACCTTAAAACCACCATATGGGTTCGACCAATGTCTAAATCACAAAGAAAGAAACTCGCTTAATTTTGCGTGACCTGTTGCGACAATAATTGTAAGTAAAAATTATTTAGACCCAAGCAATGGGGGCAATCACGTAGATTTATCGTTGACGGCACAATTTTAGACTGGTCCAAATTCAAAGATGTTGGGGACGACCATTTCAAGTGAATTAAATATTACTCTTTATGACCTTCCTGGGAAAAAAAACATAACGAAATATGAAGAAGTTGCTTCTACCCAAATAATTATGTTTCTTGACATGCTTTAAAAAGCGAAATGGGTGAAATGCGACTCGGTGCAAATTATGCAATGGAACAAATGAGGCAGAATTACACATCCTTGTCGCATACCAGAGCTGCTCCAGCAGCCACACAGTCTAACCAATGTTAAATGTCCAGGCTGACAGTCTCCGCGTTCATTTGGTCCATCCATAAATTTGTACAAAGGTGTCCTTTCCTACGTTAAGTGACGTTTTGATTACAACGTCGTTTAGCTGACACGCCATTGTTTTGTTAAGGTTACTTTTTACTTAAACATCATGTCAAAAAATTGGCTCATCAAATTTGTAAATATGACTAACACTTTTAAGAACATTCATTGTCGTGATTGTTTTCGTTTTTTTTTCTTGTAATGTCCTTTTACAATGGTAGTCGTCATGCATAGCGTCGCTTTTCTTAAGAAAATGCCATAAATACAGCTTGTCTTAAGCTGTAGTTACGATGTTTTACAAAGGAAAGTATTGAGTAATGATTTCTTCTTGGGGAGAGTCTCATTTATACATTTATAAATATCAATTAAGAACTACGAATACACCAATTAAGATCTTCCAGTACGTTTTTTTATTATACGAAAACTCCGTCGAACCTATGTATTGCTGCTTTCCATTGTAGACCTACTAATTTCAACGTTTTCTAAGTTGCAGTTACAAGGTTTTTTTAAAGTGATGTTTTTTTTTTTGTTCTTCGTAAAAAAGATACAAAAGTTCGTGGTATGGAATGTCAAAAAATGCTAAACGGATAAAAAACTAAAGGAACTTAATCAGCTTTAAAATCATACAAATTTGACAACGTGACGATGATACCTTGTTTAAATTTGACGTCTTCCTGTTTCAAATATAACAGAAAAAATGATTAAAGATTGAAGACAAGCTTTATTGTGAGATTATAAAATGTAAAGCACTGGCAAATATAGGCGTTGGTTCCGATGTTTCACACGCTTTCAGTAAATCATGCATTTAGAGGTACGGGGCTTGGTTAAATTCAAATTTTCAGTGAATGCTGTCAGGAAATACATATCCATGAAAGATATGATACCGCATGTTTTTAGATAGATCTAACAGGCAGAAAAAAATCACAAATGCAGCACTATGACAACAATTCTAAATAGTACAGTTTGTATCTTCTCCTCTTTTCTTTGTATTTTCTGTGCTACACGTTACAGAAATTCTATTTGTTTATTTTTCACTTTTAGATGGGTACAGTATCGGTTTTAGAGAGGTTTTAATAACATTGCCTTTGTAAAGAAAGGTACGAAAGCACACTTTACTAAGTACATGTACACAAAAACAGCATTTTGCCATTTGACGGAAAACACAATAGATGTCAAAACAACCAGGATTTTGACGACTCAAGACTACGTTTTCTTGCCAAGGTAATTCATTATAAGTAAAAAGTCAATCTAAATGACCCCATTAGGGTTACTTGACATTTCAGCGATTTGGACAAGTACCAAGTGATGCATTGGTCAATTTAAGCTAGCCGTTTAGATACCGTACCGAACTTTGGGCGCCAGTCTCTTTTTAAATGTGTCGACCTGACACTAAAGTCTGTCAGAAGCACATCAACTTACGATGTTTCTGGTGACTTTACAAGTGTTTTATTAATGTCAACCACAATTATAATTATTACAGGACAATGAAAAATTAGTTTACAAAAATTTTAGTTTCGTTGAACATGTTTGCTGGCGAAAGATGTTAATTTTGTTTTGTGTGCAGTTTGATTAGTTGAGATAATATGGGTCTATACGTAACATTTGCCGTTGCACATTGGAATTACTTCAAGAAACCCAACTAATGGATCAATCTATGATAGATGATACAAACCTTTGTCTTTTTCATAACCAAATGGACTTTCTCTTCAGTTCCCCGCTTTTAGTTGTTTTCAGAATATGTTAATTTGGAGTGTCAAAATCATGCATTGCTTGTGAAATCTGCGTACATCGTAGTCATATATCTGCAACAGCGTTGCTCGTATTCTCGATATAAAAGTAAAATACAAGCATGCGGTCTTTTGTCACAAATAAAAAAATATTCAATTAAAGGCCTAAATGTATCACAAGACCACATACAATAAGTTTGAAACATACGTCACCTCCCTTCGGCAAGAAATCGGACTTGTTATTTGCTTTTCAAGCATCTTAGATAAACAAATTAACGATATGCAGCCAATTGATAAAAAAGGCATAAAACATTGAAGACAAAATTTGTCTAATTACCAGCATACTCCCATTCCATCCATTTATCGCTTTCAAGAAGAATAAAATTTAAAGAACAACACAACAAATCGGTATATCGTGAGAAACTACTTTTTTATTGTTACAAATTTGAGTTTCGATTGATTGTTCAATATTGTTATTGTTATTACATGTCATTTCAACGCAACATGTTAATATTTGTATATTATAAACGATGAGCTATATCGGTATATGCTTAAGTTTCAATAAAGATAATGTTCTGTTCTGTTTAATATTTTCTTTCTAGCAACCTTTATCATGTTCTTGTCAGATAAATTATCAACGACGCAAAGATTCAGTTGTATCGATATGACATACATATTAATAAACAACAGTGTCAACTTTCATAAAACTAAATATGATTAATTGAAATTCGAATTTTTGCGCAATCGGTATCAAATTTGGCGACAAAATCTGTCTTTTCGAACAAGAAGGTTGTTTGTCAATAATTGATACGTTGCTTGACTAATTATTTTTGTCTGCTAACAGCACACTGTCTGGATTTTACACGGTAGCGGGCGCCAGTGGAGCTGCAATAAGCAATGCTCGTGACGTAAGGAACGGGTACATTTATCAAGTTTTATGACAGTCTTGGCTTGCTGCAAGGTGACTCGTGAGGCCCATTACAATTATTATGATGTATGTATAATTAATGATAAAGCGATGGATTTCAATGTGCAAGTGTACATTCGCATGTCCAGTGACACTTTGATTAATTATACACTTACTCGATTTAACGTATCTATCTCATTTAAACTGTCTAAAAAGTAGTGCCTTCTTTAAAGCGTTTAAAGACATTTTTGACGTGCATATTATTAAAGTATGAAAATGCAAGCACTTTCTACTAATCTTGAGAGTCTTTGAGACTAAGGTATGATTTAAATGCATGTTCAGTATCGACCACAGTTACTTGGAGATAACTATAGACACAGAATTGATTGTTTCTGAAATTGACGACTATATTTCCGGCTTAAAAGTGTCTGCGATGTCAGAAAAAGACCGACACAAGATTGGGGGGGGGGGGGTATTCACTATTTCAATAATACCATCCATCGCATTGTATATCTATCTTTTATGGCTAATAAACATTTGTGATAACTGACGGATATAGAATTAGTTTGTGTTTCGCGAACACATGTTTGAATTCAATTCCATCAGCCCCACATTTCCGTGACTCTATACAATTGCTTTATCCACTTAAAACTGAGCTATGGAGTACGTCAAGGCGCGATAATGTTCGCCCCCATTTACTGTTTTTTTTTCTGTAGTTACTTTACCAAGAGTTAAGTACCAAACAATTGTAAGTACATATATCCTATCTACATTTACAATAATTTGGCATCGAACTTTACGTACTTTTTTGTACCATGTATCTGTCCAGTACGAGCGAGTGGTAGCAATCCGGCTGTCAATTCTGGCGACGTAGGTTAGACAATTAGTGGTTTACAAACAAATCAGTGTCCAGTCCTTTGTTTACAAAGTTCTACCTAATTAATTACGCACTAATGAGATCCTGTCATTCAGGCATCAGAGTTGACCTATCTTAATCGATTAACACACTGTGACTCTTTTTGGCTCCCCATGAGATTTTGGCTTGGGAAAACATTGTGGAAAGTGAAGAAATTGCTTGTTTCAAGCAATTTCTTCATTTCCTACAATATTTTCTACACAAAAATACCAAATAATGAAAAATCCATCCGCTTGATATTGTTGTCTGCAACATCTTTGAATTTTGACAGGTCGAAGATATTGCCGTTTGGTAATCGATTGCGTTTACTTCAAATTTCATGGCAGAGATAAATACGAGTAGCTGTTCCTTGATAACTATGCGAAGGCGGGCACAATTTGTTTTGGGACAGAAATTTCCAAAACTTTTTTTTTGTTGTTAAAAAATACAAAAAAGTACAATACTTTGATTTTTCCACGTATTTATGCACTACAAACTTCAATACCTCTACATGATAAGGAGACCCTGTTTATTCTAATCTTTTATAATGATTCTTTCAAATCGGAATTACATCGATTTTGCTATTACACCTCGAAAATTAATTTCTGTATAAGGAATCCATCCAAGAAAAAAGAAAAAAAAGACAAAACAACAACAAAAACTCCAACAAGAACAACAACAAGAACAACAACATATTTAATTTGGATAGTACAGAACAAAAATACGCGTTTACTTTTACCTGTTTAGTCGAAATTATTTATTTACTTGTTTTTCGCTCTTTAGAGTAGTACATGAAAATCTTTTGATTTGTGCTACAAAATCGTTTGCTATACCAAATGAAAAATTGTTCATACGTTAAACTTTGCTTCTTTCAGAATTGGAATAAAATCCCAACCATTGAAAGATGAGACGTCTTCCGCTTTTCGAGAAGGAAGTGGCTAGGGATACGGGCCCGGAAGTCGTTTGACCCGTATCCCTAGCAAAACCCCCATGGTTTCGCTAGAGATACGGGCCCGTATCTCTAGCAAAAACAAGGGGGTTTTGCTAGAGATACGCGCCCGTATCTCCAGCCCCATGGGCTAGAGATACGGGCCCGTATCCCTAGCCACTTCCTTTTGAGAAAGCGTTTCAGTTATCTCAGAATAAAAGCATTTGATTAAATTTTCGTATTTCCTCTTAAAAATCATGCGATATCTTCGTCTGGAAATGTCGATCTCATGTAGGCCTATTTATTGTAGTGTACAACTTGCGTAATATTAAGTAAGACCAATGTCCCAGACACAGTTATAGGTTGTTGAGCAAATTTGATCGTCTGCTTTTATACCCCGCGGTATGACGCTCGCAGACGGTCGGACGGACGAGGCGTTAGGACATCAATCCGGACACAGGTTTTTGACAGATTGTTGATAGTTTGACCCTTTCCCAAACGAAAAAGAATAAGACGATTCCAATTTGAAGGTTGCTACAGACGACAAAATGGATGTTGATAAAGAAAATAATATAGTTTGCATACTTAAAAGCATAGAAATATTGTAACACAGATAGAAAGGCGTGCTATCCGCATCTCCGACTGTCGATCCATTGCTTCTCTAGCCCTTTCCATCAGTGACTTCGAAACGGGTTTGGGTTGAGAAAGGTTTGAACAAATTTTGGACCTTACGACCGGCGCCCGGTTTTCAACTTGGGGCTTTACGTTAAATGGTTAATGTTTTTCGATTTATTAACGGAAATTATATTTGTGATGTAATATAAAGTATCTGGACTTCGACCAAACCGTCGTAACTAAGCCTATATGATAAATTAACCCTTTTCCAAGCTACAAATGCTGTGGTAATGCAAATTCAATGGTGTTGTAGAAATTTAAAACAAATATTGGTGAAATAAAGAAAGAAACAATTACGTTGGTAAAAGATACTAGTGCTCCCAGACGACATACAAGTCAGAGTGCGATCATAGATGATTATTTCGTCGCTATTAAACAAAAACCTCGTAACTACACCTGCAGTTACGAGGTTCTTTTTGAAAAGCATCCATTTATAATTTTATATAAGTTGAACATTTCTTCCTGCAACAAATATTTCCACCATTTTCTTGATGCAAATAATTATGAAAAAGATAAAGAACAACTATCTATCTTATTCATTTTACAGAAAATCCGTTCAACGTCAACTTCTTGACGTTGACGCCACTGCCTTTTTTTTAATTGTATGTTAACTTAACGTTGTAATTTGTCTCATAATTACGTAACTTTCATTGCTTTATATATTATCACATTTATTTTGTTCCTTTATTATTATCATTATACATTTAGAAATGCTATATTGACGTGTTAAGTATGATTTCGGCGTCAATGACATCACATGATGGAATTCTTGCAGACGTTAAAAAACTCCGAATTCGTCAATTATTATTGAACGTTTTATTAAACAGAGAAATAATGGATACTAAATTGTGACAAACGCGTAATCGATGGGGTGCTGTAATAAAGAAATAATTAGACTTCCAACACCAAATCAGGCGTCTATTACGTAAAGTAGACGTTTACGTAATATTGTATGATTCTCCTTCATGGAATAGCAATTAACTGAGAAACAAAAGTTTCGAATTTGCGTAGTTTGAAGTTTTAATAATTTACTACTACAAAACGTGATTTCTTACATTCAAGAATATCCTGCTTTAACATAAAATCATATTAACGTTAATGTCAGGGTTTCTTTATAAATCTGTTTAAGCAGAGGAGAAAAAGTTGCCAAAAATTTAGATCATTGAAAAATTTTGGTTTCGAAAGGTAAGCTTATTCAATAATACGTCAATAAAATAATTATTGATTGTTTTGTAGATCAACGAAAACAGTCGAGTTAGGCATGACAAATGTATTTGCAATATTATCGGTAGTTAAATAATTATCATTACTGTTTCAACACCAATTTAGGCGTCGGTTACGTCACGCAGACGTCCTCGATGCAGACGGTTGTAAATGTCAACTATAGCACGCGCAAACTTCGCAAATTTTCTGTAATTGCGATTTTCGTTGAAAGTACGAAAATTTGCACATTGGCTTTGTTTACATATAATCATAATCGTCTTATAAACAAGGTACAAATAACGCTTCATATTTTTCTGCGACGAAATTTTCAGACAATTTCAGTCGTATAGAGGGCATTAAGATATGAGATGAAATTCGTCTTCAAATTTCCAAATGTTACGCAGTGCATGTTTGTTATGTTACATTTATTTTATGTTCCGCATATAGAAGACATATGAAAGTTTTTTTTTTTTAAATAAACACTTTTCTCCTTTGTCTAAAGTTTGTATGACAGAGAATTATCTTTTATTTGATGGCGACTAAATTTCCAATTCGACAAACTTAATTATTCGACATAGAGGATCTCGAGTTAAGAGAAATTAACTGTTAGCCAATGACTTCCGCCAATAGGTGCAATCGCCGCCGTTTACCCCCGTGGTAAGTCTGAATGTCACAATGCCTGTTTAACCCTTTCCCAAACGACAAAATGTTTTGGCGATTCAATTTGAAAGCTGCCACGGACGACAAAAAGGATGTTAATCAAGGTTGATAGTGTGTACAATATAGCTCAGAAAATATTGAGGCAAAAGGAGAAAATGCTGATCATCAGCATTTTCTTCTTTTGTCTCAATGTTTTCCTAAGCCTTTTCTATCAAGGACGTCAAGACCAGGTCTTGTTTGGGAAATGGTTAATTTGAATGATTTTTGTTTATTTAAATATTTAGAGGTGATACAGTTTTAGGTAAAACATGTCAAAATTTGGTTTTTGTTGTTTTTACATATGAAAACAATCCCATAATTTGTTAAGTGTGTTTGCTATCATAAGCTTGTGTGAAGTTGCGTGTTCAGGGGAAGTGCAATACTCCTTTTACATATTTTTTCTTGTCTCTGGACCTTCCGAAATTTAAGAATTTAAAATGAAAATTCAAAGAAATCTGTTTTTATGCGGAAAAAAACAAAAACAAAAGTAAATCTATTAACATCTATCAATTATTTTTCGTTGGCATTTAAAATCCTATTATGGTCTTTGTGGAGCAATTCTTTAAACATTTTGCTCTGCTTTTAACCCTTTCCCAAGCAAGACCTAGTTTTGACGTCCCTAGTAGAAAAGGCTTGGGAAAACATTGAGACAAAAGAAGAAACTGCTGATAACCAGCTGTTTCTCCTTTTGTCTCAATATTTTCTATGCCATATTTTACACAAACCCTATCTTTAATAACAACCATTTGTCATTTGTGGCAGTTTTTTGAGTGGATCACCCTAAAATTTTGTCGTTTGGGAAAGGGTTAAGTCTGTTTGTTTCTGACAGTCAAAGAATTCAGAACCTAGAGTAAGACTTGCAATCTGTTGCCAAATGTCATGATTGTTGGAAGTTATACCCCATTACCAGACGACAAAATTTTGGACTAATCCAATTTGAAAGATGTTGCAGACGACAATGTCAAGTTGATGAAATTTAAAAAATCTTAATATTTTGAGTAAGGAAACATTGTGAAAAATGAAGAAATTGCTTGTCACAAGCAATTTCTTCATTTTCCACAATGTTTTCCCAAGCCTTTTCTTGTGAGGGAGTCAAAAGGCGTCACTGTGCATTAATGGGATACAGACAAACACTTGCGCGTATATTACAGATGAACACTAGTGTATCCTTTTTTTATTATTATTGTCGCTATTTATCCTGACTATAAGAAGCTTTTTACAAGAAATTTCTTTAAGATAATTCTCTTTTCAAAGGTGTTAAAGTAGACAAAATAAATGGTACCAGTAACATACATTTGGTACTGTATTACTTGTTATAGAATGCATTGAATGGGGAAATCTAACTACAATATGCTGGTTTCCAGCATTTTTATTCCTTTCTAACAATGACTTCTCTAGCTTTATGCGATTAACGAATCGAGATAAAGTACATATTGTTTCGGAAAATGTTGACCGCACACTGTCATCGATATAGTCGCTATACTTGAAGACATGTTACTGATTCCAGGCGATTTGGGTCAATAATGACCCATAGATAACACTATATGTTATCATTGTTTATCTGTCTGTTCGAGAACACAAAATAAACACAAACAAAATATTTTGACAATATGGCAGTGGTCACAAAGCTTTCTGAAAACATATGTAACCCGGGGTGTCTATTTTTAGATACATCACGTGCCAGGGGCATTATGGGTACATCATCAATGGCGGAAATCTATCAAACTCCCGGCACTTTCGATCAAAATATCAAAACATTAATAACTTTTAAGAAAACAACGTCGTGTCGTTTTTCGAAAAAAGTGGTCACGCCGTTTGATATGATCGTTTTCATATTGGTGACACACTTGTTTAATCAAATGTAGAATGGCAATTTTACGAGCACCCTCATGTTCAAAATTTGCCTCGTCATGTGACTCGGTGTCTCCGTAAGAAAAACAATGTCATGCCAATTTGTCTACATTGACTGGATAATCGTAAATATGATTTATATGAAATATTATTTCTATCAATCCAGTGAAATTGATTGTGATAAATTAGATAAACTTCAGCTATACAGATATTTCACACATAAAACATGGTTTCAGCATTATTTGTACCTGTTTGCTGCGAACAAGATAAAGTGAAAAAAGGGCTTGTGAAATTTCGCCATTTTTAAAATCAGAAAGGTTGAAAAAATATATAGTATACGAATGAATCGCTTGTAGATCTACAACACTATGGAAAACATACCTAGGCAAACGCACCAAAAGCCATACGCAAGAAAAATTTAGCTCTCTGGACTTATCTTTTTAAATATAGAAATAAGGCTTGTGATATTCTATTTTCTAAAAGGAAAATATCGCCTAAAACAGGATCAAACTCAAAACAAAAGATTCGACTTTATTAGTATCGCACCACATTGTACGTCGGTCAGAATAAGCCAATATGGCAATGTTTATGCAGCTGCCAATCTTTTACTTTACCCTTTCCAAAGAATGTTACAAATTGTTCGTAAATATATCTATCCATGTTTCCTAAGGAACACATTTGTTTGTTCAAAATTAAACGTAGATATTGGCAACATTTTAGATTTAACCAAAAGCAGAAATAGGCAAGTAGCGTAGATCAGACTGCAATAGATATGCTGAACTTGTCCTTGGCTGCCTGGAAATGCTGCTAAAATTTGTTAGAATCTGCATGCCAATAAATTAAACCCGATATTTTGTTGATTCCAATTAAAAAGATGTGACAATACATTTAAAATTACATGTATCTTGATGGTCTGCACCCTCTTTGAATTTGTACCGCTTTTATCGACCAGAACAGGGCCAATGAGTTACCCAGGTCACTAAGTAACAAATTTTCATGTCATCTGCCTCACAATTGAATTTGGACACATCAAAAACCTTGTCGTTTGGCAAAGGTTTAAACTGGCTACCCTGACCACTTAGTAAAGCGATGAGTGAGGTGGTTTTTACCTTGCCTGAGATCGCTAATGATAATTTGTGATGACAGGACAGTAACAAATTGCCGCGGGACTCTCGCGATCAACGAGACTCCAGACTTGGACGAGATGTAGATGGCGCCACTCTATGAAAACAAAATTTTACCCGTCATGCATAAAGGGGTGTTCTCAGCATGTGCGAAAAGTATCGGCCGGGATCAGCCTGCGCATCCGCGCAGGCTGACCGCGTTCGAGACATTTCGCATAAGGTTTGCAATTGAATTTGTTTCAAATTGCTCTCTTGGAACATCAGATCCAGATCGTTCCCATATGAGTTCTAACATCTTCCGTAAATAAACAATTTTGCTAATTCAAGAGGGTCCCTTTTTCTCGTGACTCGTAACAAACTTTATGAAATCTATTATCCGGGTACAAGCTACGTGGTCGAAAACGGACTTTAATCCGCCATTTTCGGACATTTTCCTTTGCCTTTCAGCAGTTTTTGTGTGATATTAGTCCAGCCAGATTGAAGCAGACGATAACAGCTTTAGATTTATCGTCCGATCCAACGGGGAAATTTGATTGGCCGAGGAGAAAGTGGAATTGAATTGGCGAAATCCTCTTAATTGAAAGCTAAAAAGAGAGATGACCGTTTTCGATCAGATAACTCGAGTCACAATACAAAATAATCTCGAATAATCTGCACTATCACAAGTTGCCATCTCGAAACAAACAATAAGAAGACGGATTACTGCAAATTTCTAATCCGACCTTTTCGACCTCTGAATACCCCACGCAAAAATATTGACCGTCAGGAATGTGCTTTTACGTACTTCGTGGGTTTCCTTAAAAAACTCCTAACTACGACTTGTGTAATGTTGCAATAATGATGTTTTGTGTGAAAAACTGCGAGATGACACGTGTCTTTCAAGCTAAAAGAATACAGTCGACACTCGTTGTGTCGAAGTCAGAGGGACAGCCAAAATACATCGACAAATCCGGAGTTCGACTCATCCGATTTTGTTCAATTTCGAATTGAATGCCATTTGATCATTTTCGTTGCTCATTAAGTGCGTTAATAATTGAAATATAGTAGGAAAAGGGAAGAAATTGCTCGAAAAAAGCAATTTCTATCCTTTTCTTTCTATATTTCAATGGATGTTTATATTTCAAAATGATTTTGTTTAGCATTTTAGATGTCCATTGTTGATGACCGGGCCATATTTCAACTTCGACTTAAGCGAAAATTCGACTTATCCGATGTCGACATAACGAGTGTCGACTGTATACATTACGCATCGTCTTTGCAACATGTAGCTCTGCAATGTATTGCTCAAGATTCCTTATTGCCTACTGCTTGGGATTCCTAATTTCACCATTATGACATATAAATAAGAAAAATAACTATAGCTATTTATGTTATGTTTATATATATCCCACAGCCTTAAACTTTCATAATTCAATATATTTGATTGATATTATATACATGTGCATTTTTGCTAAAAAAATATTGCAACCAATTTATGAGGGAAAAAAGTGCACAAATCATAGGGGGTATATAACTTGAAAATCATACTATATTGTACTTAGTTAGTTACCCTTTCCAAAACAAGACCTTGCTTTTACTTTCTTTGAGAGAATGTCATATTTTGGAATATGTTGAATATTTTGGATAGACTTCACTGCTCTTAGCTCTAGACATATATCACATGGAAGTCATCATATGCGTAAGCAAGACAAATGCATTAGTACAGGCCCCTTGGAAGCAATTTTATATTGGGGTGGCTAAAGCCCCAGTGCCTTAATATTGGGGGTGGGGGCTGAATAGGATTTTTTCTAAGTTTTCAGTATGGAATGAGGAAAATTCGTCATTTTTGGCCAACATTGGGGGGCTTAGCCCTTCTCTAGCTAGCCCCCTGTTCCTACGGGCCTGTATTATAGACTTCCAAAATGGCTGTCGAATTTGCCGAATTAAAAACGTCAAATTAGGCCTACACATAAATATTCATTTTCATATTTGGAAAATATGGTGGGAAATGTCGGCGTCTTTCGAAGAAGTCTCAAAGTTATAATTTCTGCCCTTATAATTACAAATAATGTACGCTTTAGCACCGAAAGCGTTTAGGGAAATTAGTTTTTGGTAAGTAATGAGCATTCAATATTTAACCCTTTCCCAAACAAGACCTGGTTTTGACGTCTATAAAAGAAAGGACTTTGGAAAACATTGAGACAAAAGAAGAAACTGCTGATAATCAGCAGTTTCTCCTTTTTGTCTCAATATTTTTTGAGCTATATCATACACAAATGTCATCTCTATCAACATCTATTTTGTCGTCTGCAACATATTTCATATTGGACCGCCATTAAATTTTGCCGTTTGGGAAAGGGTTAATGAGACAAAAGTCTTTCAAAAAAGCCGTTCACTAATAGTCTCGTCACATTAACCTTGAAAAAGTTGCACTTAAAATAGAGTGGTAGTTTTAAACAAGTTATCGATACTGTTTATTTTATTACACTCAGATGTAAACAACTGCTATCTAATGTTTATAAAACATTGTGGAAACAATAGAGGCGACAAAGAGTAAAGAGATGATATCATACGTTTTATTGTTACTAGATTCTAATCAACCTTTATCACTACTTGTTGTACAACTGTGCGGACACCTTATGTCAACACGTCCTTGAATCGATTCGTCCTCGGGCTAGTTCGACCCTTATTGGTTCCAAATCGATGGCTCAGTGCGAAACGGTTGTAACTGCCTATAAACATATAGGCAGTTACAACCATTTCGCGCTAAGCCATCGAAATGCGCCTAGGGTGCCGGGTAAACGGAATCTACATCAAAAGAGTATCGGATAACAGGTTGCTCGTAAAACAGTGGACATAAAATCGCAAGCAGGGACACGGTCAATTGTTCTTATTGTTAAAAATCTTTAAGACGCAATAAAAACTTTCAAATCTTTTTCTGATGATTTTTATCAAAATGTAGCATGGGAAATTTTTATACATATTTTAAAAGCTATAAATCACCTGTTTTGATAATTTTTGAATGGAAACATGTGTCATTAATAAGATTTAGATATTTTTTGTGAATATTGTTCCTGTTTGATTGACATTAATTAAGAGCGGTCACGTTTTGATCTATCCTCTGTTTTTTTTCTGCGTTTAATTACCAATTAAATTCCTGGACGTTTATAGCATTTAGATTTCACATTTTCCTTAATGTTTTTTGTACATTGTGACTTTTTGTACTCCATTTGTATAATAAAATGTCGGATTTTTTCATACGAAGGCTGTCATAATTTAAACGATAGATGACCGTCCATTTACAACTTCATAAATAGTTTCATAGATTTTTCTTTTCGAAATATTTCAACTTTCGTCCATACTTTAGGCATACTGTTTCTTGATACATGTAGGCTACTAATTTCTCATATTATGTAGACATTTTTGCGAGCATAATAATTTATGTTGTATGATCCAAATCTACGTCAAAATACGAGGGACGGTCGGAAAGTAGTTGGACTGTTGACTAGTTCTCTAAAACCATTCAATTTTTTCACAAAATTCTTTCTACACTGTTTGAACAAATTGTCCATCTATGTCTATACATTTTCGCCATCTTCGTGGGAGCTTTATTATTCCCACTATTAACCATTACGTAGACCCACTGTATAAGGTACTGTGTAACAGCCGGTATCAAAGGCGCTCTGGTCTCAAATATCTTACCAACAGGTATTTCTTTCAGTTCTAGACACAAATAAAAGTCACGTGAATGAGGTCTGGACTATACGAAGGGTAAAACAACTATAGACATGTGTAATAATTGATAATATCCACTGTAGATGCGGTGGTATGGGAGCGTGCTTAATCGTGAACTAGAGAACATTTTCAGCAAGCCGGGACTTTATGTCCGGGGAGCTAATGTCACAGCCCTAGTGTCGGCGTCGCGTCGCGTACCGTCCCGTCCCGTCCCGTCTTCACTTGAAAAACTTTAACCTGGCCTATATCTCAGGCACTATTAGAGATACAGCCTTGATATTTCATACATAGATACATCTCGACAAGACCTTTCATTTGGGACCATGACCTTTGACCTTGACCTTGGAGTTTGACCGACTTTTAAAAAACTTTAACCTGGCCAATATATCATGCACTATTGATGATAGAGCCTTGATATTTCACACATGGATACCTCATTCAATGACCTTGAGACTACGACCTTTTACCCAGTGACCTTGACCTTTGACCTTTGACTTTTCTTTTTGTGACAAGCTCTTGTATAGGCGAGCTATGTTGTCCGCGGACAACTCTTGTTCTTTGCTAATCTTGGACGCGTTTACTTCAGCACTTATTCTTAATTTTTTTCTGAATTACTTCAGAATTGTACATGGCAATAACAGTTTTTACCATTTTACATGAAATGAGTAACTATCAATCCTCGTGAATCCCCAAAAGCAACAAACATAACTTCCAACCGAAGGTAACAGCTTAACCTTTTCAGGGTGGGGAACCAGCTCGTTTTCATGACTGCTTTGACTGAGTTTTTATCCCAAGTTTGGAATTATGAACCCACATTTAATCTTCAGTGATAATGTAGTTCAAAAACTTATCTCCTTCGCGATTAAAATGGCTAAAATGTTCTTTTGTATTGGTTACCCTTGTTGTTCCTCTAACAAATAACCTATGATACATGAAACACCTACCACATATAAGTGGATAGAATATTGTATTATACACAACTATCTTTAAAAATAAACTGACCACATTATTGGCAAATGGATGTAGATTCCACCAATCTACATTGTGCGTATACAGTTGCAAATGGAGAGACAGCAGCACGAAAAGTCCAACTACTTTCCGACCGTCCCTCGTACATGTACAACTTAAATAATCATTATAACAACTTAATAACCATTCTCGTTTTCTTATCACTGAGTAATTACATTTTCCTCTGTAATGGTAATGAATACGAACAGGAACAAAATCTTGTTTTCAAAGAGACGTTGAAAATAATTTTATTTTTTTATGAAGCATGAATATAATTATGTACTAGATCTTGATCTAACTGTATTAACATCATTCCATTTTTACATTTTTGAAATACCTCGACTAGTACACAGTTTTCTATAGCTTAAACATTTCCAAAACACCAACATTTAAGGGTGATCCACTTCAAGAACTACCACAAATGACTAAATGGATGTCATTAAAGAAAGAATTCGTGTAAAATATGACAAAGAAAATATTGAGACAAAAGGAGAAACTGCTGGTTATCAGCAGTTTCTTCTTTTGTTTCAATGTTTTCCCAAGCCATATCTATTGGGAACGTCAAAACCAGGTCTTGTTTGGGAAAGGGTTAATGGAATACCGACCGTGCTCTCAAGAGTCACTTTCCAATGCCTAAGTAGTCGTTCTAGCTGATTTGAAAGGACATAGTGAAACAATGCTTCAAAATGTCAAAGGTTGTCAAAGGTTTTCTCGTGGGTACATGCACATATCATTGGGACGCGATTCTATCTTAGCACAAATGTCTGCAACTGCATTTACGATTCGATCGACATCTACGTTCCTATTTCAGTTTTCACGCTTTCTGCGACCATGACAACCGGAAGTTCCGCCTAACCACCGTCCTTGACATGGTATTCCTCCGCAAGACTTGACATTTGACATCGAACCACTAAGTAGTTCTCACTGAGCGATTACTATATTATTGTTTATATTCGCACTGGGTACAGTATGACCGATGGGGAATCACGTGACACCACCGACACCACCACCACCACAACCACCACCAACAACAAAAACAACAACAACAACCATTGCGGAAAGTCTTCAATTAAATAATACGTGAATACGTGTTTAAACGTGACCGATTTCAAAATGTAATAAAGCATAGAACTTGTAGGAATATAATGGATTTGTTGGATATGATGGGTCTTTTATACAACATGTGATAAAAACAGTTATTGACGAAAAAATGAAATTTTGTTTGCTCGTCAAACAACACGACATTGACTTTCTATGTTCTGTGCTCTGAAAAACTCTGAATGGACCCCTTTAATAATGGGTGATATACCTTAACCCTTTCCCAAACAAGACCTGGTTTGACGTCCCTAATAGAATTAGCTTTGGAAAACATTGAAACAAAAGAAGAAACTGCTGATAACCAGCAGTTTCTCCTTTTGTCTCGATATTTTCTGTGCCATATTTTACACAAATCCTACCTTTAATAACTTCCATTTTGACATTTGTGGCAGTATTTGAAGTGGATCACCCTAAAATTTTGGCGTTTGGGAAAGGGTTAATCTGTAAAGTTGAAGTTACGGGGCGATATTATGGCTTGTTGCCTCAAAGAACCCCGTCTTGAATAAGCATTGTTAGTTCCCAGTGTTTTTGGTCCAAGGTATCGAAACTTGAATCAAAAGCCGCAATGACTGTAAGAAATATCACATTGGCTGGGCTAGACACAAAACTAACCTATCTAATATAACAAAACATAGGCAAATAGGAGAATTTGAGAAAAATAAAAAGAAACTTAAGATTTCCCTCTTTCGTGAAGTTGGGACCACTTGAAAAGCACCAAACTGTCTCACTAGTATTGGTTGAAAGCTGAAACTACTGCTTCTATTACATGTGAATTTGTGAAGCAGGAAAATCACCATTCAACTAATGCATATAACTGTACAGTGATTGTTTTAACTCCTTCTCTCAAAAGATACCTAGATCTGACTGTTTTCCAAGAGAAAGATTTAGAAACATATTATAGTAGAAACATGTAATAGTAATGAAAAAGCACCATGTTATATTAAGCTGTAAAAATGATTTTATACAAAATCTATTGACTGTAATCCCCTTGTTTTTGGGTCGGTCTGGCATTTTATCGTTTGGCAAAAGGTAATGCTTAAGGCTACATGCAAAATGCTTTCCGTGTTAAAGGCATGTTGCGTACGAAACTAGCCATGATTTTCCTAAAGATATTTTGGTCTTATTCGTATACTGACATATCCAGAAAAAGAAAGAAATGTAGATCTTTCATGTCTACGAATTATTTCAATATGACATCTTAAATTGTTTGAACATAATTGCAATGGATACTTCTTTTTTTCATTTTCACCAAGTAAAGTCCAAACGTCCTTGAAAATGCCTTCTGTTTTGATGTTTAAAAACTCCTTAGATTTACTTCCGCTTACGGGAGGAATTCGGGAGCCGACGCTTCCGTGATGTAACATGATTCTACAATTCTTTTCCCTACTGTATTGTTTTGGTAAATGTCTCAAAAACCCCGATTGTGACGCGATTAATTCACAATCCTGCAGATGATTTTTCGATTACCCGATCGAACGCCAGTGATCTTAACACGCATGCAGGTGGGTTGCACAACTTACCAATCAGAGTTTAGAAACATTACTTGTATAATTATGTGCATTTGTTTAAAATGAGATGATTTAAAATAATGCAGTATTCGGCAGTTGTGCAGCGATTTTCGAGAACACGCAATACAATTTACAAACGACAGTTTTGACGCCGATGAAATCCCAGGAATCAACGCTAGCCACTCACTTATTCGGGCGCGGTCGTAAACATTCGCCGAATTTTTGCGACCGCTTCTGAATAATTTCGACGTTGCGTGAATCTCATTAGGGGTATACTACCTTAACGCTTTCAAGAATGGGTATCGAACTTCTAAATCTTTATTCAATTTATCTTATTATTTTTTTGCGCTGGTGCTAATCGCACTGGTGCTAATCGCGAATCACGCGTTCAGAAAAAAGGAGTGACATTTTATTTTAATTGTTCTAAAAACGAGCCCACTTTAATGTGAACAACATCCGCCAGCACTTGAAAATACTTAACAAATTTGGTCTCAAACCTGCCGAGTCATCAAATAAAATGCTCAAAGGGACTCGTGTTAGATTGTCGCGACTGTCCCCATGTTGCTCCGATCCTTGAAAAACCCTAGCATAATGATGCTCCTATAATCTATTACCAAACGGCAAGATTTAGATCAGGCCAAATTCAAAGCAGTTGCAGACGGCCATTTCACGCGAATGGAATTTTGCTTTTACATGTATTAGTATTTCTGGGAAGAAAACATTATCGGAAAATGAGGAAATTGCTTGTCACAAGCAATTTCTCCATTTTTCCATTTTTCACAATGTTTTCCGAAGCCGTCATCTTGTGTGGCGTCAGAAAGTGTCTGTATGTGGGCATGGATTAAAAAATGCGGACAATTTCGAATATAGTTAGACTGTGCGATGTGCGCAGCTTGACTTGGTTCGAGACATTTCTCCTTTCAAACTGCTTGCCATTTAAAAGAATATGTCGGAAGGGGATTTAAAAACGTTAACACTTTCCCATAAAAGTGATTTTGACGTCCACTGTATAATATGATTTGCCCATTAACTAAGGAAAATGTTGAGAAAGCAATAACCACAATTTCCCCTTTTACCTCAATTCTTGCTGCCTTACTTTAAGACAATCGAAGTCAAAGTTTAGCCTAGAAATGTTATTTGTACGTCTTTCTCTAGATATAAGTGTTGTCTGTTCAGTTATGAAGACCTATTTTCTGTCGCCGCAACAGTGATAAGTATTGTTGTTTTTACACACGGATAATTAGCCCTTTCCTTTGGAGTGCGTTTCTCGCACAAGACACTTCTAAAACAATATATAACGTACGTAAGAATCTGCAAGGTGATAAGTGCCCCATATATCACAAAACATTTTCAAATGTGGTATGGAAACATTTCAAGAACATTGGCCAACCAGAACTGTTAAAAGGACCAAGAAAGACTTTAAAAACATGGAGTCAAGTAGAAAATGGTGTTGAAAGCCACCGTCACTACCACCAAAAATATATTAACTTTTTACTTTAGCAATGCCTTGGAATCCCTGCCAATTTTCTTTCTACTCCATTGTTGATTTAAGAGACTAAATTCTGGTTTGAATCGCCAAATTCAATTGTCTCAACTGCTTAGAACAGAGAGGTTAATTAGTTATAGATCAGACTGCACGTATGTGCAGACTGATCTTTGAGTACGCAGCGCGCAAAAATCACGATAACAAACCAAGCCCAACATAGCAAAGGATTTAAATTTTAAGACCCATTTGAGATAAGGATACAATTTAAAATCTATTTCGCTGGGAGATTAAAAAGATAAAGACTGCTGATCAGCAAATGGCTCGGTAGGGATTACGTAATTGGGTGTTTAAAAAGACCTAGGGCGCCGAGTGGATTGGGCACTTGATAGGGGCTTTTTAGAGACGGGGAAATGCGTCTACAGCGCGAAATGCGTGCACTTTTTGTATTGAAATATGTTGATTTTGCACAAGGCACTTTGCAAAAAAGTGAACTGAATTTGTTAAAACTTTAACGGATCCCATGCTAGTCTGTCTAACATACAAACAGGTAAATATGAATTTAAGAAACATGGTGTGGATTTCTCAACATGCATGGGCAGATAATTTCTATCCAGAAAACATTTATTTAGTCCATCTAAATCAAGCCTGTTTCTAACTTTACCCACCAGTATTGTTAATTTCTAATAACATTTTCAGAATACTGATCATCGACAAAAAGTGAAAGACCCGGTACCACACCTACAATTCTTTTCTGTTTGGATCTAGCGCGTACCCCTTTAACCCTTTCCCAAACAAGACCTGGGCCCCGTATTACTAAACACCTTACGATCAAGTTTTTGTGTAAACTGTGTAACAAGACATCTGATTGCACGAGAAATCCGACTGAGCCAATCAGGGCTGTTGTTACAAGTAATTATTGAAAAATCAAAGGTACGATCGTTAGTAATACGGGCCCCTGGTTTTGACGCCCCTAATAGAAAAGGCTTGGGAAAACATTGAAACAAAAGAAGAAACTGCTGATAACCAGCAGTTTCTCCTTTTGTTTCAATATTTTCTATGCCATATTTTACACAAATCTTTGATAACATCCATTTTGAATTTGCAGCAGTTTTTAAATTGGATCACCCTAAAATGATGCCGTTTGGGAAAGGGACATAAGTGAGCCATCGGAACACCACGAATTGCTGTTGCGTGATGCACCGCATCTTCTTGGACCAAAAAGGAAGGCAACAGAGCCACCAACTGCTCACTTTCTGTTTGACTGTGCTGTCAAAACTGATCCAGACGACAATGGATGATGATAAATATATAAAAACCATTTAGACAAAAGCAGAACGCCGGCAAATGTTTTCCAACACCTTTTAGATAATGGACCTTTTGAACTGGGAATTATTAGTTCAGCACAACTTGTGTGTACTGAGTCAGGAAACTGTGCAGTGTTACTCGCTCTGAACTTAGAATGAAAAGTCGGGATTTTAAGGTAGTCCACCAAAATGAGATTCACGCGATGTCGGAATTATTCGGGCGACGTCGTAATCATTCGACCACCGTATCTTTGCCTTCCACCACCGTATATTTGCGACTTCGTTCGGATAGCTTCTTATACGTAATGAATATAAGCGACGTCACACGATAAAATAACGGCGTCGCGTTAATCTCATTATGGATAGGATACATTAAGTAAGATTTTCTTGATTGGAAAGCAGATACTTCTATCGACCAGTGGGTCCTTTTTATCGACCGACAATGTTCTACGAAGTAGCGTGAAGCAACAACTACTTATTCGCCTTTCATAGAAAACCTCGTAACTGCAGCTTGTTTGAAGCTGCAGTTACGATGTTTTCGAAGAAAAGCGACGGTTTTTTGCCACCTCCAAACTACTCGACTGTTATGAAGCAATTTGAAGTGGATCACTTTTGGTTTTCAATGAGGCCCGTCTGTTTATTAACAGTTTATTAATTTTACAGCTTTGTAAAACACTGGATCTTTTGTAAGCATGGACAGTTATCCGAGAAACGCCGAGTGCTTTCGGCTCGTTACGTTCGCGTCATCGTAAAACGTACCGTAAAAATACACGGTGTTTATCCAGAATATTCGTCGCTTTTCAACAGAAACATCGTAACTGCAGCTTAAAACAAGCTGCAGTTACGAGGTTTTTTTTGTTTGAAAGAATCAATATGTTGACTCTGGAACAACTGAACAGCTTAGTATTGTCCAAAATTGCACATGTATATATTTAGACTGTTTCAATTTGAAACTATACAATTTGCATACTATAAAATGGATGTTCTCGAAAAAAAGGATTTGTATGAAATATTGCAAATAAAGTATTGAGGCAAAAGAGGTGGAAATGGTTAATGCATTGGTTACCCATTTATTCCAATTCTCGAAATCTATGAGGTCATAGCGCCTTATGAAAAGTGTTCATAGGGGCTTCAAATTGGGTGTCAAATGGTGGTTTGCGGCAACCGGATTATAGATAATATTCGACGTCAAACGACGTTGCACCGCGTTCTATTCTGAAATGGCGCAGTCGCCACAGCAAAACGAAAAACTCGTCTTTAACGACTACTTAACATTATGTTTCGAAAAACTGTTTTCATTGTATGCTTAGAGTTGATCAAACCACGACTTTCTTTGATCTAGGTGGAGAGATTAAATTTAACGTTAAGTGCTAAACGAATTAAAAAGCGATAAATTTAGCAAGTTAGGCTCGAATATTATAGCTTTTATAGCACCTTAAAATTATCTTGTAGAAGATGGGGGTTTGTTAAGGCTAAACTGTACATATATAGCAAACTTTCATGTCGTGGCTTTTCAACAAAAACCTTGTAACTGCACATTAAAACAAGCTGCAGTTACTAGATTTCGTTGAAAAACATCGATGTGCTGTTGTGTTGTTAGTAGAGAGAATATATGGTATCTTATGAGTACTTTCCCACCAACATAGATCCCAGATAGCATCAAATTTCTGGATTCATTGCGAAGCCTTCATTGTACGCAAAAATCAGAAAATAATAAAAAAGGTATCACATGCGATGTCTGGAACAAAAACATCCACGCTATCACTGCATCCAATGTAATTTTCATATAGCATATAACAAAAATAAAACTAAAAAGTTTTCCAATCTCATATTCATGGAATTATTAAAACAATCATTACAAAAAGAAAAGCTTAAATTGCTGTCAATGCAATAGTCGCATTCATATAGGCATACAAATGAGCCAGGATCTGGAAAAACGTCCCTTAAGGCTTTTGAGTCCAACACAGATCCAGATCAGCCTGTGCATACGCACAGTCTGATCAGGATCCATGTTGTTCTCTAATAGCTTCTTCTTGACCTGTAGTAACTTAAAGAGAGCAGCATGGATGCATATTGGACTGTATTTGACGACATGCTGATCTTGAAACTCAAATTTTAAAAATGCTTTAATGGACATTTTTCCAGATCCCGGCTCAAATATAAGTCAGACAAAACACGTCGTTAATTCTTTTAACATGAAAAGATGGAATCCGGATCACCTGTAGTTTCTTATTATTCCTGAAGTACATGTAGTTTTGATTTTTTATCGTTTTTAGTAGCGCAAACCTGATATTTTTCGATGAAACAGCCTAGACAATTTTTATCGCAAAAAGTCGGTAGGTCGATCGTCTGCAGTGCAGACGGTAGGCTAATTAATTTATTTAATGACATTTTTATCGATAAAAATCAATGTCTTATAGGTTAATATGGTTTATATTAACTTATAGAAAGTCCACCGCCTTTGATTCGCATAATCGATGATGTAATTTGATAATTTCTACGTCATATAAAACCGTCCGATTTGAAACTTTTTATGTCTCTATTATAATGGTCGACATAACCTGGGGACGAACCGTTTTATTCGTTTTATTAAGAAAATGGCGACTGTCGCTGGTTTCTGGTGTCTGCATGCATAATCAGATGTCTGTTTTCTTTACTTTCCTTATGATCCTAGGTAATGTTATAGCTAGGAAAGAGTTCATTAAACAATTTCCAAATAATACCTGTTTTGAGCATTTTGCCATAGAACGTATTCGCAATATTGAGAGAAAATAAGAAAATGTTGTTATTCAAAATAGCATAAATGGTGATTTATCTGATTTCAAACATTTTTCTTCTTTTGATTCAATATCTCACAAAGTTTTGTCTATTGGGAAGATTAAAAATTAAAGGTCTTATTTCGGAAAGAGATACATTACTTTCAATTAAGGTAGAATAGCAATATTAAATTATAAAGTAAATCGCTTGTTTTCAACAAAAACCTCGTAACTGCTGCTTAAAATAAGCTACATCGACGATCATTTTGTTGAAAAGCGACTAAATGATACAAGGGCGCATGCACACTGGTCTGGATCGACACATATCGTATTTTCAACACTTTCGACCATCCTATTTTCTCGACGCGACACATATTTAACCACATTGGTCTGCCGCAATCAAATCGAACGTAAACATCAAAGATTTGGATAAAGGAAATAGATAAAAATCTGTTATTTTTACAAGTTTTAGACCATGTTTTGGACCCTGGGCGATAATACATATAAACCAATCATACCCGCCGGTGATTCGAAAAGCCATGTAGGTTTTTCGGCGCTTTCCCGAAATCTGAATTGTCGCCTGTTATACAACTGGTTTACATTTGATGGTTTGATATATTTATTTGATTTTTTCCCGTTATATCAAATTTAGATCTATTTTTGTTATTTCTCATTCTTTCGTTCACAATTTGACATGAGTTTATATATGTTTTATGGTATAAACGATATATTATCGACATTCAAAAATGTTAATCAAAATATTTTTGAATATATCCATCTACTTTTGATATCATTAATTTTGTCGTCTGCATCATAGTTCAAATTGAACCATCCTATGAAGTTATCGTTTGGGAAACGGTTAAAAAACGAGTTCCCAATGGAAAATATAATTAAACCGTTGGTCAAATATTACGAACGGATGATGATAATAGCAACAAATATTACGCAAATTCCACCAAATCCTATAAAATCTTTGCAGATTCTGCATTCCCACATTGATAAACGATTTATATAACTTGGGAACTGACAAAGTTATTATTATCCACAAAAAACCCTTTAATATCTGAAATTATTAATCAAAAATTAAGAAAAAATGTCTCTGTCGTATCACCATTGATGAAATTCGTAGATGCGATAATCCATCAAAAAGGAATTTGCTATTATCTTGGAAAGCTGGGTGCCTAATTATATCTAAGATTCCTCGGTGGTGAACTCGGCCAAAGCGATTGACGTTTTTCGCTACAACAAGGTACAGATATTTTGCGTTTAAATGTGAGTTTAAAGATCTGATTGGATAGTTTTTCTAATAACAATGAATTTGTTCTAAAAATAGACCGGGTTTGCTGATATGTATTGACAAACCGTCGGAGTTGTTCATCGAAGCCATAGTTACGATATTTTATAACAACACCAACGGAATACAATGATCGCGAAAAAACGCCCTACGCTTTGGCCGAGTTCACCACCAGTGAGATTAGTATGGATCCAAATCAGTCTGTTGTCACGTGTCGTCTGCCCAATGTCCATGTTACTCTTTTTAAACGCCTTTCTAATACCAGTGGAAATGGAAAAGAGAAAATTGGTCCTGATCAAAATGCACGAATACACGTGCTGTTCTGGTTCCATAGTGGCTTCCTATTCCAATGGCAATGAATTTTGTGCTAAAACAGACTTGTTTTACCTATATGTTTTGATAAACCGAATCGAACCGTATTTACGAGATTTTTATAACACCACCAATGAAATACAATTTGTCCGAAATTACGTCATGGTTATTTGTATAAAATCGTTTCCTATTGTCATTAGACATACTGAAGCGTTTTAACACACAGGCCCGTATAGGAACAGGAGGGAGGGGGCTAAGCCACCACCCCCAAAAGCTGGCCAAAAATGGCAATTTTTTCTCATTTTACACTTAAAATTTGGGAAAAATCCAAATTAGCCCCCCAATATTCAGACACAGAGGCTTCAGTCCACCCAATATGAAATTGCTTCCTACGGGCCTGACACGATTCTGTCTGTGCGGATTGCGACACCTTTCCACCTCCATGGATCTTTTTCCAGTACCAAGCTGAAGATGCTCTTTCTCTATAGTACGATATTACACACGCCATGAAAACTGACGGCTGGTTTAAGTTCCATTTATAACTCCTAGATAATATTGCATCGTCCTAATTACAATTGTTCCATAAGCCGACAATTTTAATTACTGTAACTTCGGAATTTCGTTCCAATTATGTCGGCGCTTACCGGTAACAACGGCATTATTCCATGACAACGCAAGCACGTGATTTGTCCTTGGCAACGCAGACTCCCAAGTTAGATGACGCTATTATGTTAACAACAGTTTCGTACTGCCTTCTTTTCGTTTGAAAAGCGCACACATTTGCGACCCATCGACACATATTCGCGACAGCAATTTGCATGTTTGTAAATGTGTCCGTCTGTCCGTCAAATTAGATTTGTACAAGCCACAGCCACTACATTTAAGATAAAATTTAAAATGGTTCTGTGACCTTGTTTCCATTAAGACCTAATCTGTGTCTACCTTTCAAGCAAGCATAGCTCACGATAATTGACCTGGCAGAGCATCTCTATCGATTAGCATGTGCTGCTATGCCAGGTCAGTTATCATGAGCTATATGTACTGCAATACATATTGCACAATGTTTTCCTATTTTGATGCTAAACATGAAAACTTAATAAAAATATCTTACTCTAGTCAACGTTATCGAAAGGAATTTGACCACCAGATACAAATCGTGTTCATATCTGCAGCTACAGAAACAATACCAAGAAAAAATGTTTGCCATAGCTTTTCAAATGATATCAATTCTTTTCTTCCAAAAAACTCGTAACTACAGCTTGTTTTACGCTGTAGTTACGAGATTTTTGAAGAAAATCGTCGATTTGAAATGATATAATGCTGCTGGTCTCACCAAGAAGCCTTAATTCTTCAACAGAGCGAAAAGATTCATCCCGTGATAGAGCCTAATTAACGCATTGTTATGAAAAATGAGACTAATGGTTGATACATTGATAAAGTCCGAGTCATCGATGATCTCTTCCCTTGTTCATTTAGAAGTTTATCTGACATAAAACCCATTTTTGATTAAATAACAACAAAACAACAACAACAATAACAACAACCGCCTCTATCATCATCACCACCACGACCACTTAACGCTTGATACTAGAATAATTTGTCGCTGATATATTTATTTTTATTTTAAAATGAATGAGCGTGGAGGAAAGGTTTATTCTGCAATTTGTTTGTTTGATTACCGGACACGCATTTTAGAAAAATGTGCCATTTTCTCATTCATTTCCCATGTAAAGACCATGATCATATTGAAAAGTTTAACGACATTTTGAAAGTAAGAATCGACTCTCGTACAAAAACACGAGGAAAACAACATCTTTTTCGCTCCTTCCCACAACGTTTTGCACGAATCATCTTTTTATCATTCAAAAGTGATACTAATTTGTAAAAAGGATTAATTACAAAATGCCTCGCGCTGTATCAACGATAAATCACCAGCAATGGCGACTCAAGTCGGAAAAGACAGGCCCGGTAAAAATGGCGGACAATGGTAGTTGGAAGATTTATCGCCAAAAAACACACTTCCTGCGTTTTTACTCTTTCCCCAAACAATCATTTGTTTATTTTTTTTCTTGATTTGAGAGTTTGAGAAAACATCGAGGGAATGGGAGAAAATGCTGGTACCAGCATTTTCACCCATTCCCTCGATGTTTACAATCGGATAATATAGAAATTATTTATTTTTTTCTTTACATGTCTTAATCGTGCAAGCGTTCATTGTATTTGTAGCAGTCTTGAATTGTGTTGATATGGGAAAAGGGTAAACAACATGTTCTTGGTTCAAAGTCGTTATCATGCCCGCAAACGAGACTTCGCGAGACTGCCGCCATGTTTTCAGTCGTGTTAGAACAGAGGGCGTTCGGTACGTTGTCAAAATGAGAGTTCAATATCGCAAATCAAAAATTTTAATTCCTTTGCTTGTTGCTTTTGTTCTGGGAAATTACAACGTTAGAAAATTGCAAATAAAAAAACCCGCATATTTTCCGTTTCAACATAGTTTATCACACAAATTGCAGTGAATCTGTTTTTTAAGGTAGTCCCCCGCTAATGACATTCACGCGACGCCGGAATTTTCAGGCGATGTCGTTTAACATTCGGCGCTGGAATGTTCCGACACCGAACGTTTGTAAACAGCGTCGTCCGAATATGTTAGGATTCGTAGTAAATGTTAAACGACGTCGCACGAAAAATTCCGACGTCGCGTGAATCACATCAGGGGTGGACTGCCTTTACACACCCACCACAATTGATCATACCATGTTACCACCCTTGCTGTTCGTCCGTCAGTCTGACGGATTGTTCGTCCGCTAATAACGTGTGTTTAACTCTGCCGAAGTTTGAATAAGAATTGTCCGCAGACAAACATAGCTCGCCCTAACGACAGCTTGTCACAAAGTAAAGGTCAAACCCTATAACAGAACAAGGCAAAAAGTCATGGTCCCTAGTGAAACTCCTTGGCAAGAGGTATTCCTTGTGATATATCAAGCCCCTATTTCAAATAAAACATATAAGATTAAGACCGTGTTAAAGTGTTTTTGTAAAGTAGGTCAAACGACAGGGTCACGAGGTCGAAGGTTATGGTGCCATGTCAGGTATCCATTCGTGGAATATAAACGTAATGCCCCGGTAAGATATGGGCCAGGGGCCCGTTTTACTAACGAACTTACGATTATTTTTTGCGTAATTACTTGTAACAACAAAGTTGATTGGCCTTATCCGATTTTTCGTGCAATCAGATGCCTTGTTGCACTGTTTTCACAACAACGTGATCGTAAGATCGTTAGTAAAACGGGGCCCTGGTTAAAGATTTTTTAAAAGTACGACAAACTTCTAGGTCAATATCAAAGGTCATGGTCACAAAGGAAATGTATTGCTGGGAAATATACGTGTGTGAAATACCAAGGCTGTATCTGTAATGGAATATAAGATATAGGCAAGTTAAGGGTTTTTTTAACGGTCAAAAAGTAGGTCAGGGTCACGGTCAAAGGTCATGGCCGAATATGTAAAGTCGTTCTTAGAAGCGTACATGTATAAAATATCAAGGCAGAATCTCCAAAAGGGCATAAGATAGAAGGCATGTTTAAGTATTTGCGGACGACGACGCCGACATCCGAGGGTATGACATAATTTTAACGCCATATCGAGTCTTGAACTACTGTCCGTTTTAATGAGAAATCTAGCTACCATTCTGACTGCTATCAAAATGGAAGTTTACCAGGTTGGTAATCCGAGTTTTCTCTGACGAAATTCGCTCTTTGATATGTTGATGTCGCTCATTTACATTAGAGCGCACTACCTTTCAAAAATGAGCGACATCAACATATCAAAGAGCGAATTTCATCAGAGAAAACTCGGATTACCAGGTTGACAGCATCATTAAGAACTATTTTTACGTGGCGACACACACTCAATTTTAACAATTGTACCAAATGATATGTTTCTAATTTTCTATATAACATGTTAGCATGTTTATAATGTATGGAGCACATATCGTACTTTTTGTTGTAGTGTACCGTTTGATTTAATGGTCTGAGCTGGTGCAACCGGGTTTTATAGCCCAAACATGATTTCAAAAAATCATTATTTGCTTTATATCGGACGAAGTTTTCAAAATTCATTTTTAAACAAGTTTAAAATACTTATCTAGATAATTGTAAGCCAAAGTTGCGTGTAAGTTTTGTACACGGATCCTCTTGATTGACGTTATAGCTTTCTATTACAGAAACCACATTGGATTCCAGTTGGCTGAATTATGCTACCTAGCTGACGAAATATTAGATTTTTCAAAGCAGTTATATAAGAGGCAAAAGAATGAACTAGAATACAAAAAATAAATAAAAAGTAAATAAAATAGAAAGACGTAGCCCATGACTCTTTTCCCCTTGTTCACATTTCGCTATTTGCCTGATCTAAACGGACATTGTACAATGATATCGCAATGAAGGTCACACGCAGGCTTTTTACCAAGAAATGCGTTTTGCTGTCTTTTATGATTTTTCATAAAAGGCAACAAATAACAATAAACGTACAAAAATTCGCGTCAATTGTCACAAATCGACACCAAACTGATAATTGTGCATTTCTTTTTCAACATTCTGAAACGTTATGTGAGAAAGGTCTCTTTCAAAAATTAATTTCTTTTAAAGTTTTATTCGAGATTCCTGGGCTGTTTTTGAGTATGTAGCCTTTGAAAAGGCGTATTTTTGCGAAAGGGGTGGGTTGGGGTGAAATCTTTCATATTAATTTTATGCGCACATCCTTTACTAATTAATTAATACCTTGTTATGTCGTACCTTTTGCAAACATGATTTTTCCCATTTCGGTTGTTTCAATCTCACATGTGTGTGTAAGCCAATTTTCGTTCTCTAATCTTTTTTTTCAACTTCATTTGGAAGACTAAATTCAGAACCTTTAAAGCCCATAAGATCCCTTTTAACACGGTCGGATACAAAAATCAATATTTACCGGACAATCAGTGACCAATTGCCCAAAACCATGGCAACCCTTTACGTAATATATTTGGACTACTAAAATGTTGACAATTTTATGATCCCGTGATAATGATGCGATCATTACCCTGTCAATCTATCTTTCTAATAAATAATTATGCTGCAAATGACTTATAATTCTTTTGTCGAACACCCGAGGAAAATAAATTAATATGTTTACTGAAATACATGTATTACTTAAAACCCATTACTGCATAGTGACGCCTTTTGACTCCCCCATAAGAAAAGGTTTGGAAAAACATTGTGGAAAATGAAAAAAATTGCTTGTGACAAGCAATTTCTTCATTTTCCACAATATTTTCTACACAAAAAGACCAAAAATGTAAATTTTCATTCAGTTTTAATTGTCGTCTGCAATATCTTTGAATTTGGAGCACCCCAAAATTTTGTCGTTTGGGAAGGGGTTACCAATCGTTACAAAGACTGTTATTGTCTTTAACCCTTTCCCAAACGACAAATTTTAAGACAAATTAAACTTGAAAGCAGCTATATCTGACAAAATTGGTGTCACGAATGCATGATTTGTGTACAATGTAGCATGGGAAATATTGAGACAAAAGGAGAAACTGCTGGTTATCAGCAGTTTCTTCTTTTGTCTCAATGTTTTCCAAAGCCTTTTCTATTAGGGACGTCAAAAGCAGGTATTGTTTGGGAAAGGGTTAAATGCTATTTTCTATCATTTATAAAGATCGATCCTACTGCAATTTTCTCTTTTAATTTGTGTCGTCATTTAACAAACTTCAAACATTGAATTGTTTGAAACTGAAAGCTGCTGCAGACGGCAAATAAATGACAATAAATGTAGAGAATTTGTGAATGAGACGCTATTGCACATACATGTCTTATCAACATTTTCTTCTTTTCCTTTGATATTTTCTGACACTGTATACTTATGGACCATCAAAAGCATGCGTTGTATGAAAATGACTTAAACAGGACCAGTCCGAAATTTTACTGCTTTGGAAAGGACTGGTGGTCGATTTCAAACAATCTTTGACGCTTGGCATAAACAGAAATATTACGACACTGTTTAAAACACACATGTAATATGATACACTTTTATAAGAAAAATCCAGATCATTGTTTCATGTTTACAATATTATATGGCATTGTTGTGAAATACTTCATATACAGGGTTTAGATACATCTCTGCCATTCAAAGCGTCAAATATTTCACGCGAAAAACAAATCGCAGACCGCGACCCCGACCGATTGGCATGTTCAGAAATAGGCCCGATGACCGAGGGGCAATTGTTTAGTTGTAGTGAACTTCTATATCCATGGAATCATTTGGTTTCTTGCCTTTCGAGAAAACAAAAACATACCATGAATCGAATAAAAAACCGACCTTGATGTAAAAGCTTGCCATCATATTATTGTCCAACCCTTTCCCAAACAAGACCTGGTTTTGACGTCCTTGAAAATGCTTGGGAAAACACTGAGACAAAAGAAGAAACTGTTGATAACCAGCAGTTCCTCCTTTTGTCTCAATATTTTCTTTGCCATATTTTACACAAATCCTATCTTTAATAACATCCATTTTGTCATTTATGGCAGTTTTTGAAGTTTAAAATTTTGTCGTTTGGGAAAGGGTTAAGAGTTTTCAGATTTCTTTTTTTGCGAAACGCAGCACATAATTCAATCGTACCCGGAGAGGTTCATACAAAATTTGTGGTAGGGTGTAACTAAAAATTCTGCTTATACATGCAATCCTTCATATCTATCCTTAGGATTATGATCATATCTTTAAACGATCAGATCTTGATGATATTCTCGAAACTCGACGCCATTTGAGTCCATCTAACGCTTTTATTAACAAATTAAAATTTGATTTCTTAAAAACGCCCCATACGCTTTTCGTATCAGTAGGTAGTCAATTGGATGGCTGTTTCGTGGCGAACAATCAAGTAGAACTCGACTGGCGATTCAGCCAAATTGCAAGAAAATATTTATGCAACTCGCATTCTAAGTTACCCGAGAGGCTCAAACACTAGGAACGCGATTAGAAGTTGGCGTTCAAAGAGATCGAAATCAGAGAACTATTAATTACCTAAAAACGACGATATACACAGTACAATGTATTTTCAAGACTGCAACTCTCTGTAGAACATCTCGAGTAGTGCAAGGGCGTCAAGTTTTCGCTTAAATAACTACTCACTAGACAGAAAAGCACTTTTCTTCTTATCGCCGACAAGTAGGAATTAATCACTTATGTTGCCGAAGGAATTAAAGGCACGAGGGGTTTTTAATTACCGTCTCTTACAGATCCTTATCTTTAACAGGTAGGATTTCCGCTTCCGGAGAGTCGAGGATCCCAAACTATTCTGAAACGATTCACTCCGGATAGACGGCATGGAAACTAGTCTAGAATGGTGCCCAGTCTATTAAGGATTACAATCCATCATTTAAATACAAAACACTTCGGGTGTCATCCGTAGCAACGGAAATTGACGAGGGGATCCCTCGTCAATTTCCGTTGCCACGGATAACGCCCGGATATTGACGAAGGTATCTCTCGTTAATTTCCGATGTCACAGATAACGCCCGAAGATGCACGTAGTGTTTTGTATCTAATGATGCGTTGTAATCCTCAAATATATATGTGACCCGTCACGCTAAAAGGGACCTTATAGGAAGTGTGAAAAATATCGACCCTAGTCAGTCTGCGCAGCCAGACTAGGGCCGACACTTTTCACTTCCGTGTCATTTTCTAAATCCGGAATGTTCCCCTATCTTACTATACATGTATGTTCATTTTTCGCACACAGGATCTGGTTGACCTGTGCTGGGTCTGACAAGTTTCTCATAATTTGGATTTTTGAAGTTCGGATAAGGTCCCTTTTAGCGTGACGGGTCACATATTTTGGGCTTTAAAGGAGTCGCTAAGAACAACTTCTCTGGGTGTTTACGAAGGCTGGTTGGTCGTTCGGATATCCTCGAATAATGTCGATCAAAGATCGATTCATCGACTCGGAAGTGTGTGTATGAAGAAATGTTAAAAAATCGCATTTCTTAGCCGGAAGTTATTACGCTCCATAAAGTAGTTTTCGATGTCATCCAAAATGAACAACCATGGCAACTTACAGGACTTGCATGGTGAAATCATTCTAAAAAGAGAAGACACAGACGAACGTTTTGAATTGTTGTTCTATTCTATTCTATTCATAGTCTGAAAGTATTTCTGCGACATGCATCCAAGGTATGATTCGACAGAATTGTCCGTGGTGTTCCAAATGGCTGGTTGGTATCCATGTTGGTCTAAAATGCCACGAAAGTCCTTTTTTCAGATCCAGGCTCAAATTTTACTTGATCGTCAATAACGTTTTATCACATCTAGTCAGTCCCTAGCCTTTTTCCACCTTCTCCGCTTCAAACCGCTTACAAATCGGTTGTAAACATATTAACAGAAGTGTTGCAATTGTTGTTTCACGGAATTACCCGTTATATGTATTGAGCATATGATTTTCTTAGCATCTCCATGTACACACATTTCGTCTTGAACCTCAACATGTTTTCCCTTTCGTATATCATGATCCTGTTTGAATCACTGAAAAGAGCGACCTATGTGATCAATCACTTTTGCAAAGGGCATGTCCGCGTGCATCATGGCTCTGTTACAAATAACTAGTACCTGAGCCACAGGGCATTATAAAACAAACAGAGATGGCGATAAACACACATAGATAATAAAGCAAATGGAGATTCTTGGTATTTCAAATACGAAAACTGGGGCATCAGGTTTGGAGTGTATGGAGTTTTAGGTCCCACTCAACAGGTAAGGTCATTTGGAGACGGGACCTCGGTTTCAAGTCTCATCCGAAAGACTGGAGAACAGGGATCGAACCAGCGACCCCTGTGTTTCAAGTACAGCGCGTTACCACTGCACCACCTCCGCCCCTGAGGAATCAGGACTAGAACCCACGAAGCGATCGTACGTGTGCATAGTTGCTACAAGGTCATGGTTCAAACCAGACAGGGACACAGGGTCTGCGGACAGATAAGGGACGGTAATAAGTAAGGCCATACTGATAATAAAGCAAATGAATACTCGTGGTTTTATACGCTTTTACAATCAGTGGTGTTATTTTAGACGATATGGGGAGTTATTTCGATACGTTCTTAAGAGGTATTTAACTAGAAAACCCCGTAAAAGTGGCCATTTTATCTCCCATCTTTAATAGAAATAGACAGATTATGTACCCATTTCGTCTGCCTCGTTTTCGTTCGGCACGCGATCCCTCCACGAGGTGGCATTTCAATGGCGTCTCGCCGCCATTTTGTTGGAATTAATTCCATCGGCGTGTTTCAAAATCGTCGTAACTACAGCTTCTTGAAGCTGTAGTTACGGCGTTTTTGAAATACGCCGATGTTATGACGTATGGTTATTTTCAGAAGAAATTGGTTCTGATTTCGTATTCTTGTAGGCGCTTAACATTATCAGACATTGGCAGACTCGGAAATTATCGTTATTTCTTATTTCTGTATCATATACGTGGACATTTGCATTTCCCCGCACTCTATAAACCTAAATACAAAAAATACAACGTCGCAAACCTCGTAAGAACAGCTTCATTTAAGCTGTGGATGTGAGAATTTGGAAGAAAAGCATTGACAAGATGCTTCTCATGACGATTCTTTTACCCCCATTTCCCATAATAAACATATTATTTCCACTTTAATCGGGTCAAAATTGTGAGCTGGTTGTGATATGATAGATCAGGCCCCGGTTTCTCGAAAAAAACCCAACTTAAGTATATTCTCATGAGAACATGCTCAACATCAAACGGATACTCTCCGACGTTCAAGGGTATTTGATTAAAGTTCACGTGGATTTCGTGCGATTTGAGCACGGTGCTCAGATTTGAGCATGAGAACGTACTTAAGTTTTTTCGAGAAACCGGGGCCAGATCTATACTGTACTTTTGAAAATGAATTACACTGTATCTAAGTTATAGCATGGGAATCCTTTGGGGAAACGATTGATCAACAGGTTCTCTCTTCCCTTCAATGTTGTCTTTATCTATATTCCAGATATGGACAAAAGAAAGAAAAAATGTATATTAATGCCAGTTGCCTCCCACGAAAACACCCTAACTGCCACCACACCGGTGCATTGCCGGTATTTCTTTACTCAGTTACGTGCTGATACCTTATTCTAAATAGGTTAAAAAGGGGAATGCTGCTTCTTTCAAATAAGTATTTTTGTCATAGAGGAATGTACCTCTCAACACCAAAGTGCATTCTAAGTTCTTTTAAGTACAACAAACACAGCACTTTCTCTTTGATTTTCCAGCATTTGATAAACTTTTAATTGACTACTTTGCGTCATTGGCGCCATTTTCGTTATTGCCGGCGAAAACTTGCCATTTACGGGTTTCACAGCCTTATTGCGATCATTTACACCACGTTTGTAAATTTTACAACCATTCACAGTATGGGGCGAAAATTGTTTGGAACGAAAATTGTTCAAGACGAAATTATCATATCTATTCACCAATCAAAATGACCGTGCCGTCATGTGAAAAACACTTTTTGAAGTAGGCTATCCGTCTGTGATATTTCAAAATTTCGTAACTCAAACTTTAATTAAGCTGGAGTTACGAGGTTTTGCAATAACACCGACGTTTCGCACAGTGTGGCGAGAATCGGACCTTTTCGCCCTAGGTCTTTTTTGGTCCCTGTCGAGTGACTGCCTATCAGATTATTTTTTTTTTCTTTTCTTACCTTTCTCGTTTATCAACGAAGTTTCACTGAGCCCTATGTTGTGGCGGTGCGGTTCAAATGACTTAAGCGATCTCGGAGCGAAATATTCCCGCTTTGTGAATAAAATGGCGACCACCATGAGAGAAAAGTGTTAATGGACTTCTAACCTGACGACACCTAGATGGCGCAAACGATCCGGTCATTTAGCTGGAGACGATTTTAGCGAAAATGGTAAAATGAGAATTATTGGACGGGGGAATTTTGCAAAATCGAATAGACCTAAGCAAAGAAGAACTAGTTCTATTGAATTTATTTTTGTCTCTATATTTCGATCGTTAACCCAGTCCCACACAGTGACTCTTTTTGACTCCCTACGAGAAAATGGCTTTGGAAATATCAAATAAATACAAATTTCATTCACTTGAAATTGTCGTCTGCAAAATCTTTGAATTTGGACCAGTCTAAAATTTTGCTGTTTGGTAATGGGTTAAATGTTGTTTTTAAATGACTCATTGAAGAATGTAGTTTCTCAAAAGACAATGTCGGAAACGGTTTGGATGTCGAAAGTAGCTCGCCGAATTGAACTGAGTTGAAAGGAAATACCAAAAAGAAAATGCATTCAGAATGCACATCTGATGATTAAATTTATGCTAAACAGTTTACCTAAGTTCGCCATTCAGTTAAGACCAACACTCGAGATTGCGCAATCGAGCCGCCATCTTAATTGTCTGTGCCTTAGTTTCGTATAAACTTTGTCGGACTTTTTATCTGATAATGTACGTTTAATAAAATAAAGTTCGCTGCATTAATTGTAATTATATCTACGCTGTGTGGAATAACATTGACTCAGAGCATCCAAAGTTTGTGTTTGTCCGTTTGATTTCGGGTGGAAAGAAAGTTGTCCGGCAATAAAGCAAGTCGCGTCAGGATTAAATGGATCCTGCTATAAGACACCCAACAACATTACATATACACTTGAATGTTTCGATTCCAATTACCTTCTCACTTACAAAAAGCGTTAAATACTGAAACCATGCATTTCGTTTTCTTTGTTGTTGTTGTTGCTATCATTTTCTACCATAGAAACTTAGCATCCAATGCTTTGGTTTATATTTTCATCTGCTTTGTGACCCCTTCCGTTTTTTTTTGTTTTAGTTTTTTTTTTTTTTTTGACCTGTGACCTGTGAAATATTTTGATGTTTTGTTCATTCATTGGAAGTAATGTAGTTGAGATTTGGGTCATTCAGCATCAAAACGATTCAAAACAGCGAAATGATAGATCTCATGCTGTCAATTCAGAGTTTATATATATAAGCTTTCATATTTTCACTATCATCATTACGATATACCTATTCTGTTATGCCGCAATATGATTACATAGGCAACGTCTGCCATTTTGCTGATACATGCAAATTAGGCAAAGATAAACAAATAAACTTTCACACACTTAGTTTGTTAGACTGATGTCAGTCTGTTAAGAATAACATCATTTGTATTGAGAAATATGAAAATATGGTACATAGAAAATTGTTGCTCTGTGTCGTTCTTAACAGACTGAGAAAATCCCTTTGTAAGGTAATCCGACCCATAGATAAAATCCGACACCAAGCAGTGGGCCCTACTCCACAGCTTGATAACATAATTAGCTGCTAAGATTTATAACTGCAGTCTGAAAGAAGACTTGATTTTCCCCTACCTAATCATTGAAAACATTGTAGACATTGAAAATATAGAGCAAAAATAAGAAAATTCTGATTGTTATCATTTTCTCCTTTTTCCTCAATACCTTTTCCGTTTATTATTATCCACAAATTCAATCTTTATCAACAACCCTTCTTTCGTTTTTGGACTGGACAACCCTAAAATGTTACCGTTTTGGGAAAGGGTTGATCCTCTACAACAATAATTTGCTGCCGTTGCTGCTTTTCAACAAAACCCTCGTAAGTGCATCTTAAAACAATCTGCAGTTACCATGTTTTTATCTAAAAGCGACAAATTTGTATATACATTTTTATTTGTTGGTCAGTTTTTTGGGGTTTTTTTTGGACTAAAGCATGAAATTAACACATTTAGATATTCTCTATCAGATGACAGTGTGACGTTTTTGAATTGATATAAAACAGTCGGTCTGTAATGTTAACCAAATAGTTATCTGATAATGTACCGTAATACATTAGGCTTAACTAATTTGAACCACCTGTGGCGACCAAAATTTTGACTCCTTTCATTGTCAATTCCCAAGGCCCTGTATAGTTAAGACCAAGGGAAGTTAATATGTGTAATTTATTTCTGAGTGTTAGACTCCCTTGATTTTTCAAGAGACATAAACACATATACAGGGCCTGACACAAGGCTATTAGTTTGTCTATGATGATCGTTACAAATTTACCCACGGTATTTTCAAAATATAGTGTTCTTTTTGTCAAACGAAAGCATTTTCTGTCGTCTAAAGAATTTGTAAACGACCAACATACAAAATAAAAAAACTTTCGATTCCTGTATTTTCAGAATTCTATATTTTTACAAAATGGTGTAGCCTAGAACAAACCCTCCCATGAACAAATACCGTACGATCTCCATTTACTAACAAAACTCAAACAGAAAAACTGATTAGTATTGACAAACATGGCAAAGACAGCTTCACAAGATCTTGGGGAAAAGTAGAAAAAGATGGTGACCAGCATTTTCTACCTGTCTGTCAAATATTTCTTGTCCTTCAGTGGCAGATCCAGGATTTCATTTATGGGGGTTCGATTATATGCAAATAGGGGGGTTCGGTTTTCTAATATTACACAATTTTGAGTGAATTTCTGCATGAAAATAAAATAATCAGGCTACAGAGTGGGGTTCGTTCGTCTTGGGTACTCTGCATGCACTGTGTGGGGGATAAGGGTCGATAGAAAATGGAATATCACAAATCTCATTTCTGAAATGCTTCAGACGCATAAATATTAGGCAAAAGGGAAATTTGCAAGGATGCTCGCCTATTGCACCTAGCCAGGAATCATCTGTGAATGGATAACCTACAACAATTCAGAAACTATCAGGATAAGCATTGATTTGTTTTGCCAAACCAAATTCCACCAGTGATAGCCGATCAAGCGCTATCAGCTTTAAGCTTGTTTTCTGATCAATGTTTTGTGTAAGATATCATCGCTTTTTTTTCAAAAACCTCGTAAATACAGCTTGTTTTAAGCTGTAGATACGAGGTTTTGGAAGAGAATCGACAATATCATTGCATATCGCTGCTTTTCTACGAAAACCTCGTAACTGCAGCTTAAAACAAGCTGCAGTTACGAGTTTTTCGTTAAAAAGCGACAATATCATTGCATATCAAAACTGATATCTGCAATCATTGGCTCTTTTGTTGTGAGATCACGACAGGTTTAACAACCGACTAGACACGGTGAAAACAACGGCGGTCCTTCCTGATAGGTGTGATGTAAGTGTGATGGTGTGAAAGTGGTTTGTGTCTGCATCTAAAACATCGAGTAAAGAGGAGAAAACCAGCTTCTTTTCTCTTTAAATACCATTGGTCTTGGCTTTAAAGCAAGTTAAATTGTTTAACCTTTTCCAGAAACAAGGCCTGAATTTGACGTCCCTGAAAGAAACGTTGCTAGAAAAATTAAAGAAAATGCTGATTTATAAACGGACCTTGTGTCGACTTGAGCATCTTTATAAGTTTAGTGACACAGATTGACAGGTAAACAAAGAATGTCTGAAATAGCTTTGGAAAACTTCGAGGCAAAAGATAACCTGCATTGTCTCCCTTTGTCTCAATATTTGTGGCAATGCATATCCACCTACTTGAGCTCATTACATGCGATTGTTTGGTAGTGATAGTTGAGTGGTAGAAATTACAAATCGCATTAAAATGAGGGATTAGTCGGAATCTTGACTTATTAATCCTGGTCTAAGACGTATGTCCTGCAACGGCGTCATATTCAAATGGATTGGTAGTGATCTTAAAACATCACTGCACAGCGACGCATTTTAACCCCCACCCCTACCCCAGGCTTGAGAAAACATGGTGGAAAATGAAGAAATTGCTTGTGACAAGCAATTTCTTCATTTTACACAAGGTTTTCTATGCGAACACTCAAAACAATGCACGGGTTGCAATAAGGCCTTAATAATTATTATCTTAATATTCTATTGGATTGGAATTCTTATATAACTAATAGATCATTATATCATTCAAACTGAAAGCAATAATGTCAAAAATCCGAATTTCTTATGACAGATCCAGTTCTTTTCGTAACAGCTTATTTCTTTATCAGTTTGATCAACGAGGTTTTGATCAAACTTGATCGAAACACGATAAACAAGTACAATAATGCACTAAATACCGGATTAACGCATGTCGGACCATTACAGGTGAGAGTGGTTTGGGACCCCGACCTTTATTTTTTAAGAAAGGGTCCAAAAGCACTCTCATTTTTTTAAAAAAAAAGCACACGGACCTGTCCTCTGGTTAGAATATACTTGTTCAAATTATAAGTTCTCGTGCAATCTTTATCAAACATGGACAAACGTATCTTGGAAGTACACACAGACCGTTCTGTTTCTATACGAGTAGACATAGACTATTCTATATAGGCATGTACACCGAAAGAAAATATAGATATTTTGTTGGCACCCTTATAGTTCGACAATTTTATACTTTTCCTATCATTTGCCACATATTTACAACATAATATCAATTACTTCATTTGATAGGGAAGCCAAAGAAATGACAAAAATGACGACACCTAATATGTCATTGTAAGCAATTGCGTTCAACAAATACATGTATGTACGTTTTGTAAAGGGATAAAGATTCGATAATTTCCGCGGGTCACCCCGTGAAACCATTGTTAAATCAGACAAGAAAACTTCGAAAATCGGAGATTTGGCCGGCGCCTTGCGACTGAAAATTAACGGGAAAATATAATACAGATTTAAGCGATTTTTGGTCTTACGGATTAACCTCTAAAGCTTTGCTTTTTGAGACGTTCTTCGCTATAATGGGCTTTAATATGTAAAGATTAAATAGTTTTGGACAACTTTTATCGACCTTTGGCTACATGGTAATATGAAAATCGAATGCTATTTATCAAATTATTATAGACATATATTTTCGGGTTCAAAGCAAGATGCAATGATGATGTAATATTGGTGATATTTAAGGAGGTCTTACCATTTTATACACGTTAAGATAGAATCTTCTGAAAAGACGACAAATTTCTGGACACGCTTGTAGAAACTTGCAGAAATTATTTCTATGCAAAAGCATTTTAACAAGGCACCAATAGTTGCCTGATGATACTAGTAATCATGTTTGATTGTGACCAACAATAATTCTAAAAAAAAAATACTGCGGGACTTTATTTTAAACAAATCTTTCTCGGATAGTCAATACAACAAAAGGCAGCGTCATTATCTGATATCACTTTCATACATATTTCTTTGAAAATTCATACTTCAAACCCAAAACGCACCGTTTAACCCGTAATGTATGTAATATATTATCTTTCCATCGCTTCGAAGAAGGCGGCAACAACTACTTCCTATGCGTCGTAACTTCCGGAAACCAAGGACTATCTCCCGCGGATTGATTTTCCTCCCATCACGTGGTCAAAGGCTTCCGGTTCTAAAGCCGATCTCTCCCACGCTTGAAAAGAAGTTTTTAAACTTATCTGTCCCCTCTATTAGCTGATCATCAATAGTTTGCAGAATTTTAACGTTACACAATAATTAGAAATGTACATTTTCTGGCCTTAAACGTTGAACAAGAAGTTTTATATTTACTATTTACTATAATCATTTACAGTATTGAATAATATTCTGATGTAGACAGATAATAAGATGACGCTGGTCGAATATAAGATTCAACAAAAACATAATGATTTCTCCGATGGTCTGACCTGTATCGACACTTTTCGTGATTTCTATAAACCGTTTTGTTAAGTGACTTCAAACCAATTTAGCCTTTCATCTTATCAATCGTTGTCCATTATAGTCCGTGAGAATAAGAATGTTGAAAGGTAACATTTCGTGGGAAAATATTTATCGATCTTCCTTACAGACCAACCCAAAGTTATCAATGAAGAATTTTACGTGTGTATCGTTGGTACCGGATGTAGCGTCCATACGACCGACGCCAACAGAAGATCGTTATATAACGAGGGAATGCTGTGTGGATACGTAAAAAGCCATCGTAAAAAGACATTCGATACAACAGTATTTCTTCAACAAATGGTTCAATTGGTGAGTGTTGTGCACCTAACCATTTTCCTCAGTCATTTTTCGAACCAGCGAAAAGACGACATTCAATTAGAGCCACAAGTTGTCTGTTAAAAGTAGATTATTAATGTGAACGAAATGTGAATGTTTTTATCAATAAAGAAGAAAACGACAAATGAAGAGGAGAAAATACTGATTTGATACTTTCCTTCGATGTGTGTGTGTGGGGGGGGGGGCGGGGGGGGGGGGGGGGGGGCTAAGACCTTTTTGGGCATCATATCTAGACCTATTTATATCTGATATAAGATAACATATATGTGTGATACATGCCGCGTTTAACATGTTGTAAACTATTACCCTGACATAATTATGTCACCCACATTCTTAGATGCATGTCAAATAGGTGTGGTTCTTCCTATCAAGTTTGATCAAAATTTCATCGAAACAATCAACGGGTGTGATTATCAGTTTAAATCTAGTTATCTATTGTCTAAATCTGTGGGTATCTTGCGAAGAATGCTGTCCTAAATTTTAATGCATGTTTAGAATTAGTGCATAATATCTTGTACAAAGTAAATTAAGTAAACATTTTGATATAGCTCACGATAAATGACCTGTCAGAGCATCTCTAGCTGATAGCTAGAGATGCTCTGGCATGTCATTTATCGTAAGCTATACCCGCTGTATTCTTAAAATAGTATAAAAATGTTACCCTGTCGTTCTGTAGATATTACTACGAACCTTGCTATAAGGACAATGATACCAATGCATGAATATGTCAACCCTTTTTAATTTTCTCACTTTCAGGAATAAAAGTAGCCATTGAATCTTCGGAAAACTAGGGCCAAGGCCCTTTATTTTAATTTGTTTATCAAAATGACAATCAATAAATCATTTATTATAAGGAAAAGTTGCCGTTACGGGTGCATAGGTATTTCGCAAAATACATCTTGTTCTTTACACAATGTAAAATCAAGAATGGTTGGTTGACTGCGATTCCAGCTAAGATTAGTTTATATACCGTCAAGGGTTCTCGGAAAACAATAAAACTAACATCTAATGGAAAAATCGAACAGAAAAAGTAACTTTATACAATAAATAAGGTAACTCCAAACCTAGTCCATAAATTTTAATGCGGGAACTGTTTATACGAAAATCTTTTATTCGTTGCGTGGCCTCCCAAGGCGCGCATGAAAATAACATTTTATACACTTTTACAATAAAATACTTTCCGTTTTCTCTTTGAATTCTGGGTTTTGTGGCAACTCAGTGTTTACTTACATCTTAAGCGCTGTCGTCTGCCTCCGAAACAACAGATTGCGAATAAAATTTATGGATTTATTCGCAAAATGGCGGCCATTAACGATCGACAATAAAGTTTCTTTCAAGCTTCCAAGATAACAGGCATTTAACCAACAAAAATGACGACTTTATCTGTTTTATTATTTACAATTCGGTTCTGTGTTTTTATTCAATGTTTTATATGGAAGTTTATTCGCATTTTTGCGTCTTATATGACGCAATTGGCTTGCGGAGAGTCTATTGGCTATATATGCATACATGTGCATGTTTTCATTTAATCCGAGTTTTCTCTGACGAAATTCGCTCTTTGATATGTTGATGTCGCTCATTTACATGAGCGACACCAACATATCAAAGTGCGCGTTTCATCAGAGAAAACTCGGGATTGGTTTTCATTTTGAAGCAGAAAAATATCAGACCTGTCCAAATCGATAACCACGAGGGCTATATAATAAATGGCTGCTAAATAGAAAATCTGTAAAAAGAGCATAGAAAATATTGAGGGAACAGCAGAAACAGAGAATTGTCTGCCTTTTCTACTTGTGGCTTATTGGATAACATAGCCTCTTCTGTTAACAAAGTTAACGCAAACGCTCGTATTGGGAAAAAGATTGAAGCGATGCCCCCTCACCCACCAAATCAAAATACATGTATATGTCGTGCAAAATGTGCATAGATTAAGCGATCATTTACCCCCAATCGACTTTTAATCAACAAATTATCGAATAATCAGCGAAATCTGCAAGTGTCAATCCGACTTAATCAAAATATCATTGCTTTTCATCGAAAACCTCGTAACTGCAGCTTAAGACTAGCTGCAGTTACGAGGCTTTCGAAGAAAAGAGATGATATGCATTTTCTAGTTTTCAAAAGATCGATTAAAGTTTATAACATTTACAATCCGCGATTTCTATACATGTTGACAAGCGTTTTCAAACCCCCCTTTTCTTTCAATGTTATCGCAATATTTATATCACCCATTGACGAACTAATTGTTCGTGTCAAATTTCATCAAAATCGATCAAATATCGATCACCTATCGATTGTAAGCCTTTCATCGACCTTGGTAGACGAAAGTGATTGTAGGCATAAAAGTGTTTATATTATGTAATCAATGCGTGAAGGATTCTTACAAGCTGATTTCTTGATTTAGATACGTTTTAACCCTTTCCCGAATAATGGCTAGTTTGTACGTCATTTGAATGAAATGAAAACTTTGATACAAAAGAAGCAAATGTTACATGAAAGCATTTTCTCATTTTTCCTCAATATTTTTAGTGCCCAGATCGTAATAATAGGTTCCAAAACGAAAACTGCAATCAACCATTTCCCTAACAATTACTTGTTTTAACGTTCAAAACCAAGAAATTTTTGAAAATCCCTGAGAGAAAAATAAGTAAATGATGATTACCATCATTTCCTCTTTTCTCTCATTGCTTTCCATTCTACGAAATGCAATTTTCACTTTAACCCATTACCATACAATGACTCCTTTTGACTCCCTAGAAGAAAAAGGCTTGAGGAAACATTGTGGAAAATGAAGAAATTGCTTGTGACAAGCAATTTCTTCATTTCCAACAATGTTTTCTACCCAAAAAGACCAAAACATCTTCCATGTTATTCACTTAAAATTGTCATCTGCAACATCTTTGAATTTGGACATGCCTAAACTTTTGCTGTTTGGTAATGGGTTAAAAATACATTCGACAATAGTTGTGTCCAAGTCAGATGGACCGTCAAAATATCTCGACATAATTATCCGGAATTCGAATCATCCGATTTTTTTTCAGTTTCTTTCGAAATGACATTGTACCACCATTTTTGTTACTCAAGTTGGTCATACGTTCATAATTGAAATATAAAATGTACATGTAGAAGGAAAATAAAAAACCCGAGCAATTATGCGACTAGAATATCACTTCGATTTAAGCAGAAATTCGATTTATCCAGTATCGAGACAACTAATGCTACACGTACTTTTCTAGCCGATTATATCAGTTTTTGGTTAGTCTAAAATATTGTAGTTCGAAAATAGCATGGAACGGTAGCAATGGCCCGATAAACAGCATTGTATTTGTGTCACAGAATGTTATCAATTAAATTTTCAGAAGTTTCGTGTCACTATATAATATAGAATAGAACTTTCAGTTTATCTTCTTAAAACAAACATAATAGAACACCATAACCTTTTCCCAAACGGCAAGTTAAAACTATACCCATTTGAATGACGTTGTTGATGGAGAAATAGATATTGTTAAAGATGGGATTTCATTTTGCTTACAATACAGCACACAAAGTTTCTAGGCAAATGAAACGAACCAAGAATCGAAATATAAAGCGCCTGAATAGAATTACCCCACCCACTTTCAATATACAATATACACCAAACCAAAGGTCTGTTCGATTCAGACTTCTCAGCAAAACACGTCCCCTTTATGTATCTATTTGTACTAAAAAATGTCATTGGAAAATTTAGGTCCCAGGAAAACGGCCTTATGCAAACCCCCCATTTTGCTAAAAAGTGAACCAGCTACTGAATTAAGCGGTAAGTACTGTAATAAACTCAGAATTGACAGGAATTGCAACAGAAGTGTGGCATATTAAACATATAAACATGTATATCGTCAAAAACTCGCGTGTCGTTCCATAGGATCAGTACTTTTAAGGACAGATCCTCCATTTATTTCCCACGGTAAGATTTTTTTTATTTTTTCTGTACTGATATTTAAATATATGAGAAGTAAAAAAAATGACTTAAAAACTATAGGTCACCAAGCGAATTAAAAAGTCAATGGATTTCAATGGAGACTACTCTTGTCTAAAATTGCAAAAATGGGGTGTCACTTAAATACCCACAAAAAGGTGTTTGGAATGACTAGGATTACATATAAGTCTTTATTATGTTCGATATGTCTTATTCTGTCTAAACGAGTATCAATTTGGGAAAATTTAGCGATGATTTTGAAGTTTTTAGGAAAACATTCTTTCAAAAGTAGCTGAAATTGCTCTTATTTCGCAACGTTTCTGATAATAAAAAAAATCCAGCGGTAAGATTTTTTTCTTTTTTGGTATAGACATAGTGCTTGGTCATACCTACAAAAACGAAAAAAGAAAAATATATCAAACCAAGCGTTTTTCTTAGTTATAAGTAAAATTTGGTTTACTTTTTGCAGCTCTGTCCGAAATTGTTTCACTACTTTTATCCATTTTCTTCCTTATTACCAGCTTAAGATAATAAAAGTGTCAATCTTTTGTATCCATCTGAAGCGTACTAGCTCATAAAGACACCACTTTGCTTTTGTTGCTCCGTTTCCCATCGCTAACGCCAAATGTTGAACGCGTAACAAAAAGCAAAATGTACCATCCGAGTACTGTTACACTTTAATTGACCAAACAGAGAAAATTTAAATAACCGAAAAGGGTCTTGTCATTTATCAACCAAACATTAACTAAATGTAAAAAATACATTTGCTGAAAAAGGCCAATCATTGAAACAGCTTTAATTCGTTATTTAGGGTATGCGCAGTAACAACTGGAGGATCTGTCCTTAACTACTGTGAGTTATTGGAAATAACAAACCTACGTCAATCAATTATTAGCTCGTTCCTGCATATGATATTGCCACTTCTTGACGCCCCAAAAAGAAAGGGGTTTTGGCAAAGCATACTTTAAAATGAAGAAGCTACATTTTCTTCATTTCCAACAATGCTTTCTACCAAGATCGACATAGAAAATTCAAATTTCGCTCACCTGAAATTGTCGTCTGCATTATCTTTGAATATGGAACAGTCTAGGTGCCGTTAGAAAATGTTGCTTAGCACGTCTGTCATTTTCCTTGATATTTCTTTTAGCTATGGTACACGTATCTTCTGTGTACATGTACAAAATGTCATTTAGTCCTCTGTGCTTATAAGAACAGTTCAAGACTGTCGTTTGGGAAAGTGTAAAAGAGCCAGGCCTATTATACATGTATATCTTGATTATTTTCTTTTATCCTTTCTGTAATCAGTCTTAGGAAAGGGTAAACTTTGTAAATCGTCAAAAACTCGCGTGTCGCTGTATATTGATTTTATTTTATTCTGTGATTTACTGAAAACAACAAAACCGTGTCATTTTACCACACTTTTCCATTCAATTTTTACCCATGTCCAGAACAATTCCTGGCTTTTGACACATTAAAGCAAAAGAAGGAAATGTTGATAACCAACAATTTGTCCTTTTGACTAAACTTGTTCGGTACTATATTGTTTAACAATCCAGTATTTACCAACATTATTTTCGTCGTCTGCGATAGCACAGCTTTCATATTGGAACATGGTATAAATTTTAACCGTTTGTGATTCTTTTTTACCCCAAACCCCATCTGAAATGAATTTTAGGTATGGAAAATGGACCTTATGTCAAATGAGAACTTCATAGATCGTCACGCGCATTCTGATCTAGATCCTTCTTCGCTTAAATTGTCCTAAGGACACCTTTTTTTCATATATATGCTGAACATTAACAAAAACCTAAAAAAGTGATTGAAATAGATCTACTAGTACGCTGCAAATTGTCGAATGATCAAACAATATTGTTTTCAAACGCTTTCTTTTATGTGAACGTCAATATCAAGAGAACGTTCGGCAAAGGCTTAAATTCATTGAATTAGACATCATCTGTAGTAGAGCAAAGGGCTTAAACTCAGGGAAGCACTTTTTCCAGCAAGTTAGGCGCCGGGAAACGAAGCCTATTTCAATCACGATGAAACCGCGCTGACATGTCTCCGCCTACTGTCTCATTTATAGTCAAATCGTAGGGTTAAACTCCTCCCCTTTTGCATAAAGTCAACGAGCTAAAATATGATTTACGTATCGACTTGTTCGTATTTATCTATTACTCATAAAAAATGTTATTATTTTTATTAACATCGAAAATTGTATATGTCAACCCATGTCGGATCGGTCTGACCACGTTTAAAATGCAGTGGCTTTAATTGTTTTACAAGCAAATCATCGTATCGTTTGAAGCGAATAACGTCTAAATGGCATACATGTGATTATTTAGTGTGTTTTGTGTTTTTATCGGATATTTTCAATACGACGGCTGTTTCTCCTATTATTTTCAACGACGCTGTGTATTGCCTAATTGGATTTTTGGTACATCATTCCAGTCAAACACACGCACATACAGACAGACAGGCGGTCTGAGAGCCAGGAATATACCATTTTGTCTAAATATGGACTGGTTAGTACGAATACAGAGCTATAGATTAGGGTGTGTAGTGGCTTTTTTATGCTAAAATTTTGTCTATTATTAATAAAACCCTAAGTTGTGGGTACTCATTGGAATCGTCTCACCGAGACGATTCCATTGAGTATCCACAACATAGAGTTTAGATTTGGGAAAAAATATAATGCCTACACACCTCTTGATGTCTGTTTTTTTTTTTCAAGAATCTATGTTTTATGACGATTTCATGAGACGTCTGCAATTAGTACCCACAACATGCAGTTTGTATTTTAAATATAAAAAATAGAAAACTTTCCCCCCTCCATTATAATCTGTATTTTTCATGGATGTATTGTTTACATGACGTCACCTGAGATAAACATTATATAGCCTGACACGATCAGTTGTAAAGAACAAGATCGGCTTTCAATATGTCATCGATACTGATCTTATCTGCTATCTAATCCATGCTGATAGATTCCCTTTCCTGTAATATGGATCTTTTAGCATGACTGCAGAGTGATAATAATAATAAAACCAACATCTTATTAAAACGCTGATTTGGTCTCTGTTTTGAACTCATTATCTGAATGTAGTTTTAGAAACATGAAAAAATGTCTGATAGATCTAGTAGCAATTTCAAGCACAAATATTCGACTGAATTAGCTTGTTAAACGATATGAGATGTCGTTGTGCTGTGGTTATCGTTGTTTACAAAAATAAAATGGTCCAATTATTCTAAAGAGAAAACATTGATAGAAATGGACATACTGCTTGCAAGAACTACTGCCCTTTTAATTAATGCTTCCAAAGATATCAAAAGCTAAGATCAGTCAAATATGTTTGTAGAATTATTTTGAAAATTATTGCATTTGAGTTGTTTCTATGTAGCATTTTATTCATAGAGATTTCAGTTCTATCAATTTTTGCTTGTCTTTTCGCTGGATATTTAATATTAATTGCAGCAAATGAAGTGATTGAAAATTTATGTATTTTCATGAATGTGTCACCACATACCTTCGTGATATTTTCCTGTTCATTATATAGGCCTAGTACTTTATTCAAGAAAATAAAATGGATTTTGCTGCTAAGAAGCTGTCGAAAATATGCAAAAAGGATATTAACAATATTGTCTACAAAAGAAATAAGGAAAAATGCAAAAAAAAATCAACTTAGAAAATAATCGACCATAGTACGTTTAAAAGAAACTGCTTCTGAATTTTTAGGGACATCCATACATAAATGCTTGTAAACTGTACACGGACTACATGAAAAATCTGTTGGCTCTGAATTATAAAGTAATATTCAGATCTAAACAAAATCTATAAATTGTAACGTCCCTATTGGAGACAGATCCGGAAAATTTGGAGTGAAGCAAAATGCTGTTTTGCTATCTAATTGGGAAAGTTTACAACCATGTTTTGGTGCAGTCAGTCTCCGCCAATGTATTGGGCAAGTTGGTCGACATGGTAGTTTATTCTGCACCCTAGTACCTGCAGGTCTCCACAAAACATTATTTCTAAAATATTCCTGGCATCAGATAAATGGGGAGGGTGAAGATAGTTTGATAACAAATTACTAGCAAAATTATATATTTAACGCTTTCTACCACGATGATTCATATAAGTAATACCTATCTTCTCTTCAAGCGCGTTCTTTGATATGGACTCAGAACTGGGAACGAGTCGATGAGAATACATAATAGAATATTGAAACGATTTTACGTGCGATACTTTTGGTATGTAAAACACAAGAATCAATACAGAATTTAAAAAAAATATGATATCAATTAAGTAGAGTGAAAATCTCTAGTATATTCGGCGAACCTCTTAACATAAAAAAAATCCTGAAATGGTCAATATTCCATGAACAAATTTGATTTGTTCACCCTCAAAATGCAGCCAAATTTCAAAGAAAATGCGGATCCTTGCGGAAAAGAAACGAACCATAAATAAGAAAACACCACAGATCATTTTCCTTCAAAACTAGGTGATGCTTTTTAGCGAGAGAAATTCCCTGCATTCTAAAGATTCATTCATAGCAAACGTTCGACTTGGACACTCAAGCCAGTTCCGTTGAAACCTACAACGCGTTTTATTTTTTCCAAAACAATACCGATTTTTACGCATTTAAGTATATATCTTAAGAATTATAATAGAGCAAGGAAGCCCTTAGAAATAACTCCATTTCTGCAGTTGCTATCCGTGTCATACTGTTAACATTACTAAAGTGTACAGTTTCACTAGCATTTATTTTGCCATCTGTAATTATTTCCATGTATTTAAGTAAGACCAAAACTTTGTCGCTTGAGGAAGGGTTAGAACTGCTTTAGTCTATAATACGAGTATCTATTCAATAAGGCTAGAAAGCAATATTGATATCGTTCTTGTTTCGCATATATCACCGTTTGTCAACAGGAAAATGTTCAATATCTTCTCTCCAAACATAAGTCACGCCCTCCTTATCGCTGATTGGACAAGAGTGGTATATCGATAATGGCCTGACAAGGTTTACAAGTCCGCCGCACAATACATCTTCTGACTCGTGACTCGTGTGTGATTGATAGCGCGCGCTAATTTACATAAACTACGCCTCTTGTTCGCGCCGATTGGCTGCCTGTCACGTCTATACCAATCAGCGGGCTGCAATTAGTTTAACGCCAGGCCGTAAAGTTACATGCTAATCAGAAGTAGTGTTGAGATATCACGCACTATTCGTCCAAAATTTGTTCGAGCTATACTGTCAGAGAATTTGAGTTTTAAAAAGCAAATTGAAAACCATTTATAAACAGTGAATAGATTAACAAGTGCAAACTGATATGTTTTTTAGAAAAACGGATTTATATTAATATATTGGAACCAAGAGGAACTATTGCGAATATCATTTAAATAACGGACAATTTTAAACTTAAAAGTGAACTTTACATACACAAATGGACCTATAGCTGACTTATAGTTTCAACATTTATTTATATTAATATTTATATACAAAACAAGTGGACATTTAGCGGACTATTATAAGAACACAGCTCTATGTGCTGTCTTGGAACTTGTGAACGTTAATCATATATTTTATTAGTTAATGTTTATGTTTATTAAAGTAGCCCTATGTTAGTTGCCAATGATCTACCCAGGATCTAACCCCGAACCGGGCCAAATGGCTTACAATCCATTTCTATTGCACAGGCCTTCGGACTATAGCAGCATGAACTCGCTGCTTGCAGCACAGGCTAACTACCTTCCCGGACTAGCGGCGGGGTTCCAACATCCCAGCTTCGCCAATTCCATCCTTCCGAAGTTGCAACAGAGCATGGGTCGATCCCACTTGACGCCGGCCGATCTGCTCGGCTATCAGCATTTGAGGCCGATTCGGAGTCTCGAACCTCCGGAACAAGACGTGCAAGATGACCCAAAAGTTGAGCTTGAAGGCAAAGATCTTTGGGAACAGTTCAATACACTTGGTACAGAGATGGTTATTACTAAGTCAGGAAGGTTAGTCTTTATGCTTTTTTTCCCATATTTTACTAAGTAATTTGGAATAAAACCCAGCAGTTAGCAAAGAACAAGATCAGTCTGCACATACGTGCAGTCTGACCTTGTGCTATGCTACCTGCCAAAGCAATTGGAATATTCCTGGAAATGTCATGACAGTGGTCTGATTTCAACACTGTACTATGTGATCAAATTTTTTGTGTTCTTTTCAAATTCATAATAGATTATTTGATTTTTATTTTATCATTATTATTCAATAAAGAGTTGAAATTAAATGAAAATAAAAAAGATACCAGGTGCAATTCGGTCCTTTATTTTCATTAGAACTTTAATAATTTGACGGCACAAAAATAGCATTGGCCTAGAAAATATTGAAAGTATTTTTCTCTATAAATGTAGATAGAAATGCATTGAAAATTTACATGATCTGCATTTTCTATGTAAGAACAGAAATGATGATTTTTTAAGACGAATCTTTAGAAAAAATACTTCCATTTTTATAATCATTATTGAAATTACATAATTTGTATGCCTCATGTACTTTAAGACCTACAATTTATTTCACAATGCTCAACCGAAGAAGGCCGTTTGATAAACAAAATAGTGTATAATACCTGCCGCAATATAAACAATTTTGAATCCGTTCATAAAGTCTAGAAAAGGCATGGTATTATTCGCATTCTTTATAAACAAATTTGTCTTCAATGAATTCAAAACAATAGAACTTTACAGCAACACACAAGGAAATTATTCAACATTTTCTAAATATTTTCGTAATTTGTTTACTACAGTTGTATTCTAATATTTCAAATATTTATAAAATGAACTCTGCACTTTTAACTTTTGTGACACTATCCCGGAATATTCTATTAGCTTTGGCATGCATTGTAGAATAAGATGTGCAGTCTGGTCTTATTCTACAATGTCTGTAAATTTAAGATTACTACGACAAGGGTTAAACTTGAAAATGAGGTTAAAATTCATAACTCCAAAAATTTTGTTTTGCATATCTTCCACAAAAGGGAGTAATTTTGTAACGTTATATCTCTGACTCTACAATTTACTCCGTGTGTGTTTAACTTCTTTAATTACTCACGCGGTTATATTTGTGCGTTGACCGTACGACGTAATGCGGACGTTCAAATTATAATCTTATGGATGGGTAGGCCTATGGTACATGAGCGCTAGTGTGGGAGAGAATCTTATGAAAATCTTATAAATCACACATATACGTACAAATACGATATACAATACATTATATTAATTATAATTTAATACGTATAATGCTGAATGTAAAAATAAACACGACGAAAGGGAACAAATGAAGGGGTCTGCGGTGGAATTTCTACCGAGCAAACATAAAATTTAGAAATAATTAAAAAAAAAAAAAAAAAAAAATCTGTTGGTGACTGATGAGCAAAGAGTGATGACAAAATTTAACTCAGAAATATAACTTCTTTTTTTATTGAAAGGAACAGACAACAAAATTAGAAATTATAAATATATTTAATCAATCGAAACAATTCTCCACATACAAGAACCTTAATAACCATTTGCAAAATTACTTTTTCTTCAAAAAGGCTTAATCAAATCAAGCGACAATATTTCCATGTAAATATAAATGTATGAATTAAATACGCCGTAAATGTCTAATGTGTTGGCATACTTAACATAGAACGGTATCTAAACTTTCTTGACCACTAAGTTATTCAAAAATAAACAATTTACAAATGACTTTGGTTTTCAGTTGAACACCTAAATATTTATGTCTCGCTTTTGAAAATAAAAATTCTACTGACATAAACGCATTAAAGACGACTATCTATTAAACGTTTTAGCGCTGAGTATAGGCTAAATTGTTTATTAAATTTTTGAAAACGTGATATGTACATTATTAAACTGGTATTATAATTAATTCATCTTAATTCTAAAGTGGCATCTTTGAATAAAATGGCAAACATTTTGTTCTTATGATTCGACAACAAACAACGGAATTTCAGACAATGCAAAATTTAAAGAATTTCAGAAAATGAATTGAATTTGTACGGAATCTAAAGATCAGGTTCGGAATGTTAAATATTGAAAGATAAATCCGTCAATGCTAGTCAAACATTTCCGTCTTTTACTCTAAAACAAAATCCAAGAATCTTTGTCAATTCAAAAGGTCAGGTGTGGGTTGAAAAAGAGCAAACACTGGCTCGTTTTTCTTATTTCATTCACTATAGTCGACCACCGTGCTAGAATCAAAATCAAAACCGTTTAGAATCACAGGAAAAAACCTTGTACATTGATGTTTATAGATAAAAACATACAAATTTTGAGATAAGACGAAAAATTCGTCGCGGCGCCGACGTAGCCTAAAACATCCTTCCCCTTCCATGAAACAATTCCGACTTATTCCACGTGTTTTTTTTTTTGCATGAAAACATTATTGAAAGGAGGAAAAAACATTCTTAAAAAATATTCTTTCCGAAAATTGTAATAAACATTTTTATAAGAAGGCACTTTTTTCAATGGATATTGTATTCGGAATTTTGATGACAAATGAAAGGGAAAATTCTACTTTCTATAGCATCTTTTGAAAATGAAATGACTAAGAAATATGAGCGGATAAAGACTTCTTGAATATACACTCGAATATTAACACGATTTTCATTGTACAGTACAATATTTTTTCTTTGAAAGAACACTTGACGCCCTTTTAATTCCAAATTACATGACTATTTCATTTTGTTAAAATTCTTTCAAGCTCCGACCAGACTTTAAATCTTCAGTCTGCGAAGAGTTAATGCTCAAGTAATCACATAGCGCCATATTCCAGAATTTCACACCTCTCGCCGGCGTTTTCCCTTTAAATGTTTTATATGATTTAATCTTTCGCCATCAAAATATACCTATCTAAATTAAAAACACATTCGGAAGATCGGCAAGGCTCTTAACAACATCGCCAGTGAGTCGAGCGAGGCGGAAAGCTCAACCTTTTCACAGACTAAAATATTTTTGAAAATAATGTTAAAAATTCCATCATGCTGCATACAAAAAATACCTTTATGAATTAAATATTACAGACAATTTGAATTTTACCATTTGGGGAATTTTTCAGGGAACAGAAGTAAATGGTGACCATGATCACCATTTTCTTCTTTTCCCTGAAAGTCTTCGCAAATGTTCTCTAGTCAACACGTTAAAATCATGAATTGTTTGGAAAAGGGAAAGCTTAAGAACCCCAGCGCCTGTAAATTTGTTATAAGCCTTGTTAAGACCTCTCAGTTTATTATCATCATGCAAGAAAAAATACGTGTGAATTAGATAATGAGCGAGTTCTAAATGCATCGAGGAAAATTCGGCATTCTTTCCACGTTTGCTGTTAAATGTTACATTATTTTGATGAAAATTTCAAGGAATGGTCAGATTCTGTATTTTTTTTTTTGTTTTTGTTTTTCATGTAGTTGCAATATTATAAATCCATGAAAAGGTAGTTTCTTTGAATTCTATATTTCATGTTGAATAGATAATCTAACACTGCCTCAGAATATCATTTCATTGTTGAAAATCTAATAGATCTACATGTAATTCTGAAAACATTTTAACTATCAATTTAAATACACATTTTTGTTTATTTATTGTTATCTCCTTGTATTTTTAAAGATACTCGAAATTCAAATAGAAAAATTAATGAAAAAAATACGGACATGACAATCAAAACATTTTAGAAAGGTTCTGTGTATTTCGCCAGCATTTGTGCATTTTAATTCTAAAATTTTCTTGATGAAGTGACTAGTTTTCTATTCTTTACATAATTTTGTTTTCAGTTCTATCACAATTTAATATAAAAAAAACTGTTGATGAATATTTTGCCATACGAAAATCGTACTTTGGACTAAAAGTTTGCCTCTAACATTGCCGAAAAACGAAAACTTTATATCAAATATATCATCTTTAACAAGAGGAAGATCCCTAGTTTCTGCGATTATGTATGAGATAAGCATAACTAGCGGCGTCTATGGGGATAATTAGTTAGTTAGGATCAACATCAAAAAGTAGGGAGGGGAACTCACGTCTCATCTATAAGCCTACATATCATGGTGCTGAAGAAACGTGTCTACAGTTTAACACTTTCTTAAACAAGGCACGGTTCTAATGTTTCAATTACAGAAAGCTTTGGAAAGCATTATAGGAAAAGAAGAAATCAGCATTTTCTCATGTTTCTTCAATGCTTTCAGAGCTGTGATGAGCATAAACTAGGGAGGGGAATTCACGTCTCATCTATAAGCCTACATATCATGGTGTTGAAGAAACGTGTCTACAGTTTAACACTTTCACAAATAGATAGGCTTTGGAAAGCATTGAAGGAAAAGACGAAAATGCCGAACGAAACTAAATCCAAAGCACTAGAAACATTTGAAAATTTCTATATAATTTTTCATGAGCATTTTCTATCCATCCAAGCATTTTCATACACATTTCTCCAACACTAGATCCCATATTATGATTATGAAAACTCTATCTAGTTAAAAAAGAATAAAAATGAATCAAAACAATTACTGTAAAATATGAAAAGAAAAATTTCCTTCCGTACATAGCACTCCTCGTCGAAATACCTGAAAGTGGAAAAGGGGTCTTTTACACCGGCCCCTAATTATATAACAATAGGAACCACTTGATCGTGTGCCTTACAGCATTCAGGGGCCATTCTCAGCACCCGATCCCTATCCAAGATCTGATAAGGGGCTCTGTCGGACCCCTTTCAACCATTTCAAAGAAAAGCATTTTGTTCCCGATCGGATAAATCGAGGATTACTGGAAATAAGATTAGTTCGAATTATACGTAAAATGTTCGAGAATAAAGCAATGCAAGAACTATGCAAAATTGAAAGAAATATGTTTGAATTTTCTAAGAATATAACTAACTTGAATTTTCAAAGAATATAACTGAATTGTATTGCTAGAGATTGAAAAGAAAGGCTGCTTTAAAAGTATGCACATTATACATGTAATTCAAAATATCTGTCGATGCTTTTAAACAAAAACCTCGTAACTGCAGCTTGTTTAAAGCTGCAGTTACGAGGTTTTTGTTGAAAAAGCGACGATATGTCGATCTCTCTGACAATCCTATCCAACTTTTCATTCTGTCCATCTAATTTCTGATTCGATCTTTTTATTGTGCAAATTGTTCCAATTACTCACCACAGGGGGCCCGATCCTACCCACTTATTCATGTAATTGCACAAATGGGAACATTAGAAGAAGGTGTGAAAACTCCGTGGAAACAGAATAAATTTGATCTTATCGACGCTTTCTTGGGGAGTCAGGCCCTTTGATTGTAGTGCACGATAATGTTTGATGTTTTTGAAAATCTCCGCGAGGGAGCGAGATTTTGCTGATATTTCGCGAGATTTGCGCAGCAATTTAGGCTGATCAACACCAGCGAAAGGATTTCGTTAAATTTTAGGGCGCGATTTGAACAATGTACTAGACGACATAAATGACCCGTTTCCTTAACAATGTCGTCCTTTTGAAGCACAAAATAAAAAAAATGTTAAAACATTAAAGCAAATGAAAAGAATGCTGATAACCACAATTTCCATTTTATTCCTCAATATTTATTCTCTATTATATTGTACCCAAATCGCGCCTTTATCGACATTTATTTTGTTGTCCGCAGCGCTTTTTCATTCAGTGAAAATAGAAAATAAAGAAAATGTAAGTAAACGTGTAGAATAGCAATGATGGAAGAGGAGAACTGATCAACTGATCAGCGTTTTCTTCTCTTCCCTCAATGTTATTAACATCATATTCGAACTTGGACCAGATTAGTTCTTTTATAAAGCGTTGAATTTAACTATTGAAGTTTAAAATCAAAACCGCCATGTTTTCTTTTGTCACTACAAATATATTTTCTTTCGTCATATGAAAAGTAAGGATTTTTATTTATTTTACAACTAAGTCTTTTTAACGAGGCGTAAAAGAATGTTTGTCCGGATCAGCTAATCCACGATTAGCGTAGACTAATTTCTGTATTCTGCTTCTCGCCAAATTTTACACCGAATTAAACAACAGGCGACAAAATGGTGAATCAAACCTTCTATAACTTTATAGGCTTAACCCTTTTCCGAACAATATTTGGTTTTGATGTGATTGACAATTCTTTTTGGATGACCATTTCCTTATTTTGCCCACAAAATCTCCTAGCTATACACTGTATCTTTATTGAAATCAGCTTTCAAGTTCGAACCACCAAAATCGTTGCCTGTTTGGAAGGGCTTAACCCTTTCCCAAACGGCAAAATTTTCTGATGATCCACTTCAAAAGTTGCCACAAATGACAAAATTGATGTTATCAAAGAAAGGATTTGTGTAAAATATGGGATAGAAAAATATTGAGACAAAAGGAGAAACTGCTGGTTATCAGCAGTTTCTTCTTTTGTCTCAATGTTTTCCCAAGCCTTCTCTATTAGGGACGTCAAAACCAGGTCTTGTTTGGGAAAGGGTTAATATCTAGATCTATATCACCATTCATGTATGTTGTTTTCGAGGATATTTCTAAAACTTGAAAACCAAGTAATGAAGAAATGGGCTCTTCTTAAACACTCATTGGACTAATCGCAAAAATCACACTTCCACAACATCACAATTACTGCATTTTCAAAGCCTTGCGGTTCAAACATCACAACTTTTCTTTGAAAATCTCGTAACTACAGCTTTAGTTACGAGGTTTTGGAGAAAAGCAATGATTTCTCCTCAAAAACTTATATCTACAAAGAAAAGGACAGGGTGTGAGTGTTTTTGTAAGCAATTACACTATCGCATTAAGTTGGATTAGGGTAAGGGAGTAAGCAGACTACTGGAATCTAAGGCGAGACAGGATTTGTTGGGCTTTAATCCTTCACGGCACCCTAACACATCAAATATAGGCTAGAAACAAAAATAGTTCCAAACATTAAACAAACAAAATACAGAATACTTAGAAACAAAATGCATGGAAGGATTATAGTGACTTTTTGTTTGAATTAACCCATAACAACTCAGTGACGCCTATTGACGCTCTATAACACAATGGCTTTGGAAAACATTGTGGAAAATGAAGAAATTGCTTGTGACAAGCAATTTCTTCATTTCCCACAATGTTTTCTACCCAAAAAGATCAAAATATTTTAGATTTTATTGATTTTGAAATGTCGTCTGCAAAATCTTTGAATTTGGATCAGTCCAAAATTATGTCGTCTGGTAAAGGGTTAAGATAGTCAGAAGCGGTTATAAAGAATATTATTCTTTTGCGAAGAAGCATTCGTAATTTCTACACGAAAATTATGACAATGCAAACGTCTATAGAGATCTAAGAAGGACTTCTTCGTACAATAATTCTGATGCTTTTCATCTAAAACCCCGTTGTCGCAGCTAAAAATAAGCTACAGCTACTAGGTTTTTGTTTAAAAGCTACGGTTTGACACTTATGAAAACAATTATGAATGTCTCTTGATTCTTTCAGCATTGTTTTGGATAGTCTATTTTCTTAGAATATTTTATATTGTGTCGTGCTCAAGAGCGAAGGTCTATTATTCTCCCCATATATCATAATATGAGTGCATGCGGTCGGGACAAACCCCTCACAAATGGGCGTGAATTATCCTTTTTATTTGCATTATTAATTAACGCTAATTAATACGTAAATATACATTACGTATATATAGCCCGGAACCCGCTGCGTCTGGCAGACGGCGTAATTCCCTAATTGCGGCTAAGTAGCACGTTGACGGCTGAATGTAGACAATTTTCATTAAAACTATAAACCATAAGAGATGTGTGTAAAGCTTCATGGGCAATAAACAACGGTCATAAAATCTTACAGTCTTCACGGAATAGTGCTAATATACCTTTTGCTGGAAGAAATGACTCCGAGAAATTAAGCAATGGGCAAAATGGAGATTATTCATTTTCAACAAAATCATTCGTCCATCCGTAAAGTCAATTCAAAATGATAAACCGCTCCTTCTAGCAGCTTAAAGCTACGATGCTACGAAGCTTTTGTCGAAAGGCGTCGATATACATTTTTAGCTACACCAAAGTTTGCTTGACAAGTACCGTGAAAGTTCTATACGCTGCTTTTTAACAAAAATGTCGTAACTGCAGCTTGCTTAAAGCTGTGGTTACGAGATTTTTGTTGAAAAGCGACGTCATAATAGCTTCTTGTCTTAACACAAAACTTTCTCAAATTCTTACAATGATCATAATGCATGGGAGGGGGCATTCCAACAGAGCCCAGTAGCGCCCAAGTTTGACCCCTTATCTACAGGGGCCTGGCACCAGTATTAGTATCAATTCGGATTAGGGGATAATCCCCTGATAGACCCGAGATAGGGGCTGGCTAGTTGGGTGTTAGTATCTTTACTTAGGTTAATATTCGCGTTGATTCTGCAAGATTTACTCATTTATGAACCATTTCCTTCACATATGTCATCAACTATTCTAATATCTTTGTCTTTAAGTTGGACGAATATTTATGATTTCTTATACATTTTAAAAAGAGTTACTGAATTATTAACCTAATATCTTGAATAAATTGTTCAATGTAATATTCTATACTTTACTTCTTCAAGATTTTTTTTCCTTTCGCGAAAGATCATGGATATGATTCCTTTGATATTCTTTGGAAAAATAGAAAGTCAGTGGACAAATGGGCATTTGTATATTCTACTTTTGAATTTTAATTAAAACTTGAGGCACACATGGTCGGTGGTCAACTAAAATGTCGTAGCTGCATCAGTTACGACATTTTAGTCGACCATCCACCATGTGACAAACCTAGAACCAAGTAAGGGTGGATTGTTGTATCCCGGTATATCAGTCCCGGAGTGTTATCGATGACACGTATTATAGCAATCTGATCTGACACCGATACAGGATAATCGCATGTTTACACTCACTTGTTTAATACTCAGCGCCGCCCCGTCAATCGTCGCTTTTCAACAAAAACCTCGTAACTGCAGCTTAAAACAAGCTGCAGTTACGAGGTGTCTGTTGAATAGCCTCGTGAATATTCTTACACTTTTACTTTAACAATTTATATCATCGCGACTATGGTTTCTTTTATTGTATGGTATAGTCAAGCATGAATATACACTACCAGAGTTGTTGCTTTTTTTAAATAACAATAATTATGTGACTGCTTTAACTAAAATCATTTTTATCATTATTATCATTATAATTTTTTGAATATCAGTGTCCTTATTCTATGTCTATGTCATTTAATACAATGACTTTCTATTTAAAATAAAAGTACAAAGAATGGCAAAGGGAATTGTTTTTTTTTAAGAATGTTTTTGAACACAATATGAATATAAGATAGGACAGACAATGTACTTATTTTTTTTATATACATAAAATGATAAATAAAAAAAACTGCTTTAACAGAAGAACAAGAAACATTCTAAAACGTACTAATTTCTAAATATTTCCTTTTCAACATTTCAAAAATTAACGATAAACTGTCACAGAGAAGAGCGAGATATCCAGTATTTAGATTATTAAATCTGTTTAATCCATTTATCTATAGTCTCCAGCTTCTCCGTAAATCATCGCAGATTTAACGAAATTAAGAGTAATTAACGTTACGTCAGTTATTTAGACGATACCCGGTGCGTTGTTTACGGAACGTTTAGCCGGAGTACTTGTCATTTACGTAAATGGATTACGCAGATAACGTTGACAGCCAGGCTTTGGTAGACTGGGAGCTTCACGACATTTTTGTCGAATTTCTTTTGGCTCCAGTCTAACAGGTCTCCGCAAACCAAAGTGTTTGCATTGTCATAGTTTGTGGAAATGAGTCTTAGATTTCATATTGGCATGAACAATGTAAAAAATAATCAAAATTCACATAACATAACCTTGAAATTTCACCTTTAGATAAAAGAAGCAGAGAAATCAACGTACCCAATTTTACCAATTCATAAGTGTGTTATGGCACATGCAGATTTTGTCAAATACAGTCGACGCTCGTTATGTCGACATCGGATAAGTCGAATTTTCGCTTAAGTCGAAGTTCAAATCTGGTCCCGTCCTCATCAATGGACAATTTTTTTCAAACAAAATAATTTTGAACTCAATAAAGCCATTGAAATATAGTAGGAAAAGGACAGAAATTGCTCGAAACGAGCAATTTCTTTCCTTTTCCTACTATATTTCCATAATTGACACATATGATGCCCATCAAAAACGGTTAAAAAACGTTTTCATCGAAAATAATCAAAATCGGATGAGTCGAACTCCGGATATGTCGAGTTATTTTGACTGCCCCTCTGAGTTCGAGTGTCGACTGTAACCATGAATGGTGTAAAATTGCTTTCAACATGAGTTTTGATCTTGACCTTGTACACGCATATCAAAGACAGCGGTATTTTTGAGACACTTTAAAACCGTGAATTAAGTGCATTAAGATGTTATAATTAAAGCGTTTTTAATGGTCATTACTTCAACCAGCTTACATTAGCATTTTAACGCGAGCTGCGAGGTCTATTAACGCCCTGTTTTGAGTATATAAAACTCGACACGCTAAAATGGGACACTGGAAAGTTCTCATGCCAAATGATTTTAAAGTCCGAGTGCATTCATTGATTATGATATTTTTCTTTCCTTTCTTGCTATTATGTTCATTTGATTAATTTATTAGGCCAAAGTGGGATATAAGCAAGACCACAGTTTAGAAAGAATGGAAACTTCTTGATACCTATGTTTCAATATGCTAGTGCAAAACTTTAGCAAGTGCATAAAATGCGCTTACAAAAGTTTCGCACTATCGCGTTAAAACACATTGGTAGGTGCACAAGAAAGTTGCACGCTGTCTTCATATGTAGACTTAAAAGAAGGTGACATAAGAATAAAATCTAAAGTCAAAAGCATAAGAAAAAAAATATCTGAAGAACAATTTCCTGGCCACAAAAAGGGTGTATGCCGTCTAGATGTCACATTTTAATTATTTGAAGTACTTAACGAGACGAGAATATGTTTATTTTGGAAGCGACTTTACACCAGACCCAAAACTTAAGATCACCCTTACCTAACTAAACAAACCAGAATTAAAACTGAATAAGAATAAACTTTTTATTAATAAAAATGGCCCAGAGATGTGTATGGACGAAATATATGTAACAAGAATAACGAATTGAAACTTTTGCAGCTAAAATTAACTGTCTGGAGAAAATTCGAAAATTTTATGTGAAGTTTGTTCTTGAAACGACTTCTTTTTTATCAAAAAAAAAAAAAAAAAATTGACAAATCAAGCATAAAAATTTAAATCTCTTTGACAATGGATGCTTCGACATGTTTACTTATTTGCAATGACACTATGACTTTATCATCATTTTTTTTCAAACCTAAAACATGAAAAATAAGTTTTCCTCGTTCTATTTCAGACGCATGTTTCCACCATTCAAAGTGCGAGTGACCGGACTTGACAAGCGAGCCAAGTACATCTTGTTAATGGACACCGTCTCTGTTGACGATTGCCGCTACAAGTTTCACAACTCTCGGTGGATGGTCGCCGGCAAGGCCGACCCGGAGATGCCAAAGCGCATGTATATACACCCAGATTCACCCAGCACGGGCGAGCAATGGATGCAGAAAGTGGTGTCATTCCACAAGCTCAAGTTGACCAACAATATCTCGGATAAACACGGCTTTGTAAGTGTCAGTATCAACAATCTTTGGTATATACGGGGCTCTAAACCGGAAAATTACGTTAGATTTACATGTTATCTTCTTTTTGTTTCTATTTCTGTGGATTTTTCTATTTTATTAATTATTTAGAATTTTTCCTTTGCAAAATTTGAAATGAACCATTAATATTTTCTGCCTGATTTTGCTTTATAAAAACTCCGAAAGTATCATCTCAATATTAATATTTGGAGAGTCGTGGATTTCTTGTTTTTGACCGGTTTAGAGCCCCTGTCTTTGAATGTTTAACCATGATATGTGTTACTAACAAATTTCAAATTTACATTTCATCGGATAAGTATTACGATTGATAACGTCAAATCAGCGACTGCCCAGCACTTATAATATAGTATATTGCTGTTTTTCAACAAAATCTTCGTAACTGCAGCTTGTTTAAGCTGCAGTTACGAGGATTTTGTTGAAAAGCGACGAAAGAATAGTTTTCCTTCGCGAAAAGAATATAAGATTAAAACTCGAATTGAATCATTTTGCTACTGTTTTAAGTCGTGGAATAATTTACGAGAATCGTGCACTAAACACTCTACGGGCGCCATTATTACCTTTCAAAATGGCGCCGACTTAAAGCGTTTGAAAATTTATTACCCGACAAGCACTTGAACTGGGCGACGTCTGCGACAAAATGGCGGAAATTGACGTGAATGTTGGGAACCAACCTATCCTACTTTTGAGTGCGACTCACTACCAGACAATTTCTTTACAATTTTTAAAGTTTTTAATAATTATCAAATAATCTTTTTCTCCTAATTTTTCCGACCATTCAAATACTTTTGAATTAAAATTTAGAATATTGATTCTCATTTATGTTATCTTCTGCAATCCATACGAACTTGCACCATTCAATAAATGTGCTGTTAGTCAAAGGGTCACATGGGTACAGTCTAAAAATATGAAAACATATTCGTAATGAAAAATGGTATGCAGCCTGTATGCAACAATGGTATTTGTAGCATCATTTAAATGAATCATTATGAACATGAAAAAAAAAGAAAAGAAAAGCATTATCAGAAGACACTTTTATGTAAGAAAATACGCAGGAACTATTTTAAAACAAGCAATGCAAAGCGTAAACTCTATTTCGTTGAGAGGTCTTGATTGTAACGAATGTAAATATAGACCGTTAGGTATAATTATCATGAAAGCTCTTGTAAAGACTGTTTAGACAACAAGTTCTGTTAGAGCTTGATTTATGGAAATCGTGGAGAAACAAGAAAATATCACAGCTTTTCAACAAAAACCTCGTAACTGCAGCTTGTTTTAAGCTGCAGTTACAAGGTTTTCGTTGAATAGCAGCGATATGACGTTCAAGTCGTCTAAGAATGACTTTAGAAAATGATAGAATTTGAGAAATAAAAATGACTTGAACGTTTTTAATATAGTGTGTGAAACTTAGTCGATGGTACTTGTCTCGTCGTGTTTTGTTTCAAGCAAAATCGCACAAAATATGGCGGTATTTATCATTTAGAGCACCCCGTTAACATGCGATGCAATATTAATGAACTTCACGAAGGAACGAAAAGCGTAAAACCTGTCGTATCGATTCCAAATTACGGGTAATGTCCTGTGTCATACATCTTATAATTACCTCCCTTTATGGGTATTTTCTTTGTTGCGGTACAAAATGTTCGTGTGTCGGATGCGCAGCTGCTAGTCACTATCAAAATCGTGCTCTTCTTTTGTACACCATTGTCAAATTGTATAAAAACATATTGTTTTGAAAATAAAGAGATAATGACATGAAAAAAATTTCGCTTGCCAAAACTATTCGTGTGTTCTTGTATGGATGGTTCCAAAGCGTAAAAGCTATTAATCTGTAATTGCGGCAGATATTACCGAACTTCTGTGTATAAAATGATTGTGAATGTGAATAATTTACTTTAAAAAAAATAATAAAACGACAATCTCCATTAGTTCTACAGCGACTACGTGTAAAATTAGAAAGAAACACATGAATAAAAAAAATGATTGTTTAAAAATTCATTTATGGCTAATTCGAATGCTTCAAAGTCACAAACTGTATCATTGAAACAGCTCTATCTTATTTCGAACTTTATCTTATTAAACTAAACTATTAAATTTTATTGACATTGAATAAAGTTAATAAATACTTAATGTAACCACAACTTTCTTTGAAAATATACAAACCCATGCATTGAGCGAATTGCACATAAAATGTACGATCTATATGTTATAGTTTGGGGCGAAATATTACTGTTTTTGCTCACATTTGGTGTTAAGAAGTGTTTTAGCTTCGTTTCATCCTTTGCCAGCAGCGTTTTGCGGCATGTTTGATTTATCTTTGATGTATAGTTGATCATTAAGCACTGGAGTGACACCTACATGTAGATAATTTCATTTGTTTTTGTCACATGAAAAGGGAATTTAGTATGAAAATATTGCAGGGGAATAAGCAAGAAATGTCCAGTTGGCTTCTAAAAAACTATGAATTGCAAGTCTTATGGAGTGTGCTTTACAAATCGCCAAACTGTATGTACAACCATTCAAATACAAGGTTGTGTTCGAAGTGCGTGAAAAAGGCAGCTTCTCGAATTGAATTCCGTAAATACGGAATTCAATTCGCGATTCTGCATTTCAAATTTTAGAAGAATTGTTATACTGATAATTTATATGCTTACTCAAAATGAGCAAATGTAAAATTGGATTTTAACTTTTGAACCAGGGCGAGCAAACGGCACAATATCAAATTACAAACAGTGAATAGGACCTTTAACCTTTTACAATAGTTTAGAAACTTTACAGGGTATATATTGTAATAAGGAACGTGAAAATTGACACCAAATTTGAAAGATAAGATCGACACCAGGCGAATTTGATCGCGTTAGAAAGTGTGAACAAACAAAAAACATATGGGCGGTATGTGGAAAAATGAATCAGATTTAACTTTGTCAAATTAGCTGCTTTCGATTTGGAGATTTTTTCGTAAAATTCTTAATATAAGGACAAAGTTGAATGACTTTGATATGAGATTCTCTTAAAATATAAAGGCCGTCCGCTCAAGTTTGTAGACATTGGTACAAAAATATGTCATAAAGTACATGCAAAATTGCAAGCGATTGCATTCGAATAGTTATTACCTCTGATTGGACAGTAGAAAAAAATATCCATCCAACTTTATCTTCGAAACTCTAATTATCAACACGTTTCCTTTTTATATGTTGATATTACGTGAAACCCAATAAATGAATATACACGTTCAAACAGTACTAAAAGACAGAAAAAATGCATTGGAAGCGCCAATAATCAGGGCGATTATATGTGCACTGTCATCAAATCCTATCTTGCACAAGAAAATTATAATGAAAACGCACTGCATTTTAACCCTTTCCCAAACGGCAAAATTTTAGGGTGATCCACTTCAAAAATTGCCACAAATGGCAAAATTGATGTTATTAAAGATAGGATTTTTGAAAAATATGGCACAGAAAATATTGAGACAAAAGGAGAAACTGCTGGTTATCAGCAGTTTCTTCTTTTGTTTCAATGTTTTCCCAAGCCTTTTCTATTCGGGACGTCAAAACCAGGCCTTGTTTGGGAAAGGGTTAAATTAAACAACCTCAAAATAAAAAAGTACAGGAAGAAAGAAATATTGTTGATAAAGGAAAACACACACTGTGTTAAATTTAATTCAATTATTTAAGCATTTATTTATTGGTCTTTAACCCTAATATAATTTGTCATATCTTTATACACTTTAACGACTGGCACAGAATGGTCTTTTATTAATTTCAACAATAAGAAATCACTTAAAGCGGCTTGATTTTGATCTAGAAATAAACGGAGACATGACAACAATTAAATTATGACTCTTAAACCCGCTTCTTTATTTTGTTAAAATTATTTTCACATTATTTTATCGGATGTGTGTAAATCAAACAATTTGAATTAATGTATTTTGTAGACGACAGCAGTAATTGATTTGCGAATTTATGATTTTTACCGTACCATGTCGATTACAACCCAAAACGATATGATAAAACGGTAATTTCCGTTCGGGTTGTATTTCTTGAATTTGTTTTTTTTTTCTGCTGTTCCTAGTCACGAAATCACGATATTTTTTCCATTTGCAACCATGAACCATTGCAACTACAAAGACTCGAAGTATTTTGGAAATAAAGGCTTATAAAAATCATACTGAAATACGATCATTTGAAGCGCCAATATCATTTGATGTGAGAGAGATCGAATTTTTTCAAATACCGGTATAAAACTAGTTTTAGAAGAAATAAAATATCCAAAATATAATAAAAAAATTAAATTAATCAGACATGTTAGACATCATTGTGAATTGGCAGATGAAGAGATACGTGTGGGGAAGATATAATATCCTTTTTTAAATTTCAAATCCAAAGCCTATATTGTGAATACTCATTTGAATCGTCTCGTAGAGACGATTCAAATGAGTACCCAACAACATAGGGTTTGATGAACATTTAGCGAAATATTTCATTTTGAAAAGCCATATCCCCAATTGGGAAACACAAGCAACAAACTTGAAATGACCAAGGAGAAAAACGTTGAATCGATATATGTCACCCAAGGGCGGCCATCATTTTTATAAGGTATTGCAGGAATTTGTAGTCTAAGTCAGTAATACATTTTTGTTCACATAAAACGACGCATAAACGCGTAAGCCCCACCCATAGTTATGCGAAAACCGGCGAATTTTCTCATAATTTTACCGGTCATCGTGTAAATCTTGACCCTAGTCGTGGCTAGGTTACTCAGTGATCTAGCCAGTCCGGCGTCCGAGTGGACAGGAGCTGTTAAAATAACCACCTTGACCACTTCGTCATTGTGGTCAAATCTTAACGTTAAATGGCGACCATTACGTCGAACGAATTTACCCGTTTAGAAGTTGACAATATTCTGAGTGGACGTCCTTATTGAAAAGTTTTACAAACAGAAATTAAATATTGTTTATTATTAACATAGTTTTGATGACTTTGAATTCTATAGATAGAAAGTTGAATTGACAACAAAGCTGCTTGATCAACTATTATTTTCTTATATATGATTTTCATAAACACTTTCTTTATTCGGTGTCTACAACAAAATCGCTTAATATGTGTCGTGAAGCAGTGGAAAGTAGAGCAAGAAAGAAGGAAATGTGGTTTAGAAAAATGTAATTTTATCCTGGGCGTCAAAAATATGGATTTTGTGGTGAAAGGGTCGAAATTACTTGTCTCTTCCGTAAAGCGGTGTAATACGTCAAATTAACATGTAAAGTTATTTGACGTTTACGGCACGGTAGTTAGTACTAGCGGTCAACGTAACGTCGTGATGGACGTATGACTCGAAATCGAGAAACGTTATGAGCTTCTTAAATTGACAACTATCCTGCCCACTACATGAAATGAGACTTGAGTATGTTGATTTATAGGCATCAATATCAATTGGTAACTTCACTAATAACTCATGCCATCTCTATGAATTAAAGAAAAGAATCACATGAAAACTAGTATAGACAGATAGATCTATTCATATCAAAAGTTTGTTTATATTTCATTATATTTTACACCAGTTAATTTTATCATTTGTTTTTATTTGTTTTCTAGTTTAGTTTTATAAACCTGCATATACAAAATAGATAATTAATATGCTTGCAACCGCATTAAATCATCTGAAATATCCACTCACTAATTGTAAACTTTCATCTATTTGTATTCACTAGAAACTTTAAACTTGTTTGGTCCCTTTTGTATTAATCGGTTCTGGTTGTTCCGACGTCTACGCTTGGAATTGACCTTTATTGATTTTATACTCACAGTAACTTCAGTACTTTGAAAAGCACACATTTTGACACTAAAGGATGTTTATAACTGTCTGTGGTTTATTTTTTAAAATACTCGAAATAGAGACGCTAGGTCTAGGCGTAAGGTCATAAGTAAATATGAATAAAGCTAGGATTTCACCAAATTTAGCTTGGAAAGTAAATAAAGAAAACAGTTTAATAACACCAATTTCACACGCTCAAGTGGCCAGTTTTCCCCTTCAAATAATTTACTTAAGGGATTAACATTAATATGATTTTTAAAATAGTCCTCTTTTGCCATCCTCGATGATGGTTGTACTTTGCTTTTTCACTTTTCATTTAGAATAAAAGAATAATTAAGAAAAACGATATTTTGGTTAATTGTTCCAATGAAATAATTTTGCAAGAATATTTATGTACAAATGTACAAGGAAGACTAGTTAGTAAGCAACGACATTTTCTGGGGAAAATGCCCGAGTAGTAAAAATTCTTGACGTTTGGGAATTGGTTAAAGAATTCGTCTAAAATCACGAAATGCACATTGTTGCACTTCTTCACTGGTTGCATATGTATCAATTCAAAAGACTTAAGCTAACAGCAGCAGTAAATAACTGCATACTTAGTTTCTCAGTAAAGCCCAGACAATGGGTCTATATGTTACAGAAATATTGCCTCAAAATTGTCGAATTTTAAGTGGATTTGTTGTTTTTAATTGATGTTGTAGGTTTTGTTGGGTAAAGAAACAATTGCAAAACACCGTTAAACTCATTCTATGAATAACTGCCGCGATGTTGAATATCAAGAGAACAATTCTTGGAAATTCAAAGTACCCAACGACACTTAAGTTTTATTTGGAATGAGTTAATATAAATCATGCTCTGTATGTCACAATTTTATACCCAAAAGTTCGTAATTGCGCACAGCATTGGTTACAAAGTTTGTTTTCATGAAACATAGACATTGGCACAAAATGAAAAAAGAAAGTTTTTGCCAAAACGTGAATGATTTCGTTATTTTCATAAATATGTCGCTAAAAAGCCTGGTATTTCCCCGAGCTTACAGCGCCATGGTTGGAAAATGTTGACACTGAATGACTTTTCTAATCCCCGTTAAACACATGGAGACGTATTTTGACGCACAACAAGATGAAGGCTTTTGAAAACACTGTGGAAATGAAGAAATTGCTTGTGACAAGCAATTTCTTCATTTCCCACAATGTTCTATATCCCAAAAGACCAAAAATGTAAAATTATATCCACTTGAAATTGTCGTCTTCATCATCTTTGAATTTCGATCGGTCAAAAATACTGCCGTTTGGTAATGGGTTAATTAATCTCCATTGACCACTAAATCTTGATATGAAAACAGATTGCGACATAAGCGCCGATTTATCGAAAAGGAGAAAAGCAAAAGTGACCAAAACTGTTCGTAAATTTGTAAAACCCATTCGGGCTTGTAATAGGATTGGATTCGATTTGGCGCCGACCGGACAAACGAAATTCACAGACCGAGGTTGTTATCACGATTGCGATCAGACTAAAAATCCCTCCAGGCGAATTGGGGGCTTAATTCCATAGGGTGGCTATTGTCTTTCGCCGTGTTTTTCGTTTAGTCCTGGTATAAAATCGTCACTATACATTAGACGCTTGACTGGAACTCTATTCGATTGGTTATAATACGTAAAACAAGCTTCGACGTGCTCCAGACTGGGGCTAAATTGCTGTACAGCTATTCTATGCATTTAAATTATTTCATCAGAATTTTTCGAAGAGACAATGAAAGAAATGGTCCGCGAGTAATTCGCTTTTCTGTAGAAAATGACAGTTTTTCCCGAATACATTCATTTCTGTTATCAAAACTAGGGATCTTATTTCGCATTCCATATTTCGCTGCTACTTTTCAACAAGAACCTCGTAACTGCAGCTTAAAACAAGCTGCAGTTACGATGCTTTTGTAGGAAAGCAGTGATATTTACGCTTTAATTATTGCGGATAAGTTATTTGATGAGTTTTAAATTCAGACTTCAGTATTTTGTAAATTTCGTCAATCCAATGATTCGAATTTCGTCTTGCTTGCAAATATTTTGCTTCTAGAATAAAGTAGAGCATAGTTTAAACCACTTCTAAAATGGCAAACAATAGACTGTCCCCATTTGAAAGCCGCTGCAGACAACACAATTAATACAAATGGAAATAGGATGTGTGTACATTATAGCAAATGAAATATTGTGACAAAAAGAGAAAATTATTTTTTCATTTTATCTCAATTTTTTCGCAGTCCTTTTCTGTTAAAGGTGTCAAAACCAAGTCTTGTTTGGGAAAGGATTAATGAATATGATATTGATACACTAGGAATTGTAATAAAAGAAAATATCATTTAGGCATTTTTGTCTCTGTTTACATCTATAAAAAGTCAGATGCCTTAATCATGCTGGAATAGCGAAAATAAACCAGTCTCAACATGCAAACGTTGAAAGTTTCGCAACTGGGGAGTCATTTCTTCCAACATTAATTTCAATTTTGATATGGCTTAAGCATACAAAACCGAGGATACTAGGCACCTCTATTATTTAATAGAGAAAGATAGCGCATCCCAAGGCACACGAATAGATAAACCTTCCAGCGATTTAAATGAATTAGAAATTCCCGGATGAGACATGATTCGATCCAAACCCACAGCTTTTTCGGGGATTTAATTTATTTTGTGAACGTTTTCGTCGCTTCTGCGTTGGCCTAATCTAATTGACGTCGCGTGACGTCATCAAAATGTCGCCCCCTAGAAGCGAGATCGGAAGTTTCCGCGAAACTTCAAAGAACTTAACATGCGGGCAAATGATCATTATGCGTTTTTAAATATGAAATAAGATTTTATATCAAGATTGAAAACTCTTGTCATTTTGTTTTCCCCCGGAAAATCTGAGAAAAAATCCTTAGCATACTCTATAGTCCCAATCGACAAGTTTCGTGTGAACTTTTAATATTGTAGTTGAAAATTGAATCTTAGAATTTAAAGAAACATCTTGCAAAACTGTTTAATCTTATCTGATATACTTACGTTTTGGACTTCATTGTATTTGTTTGAAACACTTAAGCCTGTCATTATACAAAAATACTTTTTTTTTTTCAATATTTTCGCTGACCAATCATTTTGTCGCAGACAAAAACTCTTGTTAGCGGACATATTGGAATTTTGTTCAACTAAGTGTATTAAGAAAACATTACATGAAGATGACAAACACACACAAAAGAACAGACATGTCGGTATATCATAATTCTTGATTTTTTTTTCTTTCGAATTAAAAAAAATGGAAATGAGGGAAAAGATATAAATTCAATTAGTTTGTTTTTATGCTGGGGACATATTAGCGAATGATGGAGGCCGGTCGAACGCTTTAAGTGAACAATATCAGATTTAGTATGGCAAATTGTTGTATTAAACGGCGCCGGTTGCTCGCCCTTTATTTAATTAGTAACTTGCGTGGCTATTTTTCCACGGGTCTGGGAAAATTAACTACAGTTTTCATCTTGATTCTGTCTTTCTATGTTTCCATGGTATTTGTTCATATCATATTTTCAATACATTACCGAAGATGGGCAAAAAATACTACTTCGCATTTTTTCAATTTTCAATCTTCTAATGCATGTTATCCATAGCCTTGTCGGCTATGGATAACATGAATTAGAAGTTTCGAAAACTGCAATGAAATAGTAGATTTAACTTTTACCTGCGAGAACAAGAATGCTCAAGAGAGAAGATGCTGACATGAAATGAAATAATTTAGATTTAACAATATCATCTGCATAGTCATTGCAAATTTTGTCGATACATATACAAAAAAACGAATAAAAGAAAATGCGTGGTCAAATTTGAGAAATTTCGCGATTTCTTCCATTAAATTTTGTTAATACCAATTTTGTTATCATATTTTAATTCTGCCTCTTACTATTATATTGGAATCTTGATAATTTGTACTTTGATTTGTATGCACGCTATATTCACGTGACTTCGTATTCTATTTGCAGACGATACTGAATTCCATGCACAAATACCAGCCAAGATTCCACCTCGTACGAGCAAACGACATTTTGAAGCTCCCTTATAGTGCATTCAGAACTTACGTGTTCAAAGAAACACAGTTTATTGCTGTTACAGCCTATCAAAACGAAAAGGTGAGGGTTTTTTTTTCTAAATTTTCATTCAGAACTTACGTCTTCAAAGAGACGCAGTTCATAGCTGTAACAGCCTATCAAAACGAAAAGGTGAGTTTTTTTCTCTAAATTTTCATTGAAAATTTCATTTTGCTAATTTTTGAAGGAAAACGAGTATATCGTCTGTGTTATTGCAATAACACCGACGGAATGTTGTTAAACAGCATTTTCTCATTTCCCATCTCTGTATGTGTATTAAGCTACGAGTATTATTTTGTCTGTAACCTTCTTGAGTTTCTTGAGTTAATGAAAAGCTTAACTCTTTAAAAACTATCGCAAACCTAACATTTTTGAAAATATTTTGGTACAAAATATGATATACATGAATGTGCAATGTATCTAAATTTTGCTCAATTGAATTGTTCTAATCTATAAGCAAATTCACAAATTCAACCAATTAAAAAAGGATTTCATTGCTGACGAAGGTCTAAAGTCGGCAGAATTTCTTTTGCATTTCTTCTAATCAAAACCTTGTGATTAATTAAAAACCACAAGTCTCCAAAGCTTGCTTCCGCTTTCCGGTCGTGCGAGACCGAGAACACAAGAATGTCGTCTGCAACAATTGAGACATTGGATGACCATCCCATATTTTCCGCTTCCATTTTGATACATTTCGGATACATTTTAGCCTCGTCAACATGAAATGACATTAAAGCACACCATGCTTTCAACTTCAAAGCAATATTTACATTATTAAGTAAACTTTTCTCCACGCGGTAATTTGTTAGACCGCCATCTTGGTTGCCTCGTTCGCGTGGCGCCCGTCACTTTAAGCGGCGAAGTGCAGCACGTACCTGCTTCCTAGCAACCGCGTCATTGACGTGAATTTTGTAAAGATGGAATTTCATTCAATCCTTTCTAAACGATTTGTGCTTTTAGTGCAAAATATAGAGAGATGTTAGAGAAAACACATTTTCATCCTTTCTTCAACAATTTGTATGCTATAAGATATAAAGATAATGTCCTGTTTTTTTTTTTTTTCTAAAGTCATTTTTATATTCTTCTACAATAATTGATTACTTGAATATTTAGCGGAGAAAAAATATTTTTTACAAGATACTTGAAATATATTATACCAGTTATAGGTAAAGAAACATTTAGGACAAGGAGAATATTTTGGATACAACATAATAAACTCTTTACGACAAATCATCAAATTTTCCAAACGACAGAATTTTAGAGTGTTTCAATTTGAAAGCTGCTGCAGATGACAAAATAAATGTTGATAAAGATAAGATTTGAGTAAAAATTTTGCACAGAAAATATTTTTTTTTCAAACTTTATTTTTCAAATTTTTACATCCTATGCATGGTTATACATAATACTTTAACAAAATGATTATTGTAAATATACTTTCATTTGATCTCAGATGACTGTATGGAATATACATGTACATGCACAGAAAATATTGAGACAAAAGGAGAAACTGCTGGTTATCAGCAGTTTCTTCTTTTGTTTCAATGTTTTCCCAAGCCTTTTCTATTAGGGACGTCAAAAACAGGTCTTGTTTGGGAGAGGGTTAAAAAGGAACATAATTCATAGCAGGAAAAGGGTTTGTGGTAGGGTTTCCCTAGAAACCAAATATGGCGTGATGGTAGGACTCATTAGTGAGAGTCTTTGATACCTTATAAACTGTATAGAAACGGATATCAGGTTCCGCGTCCACCTTTTTTGTGGAAGGGTGATCTTTTCCTTGTGAAAAATCATGATAAAAGATATTGAATGAAATAACCACCCGTTTCTTTTTCTTGCAAAAGAAAGAAACGCGCCCTTATTCCATTTCCATTCGACAATTCGACTCTACATGCACTTTCTCCTCCTTCTAAAATATTGTAAAATTATGATTAACTCTAACTCTTTGTAGATCTAAATGACATAGTAACAACACTTTAAATCTTTAAAGAATCATGAGAATGTTCTTGCAAAATTTCATTAGTTGTTGAATTAACAATACATTCCAAAATACATGTACGATAATGTTATAATACATTGCATTGCCTAAGATTCAAGCTGTCATTCAAACACGAATCCGATGTACATAATTCAGAAAAAATAGCAGATCAGCTTACAAAAAGCTGCAGACGACATGACAGCAGACGACAACACACGTCTGCCTGGGTTTTTGTACGACAATTTTACGGCCTTCTCCAATCTCGTATAATAGCCTGTTTGTTTCATTATTAGTTCCATTTTTATTATTGACCAGTACCTTATGATTATCCCTTTACCAAACGACAATTTTTGTCCTCTTCCAAATTCAAAACAATCGCAGACGACAAAATAATCAACGCCAAAATTACCATTTTCGTGTCGCAAATGTTGAAGAAAGCATTGAGGTAAAAGAAGAAAATGCTGGTAGACCAGCATTTTCTTCTTTTCCCTCAATGTTTTCCCAGATTCCCTAGAGTAAAGGTGGCGAAAGTCCACTATTGACGAGTACCATATGATTATCCTGTGGTCAGTCTATGAATATGGTAATTACTGGTCATTACTGACCATTAACAACGGCGAGCGGTCAGTGGATAGCTTTGACCACAGAAAACAAATGAGTTCCCTGTTCCACATCAAATAGTGGACACCCATTGATTTGTGCGCTCATGTACCCTACATGATATCGTCGCTTTTCAACAAAACCTTCGTAACTGCAGCTTGAAACAAGCTGCAGTTACGAGGTTTTTGTTGAAAAGCGTTGATGTGAACTTGTATTGATCGAAAAATTGAGAAGCAAAAAATCTACTTTGAGCAGACAGACCAAAACTGGTAAAAAAATGTTCCCTACATCAAATAGTATTATAGGCACACATTGATTTGTGCGCTCATGTCTCTACGTGATATGAGCTTTGCATTGAAATGGAAACACAAATAAAATGGCGATGCAAAAACACAGTTTGACCAAAGCATTTAATTCTCCGTTTCTTATATTTTAAGTAAGCGCTTTCTATTTGTGCGCCCATTATTTGATTTTGAAATGTACATAAGAATTATCATGTCATTGCATTCTTAGATATAAGAACTAATAGAAACTCAACTATATTTAAAGATTTAGGAACAACATTTTTGGCTTGTATAGATAGGCAAATACTAGTAACACATAGAAGAAAGTCAAGTATTTTTAGGACGATCTTTTACCGTTTAGAGACAACGCAATTTATGATATATAAATCAAGTCAAGGCTTGGTTCAGTCCATGGTTACTAGAATTTCACATTTTTACAAAATCAATATTTTTGTGGCGTTAGAAACCGAGTAAATTTAATACAGGGTCTCACTATGATGTAAAAGTCTGCGAATTAAAGGTCTCCAGCTCTGTTTACCATGGTCATCACAAGCGCATGATTAATTTTATTGATCCATGTCGATGAAAGATTGGTCCGGATTTGTCCAGTCAAGCGTTTGAAGTCCCTAGCTCTGGAAATTCTAAAATAAATTAGTGATGAAAACCGAAAACAAATACGGGGTTTATTGAATATAATTGGTACAATCTGGTCAATGTCACAAGGTCGATCAATGTCATTAATCTCACCGCTGGGATTCCGTTTTACAACAATCCGCCATTTTTCTTACCAATTTTTCTCGATTTATTTGTATATAGGACGGAAAAGAATACCTTTTTTTTCAAAATGATTTATACACAGTGGTTAATCGTCATTAAAATCCATAATTCATCGCTCTTTTCGAAATAAAATTACTGTTTTTTTTTGTTTTTTTTTGTTTTTTTTTTTTTTTTTTTAGAAAAGCGAATATGTACACACATACCGATAGGGCCTACGTGTTGTAAAACGAGCAAAAAATTGCAAATTTTACGGAAATCACGTATCCTGAATGATATTCATGTGAAACGTTTACTCAAACAGAATAGGATAAGCTATACCGTCTACATACAGAGCATAATTTAGACTACTCATTTTGCAGGATAAAAATTGGCTTTTCTGTCCACATACAAATAGTTGGTCACGATCGAAAATGCCGTAACTACAGCTTGAAAGCTGTAGTTACGGCGTTTTCGAATGTGACCGACACACTGTTGACTTGTACATAACTTATGAAGCTTCGCATTACTTCGTTTTCACTTGCATTCAAAGGTTAATTCTTTCGTTTAATTCTATTTCACAGATTACCCAGTTGAAGATTGACAACAATCCGTTTGCTAAAGGCTTTCGTGACACTGGCAGTGGAAGACGGGAGAAAAAGTGAGATATTTTTAGATTTAATTGACCTCATTTCCGGGATTCCCCAAATTACATTTATCCATTTGTCGGGGCCGACCCGGGGCGATTCGATTGCAAAACGAACTTGACAGCGCACGCGTCGTTCGTTTCGCCAGAATTGTTTGGTGGTTACGCTAAGTGGAATTAGTTCCTTGATCTATTCGCCTAACTCTTCGCCTGATAAGTACATCACTGTAACTCTTAAACAAACTATGACGTAGTTTTTGACGTCCATTGGTAAAAAGGACACATTGGTCATTCCATATAGGCCTATGACTGCATGATATCTTTATTTTTTCGTTTTCAGTATTGTTTAGAGTACCATTATAATTGTTCATAAAGTAACGAACATCACGACTTAGCATATGATCTTTGAATATTAGAATACATGTATATGATTTTAACTGAAATATGTGGGAAAATCAAGCAATATTTCATCTTGGTACACAATTGCGTGAATGATGACATCGTCCGAGTAAAAAAGCAAAATCTTACGTTTACTAGTTTGCCGATTTTATTTTCCTGGAATTTTACATGCTGATTCTACGCACGTGTCATATGGGTCCTAAAGCAGAGAAGTGTTAAATGACAAACAGCAATTTTGACAAAAAGGGTTAAATGGAAGTTAACTTAATTTTCCCGAATCTGAGCCGGCGTTGCGTGTACTGTTCCGTCACGCGATCGTTTCCGACAAAAGATTTCTAAACACAATTTCGGTAAAGATGAGCAAATTATTGCAATTTACGGGTCGCTCAAACCAAGATGGGTGATGAAATTTGCCTGGACGGTAATGATTTCTCCCAATATTTGTGTAAATCAAGCGCTGATTGTTGTTTTTAATCGAGCACTCCCCGATAATGAGCGAGCACTTCCTCCGGCAACCAATATTTTGGCAGAGACATAATGGATGCTTTCGGAATCGTTTAACTCTTATCATACTTAGTCATTATTTCGTTTCTCTTACCCATACCGTGATTTGAATGCAATGTTATTACCACGAAAATTATAGGTGAACTAGTATATAACGATGATAAATCCATCCCTTCCCCAGTGCTTTCAGAACTTTGATTTTAAAGCATTTTTTGAAAACAAATATACAGAAAAAATGTTTTTAAATTAGTAAACGTCTGATGATTTTTCATGGTTTTATTCAATTCTGTAATTCTTTCTTTAAAGCCTTAAATTGCATATCCATTATGACTCTCTGTCGTTTGAAAAATTATGTACACTGTACTGCCATTTGATATTTTTTTGCATTTTAGAAAATCGTTTATCAATCAACATTTGTCTTATTTTACTTTTATAATGATCAAAACCAAGAATTGAAACAACGTATAACAAGGTATAGTTGGTATTATGCTCGATAATTCACAAGACAGGTTCGTCTCAAAAATGATCAGGGTTGGAGTGATTATGGGCGAGATTATTTTTGAAAACATGATATTTACTGTTTCCTAGGAGAAATGCCTCAAAAGGAGGCAATCAAGACGCTTTCATCGAAATAGGAAATCGTCAACCTTTTAGAGATAATAGATCGTCTTAAACGCCTAATGATGTGGTTGGTACCTTTTGAGGCATTTTTAAGAATATACTTGTGTGAAATGACGGCGGCCAGAGAGATCATTTGGTTTCTCACAAAACAAACTTTTGTGTTGTATTTGCCCTCGTTGGCGTTTCAGTGGCGTTTTACCTCGCGTTTTCTTGTGCGGTCATAGTACCATACATGTGAATATTGTGCAATCGAGGCAAAATGTCCAATACGGACTTGGTACAAGCAATCAATCGTATGTTCTGTCCTTTTTTTCATAAAAACCCAAAACGCTTAGACATGCTTATTAGTGTTTCATATTTAAATGACGTGGTGGATACATGTTTTAGCTAGGGATGAATCCAAAACAAGCTAAGAGGTTTCTAAGGTTGAACAACTTGAGTTTACAAAGACGGCTAGTGTAGTCGTGTATATGTCTGGTTTGTTTAAAAACTTCACCTAAATACAAACAAACACCTTCAGATCGTGTATAATTATTTACTGCTGATAAGTTTTAGCCATAAATTATAATAATCATCACCGACTAGACGCAATGAAAGTGGGAAAAGTCAAAGTCCTCGGTGGCAAGAAACTATGGTGCAGCGAATGGGTATTTCGAATAAATGATATCTTTGTATTCAATTGTCCATGCAAGTGTATAAATCGACCGTCACGTTCACAATGTCGTAAATACAGCTTATCTAAGCTGTATTTAAGACATTTTCGAAAGTGGTCGACAATATGTGCCAGTAGAAAATATTAGTTGTGGCCTTATTTATACACCATATGAACCTCTTTGAAGACCAAGACTATTTTCCACCCAGTTTGTCCCCGATTTCAATGGACCACTAGAGTCAGTCTATGTTTACATTATAGCGACAGATTTCCACTACCTAACCGCTATATCCGTTACCTAGTCGTGAAATATTCTTCTTTAAAGGCGTGAAAATGATTCCCGCGATTGTTTTCATATCACAGCCTCGTCGGACATGTTTGTTTAAGCGTAGTGATACATATTTGTAAGTAGCGCCGTTGTTTGGCTCCCGTCACGTGATCAAGATAGTTCTATCGTTGTTATTAACAAAGGTCAGTCATATCGGTCAATACGTCCTTTGACCGAAGACAGTGAACCTTACGCAATTTAGATAGTACCCCTGGCTTGTGAGAAAGACATAATCCAGAAGACATGACAAAATTGGTGGTTTCCTAAATTTAGGCCTTTTAGCGTCACTAGAAGCTGTAGTGTAAAGATAATTCAAATTATAACAACAATAAAGTGAAATACATGTATACTGTACTTCCCATACCAAAACTTACTGATTTGCATTTTTTTCAGACGACTCTTGATGCAGCAGCAAACACAAATGTTGGGCCAGAGCACGCGGTCGGATCACGCGACTGATTTGCATAATTCAAATGACGTCAGTGATGACGAAGACAATGAAATCTGTGTCGTCGAGACGGACGATAAACCGTGTAGTTCAGACGATTCTTACACACATCCTGGTAAGTCATCCTTGATTGACTAATTAATTAATTGATCAATTGATTGATTGATACAGATCAGATGATCTCTTCTGGAGTCTGATCAAAATGCATTAAAGTGCATGTGTTCAATTATAGAAACGCTGAAAAGGAACAGCATGGATCATGATCAGTCTAATCTTTATCCATGCTGGTCTCAAAAGTCATGAATGTCCTCTCTCCATATCACAGCTTCCATATAGATCTAACATGACAAAATGAAACACAGGGTTACCCTCCACCCCCACACACCCACAGAGGGATAGCCTTGAATAGTAAAAAGTAATGCATCATGTATCATGCTACTTATACATTGTATCATTTTGTCGCAAAAGGATTAGAAAAAAAGTTATATCGCTTTACTTACTCTTCAAACTGAATGTTCACCAAATATATATACGAAAAAGTGAGAAAAGGTAAGAATAATGATAAAGGGTTTGTTCGTCGGCCACACTGTCTGTAATATCATTAGCCAATCTTTATAAACTGTTTGGTTAAATTTGAAAGCAAACATATCCATCACCGGTCGTACGCTCTCCATTTTTGTCCAAATTAAGGCACGTTTACACGGTACACCTGCTTTGCTGACTGGTTTTGTTGATATTTCAAACAGTTAACTGTGATCGTAAAACATTGTAATAATTGACAAAGTCGCAATTATATGGTATTACAAAAACAAAATCTAAATACAAAAGAAGTTAGAAGGAATGCTCAAATGCTCAAGCGAAAGATGGACGGACGAACGAGAACCTGCTACTATTCAAATAAACTATTCAAATAAATATCACGACACAGTAACAATCTTAATGCTTTACAAGTAACAATCGATATATGGCTATGAAAGATTGACAAATATGGGACAGAATACCAATCAAACAATCACTGAATATGACTAGGTGTCGTTTATGAAAAGAACAGTTTTTTTAACACACTAAACATGCTTTGAAAAAGAGCTAGAGTGTGACCGTGGTTTAAAGACTGAATAAGACCACCCGTAACTTCCCACTAAAACGTTTAATGTACGGCTCCCGTCGGCCATCCCGTTAGACGTATAGATAAGTTTAATTTACATTGATAATTTTCTACTTTAACACCTAGGCAAAAGAGCGATAGTAAATCATGAATTATTGAGTGAGCTAAGTGACAAATTTACACCAATTTTGTGAGCTTTTCTCGTCAGTTGTTTTACCTTGGAAGAAAGTCAGAGGAGTTCGGAATAGGCTGTATTGATTTATTTTATAAAAGATCAGAAACAACCCTTGTGAAAGAATTTGGGACGGGATCTAGAAAAATGATCATATACGACATATGAGAACAACATGGATCTAGATCAGCCTGCGTATACACGCAGTCTGATCTAGATCCATGTTGCTCTCTAACAGATCATTTATGACATTAAGCAACAGTAAGGGTTAAGCATCAATCCTTATCACACTGCGTTAGTGCCCAGGCTGAACTGTAAACAGGGCAGTTCGAAGCTTTTAGCCACGAGAGTTGTTATTTTTCTCAAAAAAAAAAAAAAAAAAAAAAAAAAAAAAAAAAAAAAAAAAAAAAAAACCAAATGCTTACTTCCCCAAATAGATATCATTTTTGTACAACTCAAGTTATTGTGATCCAGAGAACATTTTTGTCGTTGTGCGGTCTGTAGTTAGGGCAAAATTTTACAATTGGGTACCTAATCTGGACCATAATCTATGTTCATGCCTCTTACATGGCTCACAGCTATTTTTTCACTTAATGCGATGGCGACGTGTTTTATTTGATACCATCCAACACCTTGTCGCAAATTCTATTCTATTTAGCGATAAATATGCAAATATGCAATATAAAAAGGGCAACAAAGTATACCTCACGATAAATGAACTGGCAGAGCAGCCCATGCTAAGCGAATGGAATGCTCTGCCAGGTCAATTCTCGTCCTCTATATGCAAGTCCTATGTCAATTAGTTGGTTGATTCTGGAACAAAATTTTGCTATAAATACATAGTAAGGAACAGACATTTGAGGTCGAATTCCAAATAATTTTGAGAAAAAGAGTGGCATTTCTGCAAACGTTTCCTCGTTTGAGCGCGTTAAAAATCTTTTTTTCTTCTTCTGCACAATCAATAAAGTTGCACATTCTTAGGTACGAACCTATTCCTAAATTTCTAATTTGATAGACAAGCACAGAGCCAATACAAGCAGGGTTTTGATACACCGTACAATAAGTTATAACAATTCCATTCGTCTGGTAAATTATTCCGAGCTGTGGGTGGCTTGATTTGACAGTAAAACTTTACAGATTTGTAGATTGATACTGTCAGATACCTGACGAATTAAAGAGAAAACACGACTTGATTCACCCCATCCGAATTAAGATAAAGTACCGCAGATTAGATAGGGTCTGTTCAAGTATGCAAATTCTTTAAAATTGAATGCAAAAATTGCATCGGTTTTATAAATAAATAAACGGAGTCATTCTCATTTTTGGCCGTCTCATTTTTATACAGTAGATGTGTTTGGGTATATTATGTCAGACTCTTTTCTAATCTAAAATACAATGTAAAAAATATGTATGACCTTTACGAGTATTGATATTTTGATATGTGATCTCCTCAGTTCTTGGACACATTCTAGACCTGTCCATGTTCAAAACTTTTTCTGTGACAGATTTGTAAAAACAGACACTTTACGTTTTACATTTTGGCCTTGTCTGATATTGAAGTAAAATAATTTTGTCGCTTTCCTTCCAAAACATCGTAACTACAGCTTTTTTTAAAGCTGTAGTTATGATGTTTCTGGAAGAAAAGCGACGAATTATATCCCTACAATATATCTCGGTAATGGATGACAAATGAATATATAACTGGCTTAGTCGATAACGAACAAAACCTTGCCGGCTCCAACCATATCTATTGCCGTGGTAACCAATAAAAATTCCATTTTCCACATTTCGTACCATTTCGTCTGCAAATCCCGTCGATCTCCCGATTTTATAAGTCGGCGAGACGACAGCGATATTTCTCCGCATCCATTCGAAAGAGATATTAGACTATTTCTATCCGATTTCCGTCACTCCCAATTATTACCCACAATGCCTATCCGGACAAGATGGCGGAGATGGTATCTAGAAAACATTGTAACTATCCGTTCCAATTAATGATAAAGATTAGCGGTCTAAACGCAAATGATTCCAACCCTTCCTTTATAGAACAATGTGAATTCTTATCATAATGCAGGTAATTATGCAACGGTCGACCAGCGTCTCATTTTACAGGTTTTAAAAAAAGGAAATTTACAATTGGGGCCTCAGAGTGACTGATCCTGCTCTTCTTGGAATCATATGTGGAAACATATCTGTTAAAGGTTGTCGGAAAATTTGATGCAAAACAAAAATTGTTTAGTAACTATTTTTACTCGACAGAAAAAATACATTTGGAATAAACTTGGTTTTACTTTAAATTTCAATAATGGCATCGACCCAAAGATTCAGCTTCTTCCATAACTTTTATACCCTTACCATACAAAATACATTTACAAAATGTATAATGATAATGTATGGTTGTTTAGACATCCAGTTTCTCTTGGCCACGAAATTAAGACATCAGAAATTATTTGACCTCTTTTCTTTTAAGACGGGTGTTCGCCATAACATAAATAAACCTCAAGACTTTTCCTTTGTTCTTTATCGTACTTATTTATCAATGTCGTAAAAATTCTTCGCCAACAACTTCTGCCACAAATCGCCACAATAAGTGCCCGGATATCGCCCTCACGTTTATTTGGAATGCTTTTGTTTTCACGGCGCTCGGTCATTTCAACTAGTGTCTCCTTAATACAATGTGAGAATAATAGCACTAAAGCACGCGCCAGTAAGATAAGTGGATATTTACTATTTACATTATAATCATCTTGTAATATATGAGCATTTTGAAAAGGCGTGGGTCATTAAATGTTTAACTGCAACCGATAATCGTCTGCACATCATATAATATTCTTACATGGAAAATATACTGAAAACCATCCTATCAATAAAATAAACTAAATGCATCAACCAACGTCCTGGGTGCTGAATGGCCAGCCTCTTCTATTGGATGCGCAAATCATTTTTTGTACAATCGTAAGACCTCAAAGACAAAATAACTTAAAACTCGCCAGTTTTAGTCTACCTTTACTTGACATCAGGCATATCGGAAAGGTTAAACTTTAATCGACCTTGTTAGACTCAGATCAATTACGTTAGAATACAAGCAAATAAAACTGCAGTAAAATCAACAATAAATTTTGAAACTTCGGACCAAACAAACTCGCACTTAACACGAACGTATCAATATCTCTAATTTCGGTTGTAATCAAAATTTATGCGCCGACCTTATCGAAAAGTGCCAAATTAGCACATAGCTTCAATTTGCAAGTGGTGGATGTATTTCCGAGTTTTTAGATTATTTGCACCCCTTATTTTCAATAGTACTCTGAAGCAATCGTAGAATATTTATCGCAAAATACTGCTCTTATTATTCACAAGATTTTATCAAGTTTAAAATTCCATTGGTCTGCTAAACGTATATCTATTTTTAGATTAAATTGATGCAACATGGTCAATCATTAAGAGAAAAGCAAGAATTGGAGTCCGAAAATTTTCTAACGGGCTGAGATCGCATTGTGTTAAGTTCCATTTGTCCGAAGCAATTAATCTGAAATTTGCCACAAACTTCGATACCTAGGGCGAAAACACGAAAGTTTATCGGGCGAAACCTTGTTAAAGTGGCACCTCTCGCATAAACCCTTTCCCAAAATAAACCACTTGTTTTTGAATCCCTGATAGCTAAAATTCTTTGGAAAATATTAAGAGAAAAGAAGAAAATGCTGGTGACCAGCATTTTCTTCTTTTCTCTAAATATTTTCTATGGTATAACACACATTTTTCTGTCTTTAGTGAAAATTAATTTTGTCGTCTGTATCACCTTTGATATTCATTGGAACAATCCAAATCATTGTCGTTTGGGGAAAAAGGTTAAAATGGCACCTCCGACATTAACCATTGCCCAAACCTAGCGCCAGGGGCCGGCGTTTGTGAATCGTATCATTTTACAGCCCGCTGTGAAATACAGAAGTTCTACATAAAAATTTGATAACGAGAAATAAAATGCGATAATTGTTGATAAAACTGTCTTAAAATTCCAAAAGAAATTGTCGAGAGTCAATGGCATTTATCAAACAAATGATTTAGTGCTAAACTATTGTAAATGTATATAGAATTATATTCAGTTACGGCAGTTTTGTTGTAACTAATCAAACGCGCCTATCTTCGCCTCGTTACCAATCTCATTTTCTCTGACCTGTTGAATAATTTTCGGCTCACCTCGGATTAAGTCGGAGACTTATTATATACTGGCTAAATAGATTGCTAAGCAAGCTTTAAGCCACCCATTGACGCTTTTCGACTAATTAGAATAAATCTGAAATTTACGGGTTTAATCGCGATAAATATTTTATTAAAGTAACAAGTATTAAAATTTTACTTTTACTGACTTAAAAATTAATTCTCGCTCTCCACCCATTTGCTATCGCATTACATGTACGATGTATTATGAAGTTGTCTCAAAGTAATTTTTCGGGAGACGTCGTAATCACTCGGCAGATGGAAGTGCCGAAAGTTTCATCTTTTTAACTTATCAACATAGATCGGGTACCACAGAACGTTGACGACGTCGCCCGAAAAACTTCGACGTCGTAAAATCTCAAAATGGCCGCATTACGAATTTCCCACCTTAAACCATCAAAAGCAAATAAAACTGAAGAAAATAACTTCATCTTAGCAGACAACCCATAACTTTTTTTTTAAATAATTTGTTCCCTCAAAAAAGCTCAGCTCTATACATGTTGTTACTAACGAAATAACTTTAATTTAAGAAAAGGGTCTCAGCAACAAATCTCGGGCGTCAACTTGTAGATAAGCTGTTTAAGGTAGCGAGACGTTCTGGTTAACATTCACACCTAGGGCAGGCGTCAAACGTCTGTCGTCAGTCTACAAAGTTTTTAAATCATTAACCCTTTCCCAAACAGCAAAATTTTAGGGTGATCCACTTCAAAACCTGCCACAAATGACAAAATGGATGTTATTAAAGATAGGATTTGTGTTAAATATGACACAGAAAATATTGAGACAAAAGGAGAAACTGCTGGTTATCAGCAGTTTCATCTTTTGTTTCAATGTTTTCCCAAGTCATTTCGATTAGGGACGTCAAAACCAGGGCCTGTACTCACCAACGTTTCTAAATTGATTTTCTAAAGTAAAATTACAATACAACCAATCAGAGTGACCGATAAATTTGTCTCTGTTTGTCTCGGCCACTCTGATTGGTTGGTATGTAATTTTACTTTAGAAAATCAATTTAGAAACGTTGGTGAATACGGTGGACGGACGTTTTGGCCACGGACGTTTTGGCCAGGACGTTTTGGCCAGGACGTTTTGGCCACGGACGTTTTGGCCACAATATTTTGCAAGGTAGGACTTTTTGGCCAAAAAAAAAAAAATTTTTTTTAGGAAAAATGGAATTGAACCAATTAATTTTCTTAATTGTACTTTTAGACATTTTGATAATAAAATTGATATATTTATTTATATTTTTTTTAATTTGGTGCTCTTGTTTACTCAATTTATACAGTAAAATACCCTGCCTTTTGGCCACCAAAATATAAGTTTATATGATAAATAAGATAATAAATGGACTTTTAACCATAAAATGAGAAGAGTTTTGTAAAGAAAATGCACAACAGATTTGATGTCTTTGGAAGAAAGCATTGTCAACAATGAAGATATTCTTGAAAAATACAATTTCTTCATTTTCTGCAATGTTTTCAATTAAATTAATTGACCCTAATCTTCATTGGTAATTAATCAATCACCAATCAAAACCAATAAATTAAAAAAATATTGGTAATTGAAGATCAAAGTTAGTTTGCAGAATTAATGGCTTATGCTTTTATTGATTATAACAAACAACATTAATAATCAAAAGAAGATTGCCCAGTCCCCAAATACTGATTGTATCCTGACTGTAAAAAGGGGGAAAAGTAAGTGCAAAATAACAAAAATTAAATCTAAATCATGATAAAAAAATACTTTAAAATATAATTAGTAAAAGAGAGAATAAAAAATCCATATACGCATGAAAAAAATATTTGGCCAAAAGTTTATAGAATATTTAACAAATTTTCCCCTTTTCTCACACATTTTCATTCTTGGCATATTTTTTTCATCTATTAATTGCACTTTTCCATTTTTCCTATTTCTTTTTAATCCATTTATTATCTTTTTTTTTCATATAAACTTATATTTTGCTGACCAAAAGGCAGGATATTTTCTGTACAAATTGAGTTAACAAGAGCATCAAATTAATTGGTTCAATTCCATTTTTCCTTAAAAAAAATTTTTTTGGCCAAAAGGTCCTACCTTGCAAAATATTGTGGCCAAAATGTCCGTGGCCAAAACGTCCTGGCCAAAACGTCCTGGCCAAAACGTCCGTGGCCAAAACGTCCTACATTCGGTGAATACGGACCCAGGTCTTGTTTGAGAATGGGTTAAGGTAGCGAGACGTTCGGTTAACATTCACACCTAGGGCAGGCGTCAAGCGTCTGTTGTCAGTCTACAAAGGTTTTAAATCATTAACGGGATTATCAGCTACCTTTAATCCAACTAGACTCTGAAGTAATGTAGCTAGGTACAGTGCTGGCAACATCGTATCAAATGTCTTAAAACCCATTACTGCACAATGACGCCTTTTGACTCCCTCACAAGAAAAGGCTTTGGAAAACATTGTGGAAAATGAAGAAATTGCTTGTCACAAGCAATTTCTGCATTTCCCACAATATTTTCTAAACAAAAATACCAAAGAATGAAAAAAAATTCGTTCACTTTGAATTGTCGTCTGCAACATCTTTGAATTTGGACAAGTCGAAAATTTTGCCGTTTGGGAAAGGGTTAATTGTAGCAAACGTGTTTAGGTACCGGTATCAAACGTGGAAATACGATATATTAACAGAAAATGTTTAAAAACAAACACTATATTTATCATTTGAATTTATCATCGAAGGATTTAAAAAACAAAATGGTATTTTGATTTTTTCCATAATTATATTTCATAAATCTTTTTCAATAAATGGCATTGCTGAAAGATTTCTTCAAAATTTTGTCATTCGAGAGCGCTTCTCTTTATTAAAAAGACCAAGTCTTTGTATAGCCCCTGACAAATGACCTGGCAGGTCATCTTTAGCTAATAGCTAGAGATGCCCTTGCCATGACATTTATCGAGATCTATACAAATGAGAAAATAAATAACATGCAGTTAAATGTTTACTCCATGACACACAGAAGAAATGTACAAACATTGATTCAGACGATTTCACGATTCAAGTCTAGCAAATCGGCACCGAAACCATAACATTGAATAAACGGAATGCTTGTACGCTGTTTGTATAGCGAAAAGATGGCGTCGTGACGCAACGCTCTTGCTTAACTTTGTTTATATTTCGTGATCTTAGCACGAAACTGTTGTAAACGCCTATAAGAAAATTTGCTCTTACAATATTTTTGCTCTACACCACATAATTGTATGTTGTACTTATCGCAATGAAAATAACGAAGTTACGAAAAAAGATAAAACACAATTCCAACAAAGAAGCATGCTACTGAATTATTCAATTTAGAAGCTTGAAAATAATTCATACATTTCACAATCGCTTATCTAACCATTATCAAACCAATGTGTATCACACATCATTGAAACTTAGTTCTTAATGATATGGTAACATAGAATGCGTATGATTTGTCTCTTAAAATGGCCTAAAATCAATTAAAAACAAACTGAAAAAATAAATAGTTTTCTACTCTCAATCGGTTTACCTTACATAAAGGGTAAAATCGTGCTATGTCGACATAAAATTTCTTATCAAAGCGATTTGATCTACGATAGAATTAACAGTATAATAATTTTACGATTTTCCGCGATTTTTGCCACTGTCAAACTCATTAAAATGGTATAAAATGGAACGAAAGTGTCATGGGACGAATCCAAAACCCACAAAAGCACTTTGCCTATTCTCTACTTAGCGCAATGGATTTTTATGGTGTGGCCGACAGTTAAAGTCAAATTTTTAATGTCAGTTTTCTATTGAAATCCGTGAAAATATCATTATTTGAAAATTACAACTAATCATTTATAACTCGAACTGATAGGGGGTATTTGAACAATGGGCAAGCTTTTCAACCCCACCGACCAATCAGTGCTTTTCATTGCAAGTCAGTGCATTTCATTTCATCTCCCTTTCCGCCAAGAATCAATGCACCCTTTCCAGTATACTACAATTTAAGAATGCTTTGTAAATACAGACCAAAAGAAAGAAACCGTTTTATGATTGTGTAAAAACGAAAAAGAGAAAAAGAAGAAAATGCTGTGTGACACTGTCTTTTTTCCCTAGAAATCAATATTTCCAAAATCTTATGTACTGAAGTTGCCATACTAGGATTTGTTTGGGTAAGGGTTGAAAATTAAAATAATGAGCAGTCGAGAGGCCGTCACCCGCGATCCTTTATATTCAAGATGGCCGCCATATTGAATCGAACAAGAGAAAATTTAGACGTTTATTAGCGGGGCGGTTTGTTAAAATTATAACTGACAACCCAATTCAGTTGGCCTTTTCATTTTGTTTCGTCGGGGACCGATATTTCAATGGCTATCCTTGAATTGTACTCGTTTAGGTAATGGAGCATACAATTACAGCGTTCGAATGCAGTCGACGGCCATATTGTTCCGAGTGGCTCCGAATGAAAGTGTCACATGACCTATAACATTATATTGTTGATGTTTATAGAGATGAGAATTTTATAGAGTATTGGAAGGGACGGCCGTCATGGGAGTTAACCCTTTTCCCAAACAAGACCTGGTTTTGACGTCCCTAGTAGAAAAGGCTTGGGAAAATATTGAAACAAAAGAAGAAACTGCTGATAACCAGCAGTTTCTCCTTTTGTCTCAATATTTTCTGTGTCATATTTTACACAAATCGTATCTTTAATAACATTCATTTTGTCATTTGTGGCAATATTTTAAGTGAATCACCCTAAAATTTTGTCGTTTGGGAAAGGGTTAAAAACCCTTGTCATGCTGACATTTTTACCCTACTCTTTAGGGTCTGTTACATAGCCAAAAGGTAGTTTAATCCATTACCAGACTGCACAAATTTAGCCTGTTCCAAATTCAAATATAATGATGCAGACGGGAATTTTAAGTTAATGAAATATTTACGTTTTTTAGTCTTTAGGGGTTAGAAAAGATCGTGGGAAAAAGGAGAAAATGCTTGTTACAAGCAATTTCTTCATTTACCACAATAGTTTCCACTCTTTTTGATTGTTTTCGTGCAGTTTTATTTTATGTTTTGTAAGATTGACCACTATACGACAAAATGTGAGATCACATTCCAAATAAAATGGTTACTAAGAATTATCGAAAAAATCGCTCAAAAACTGCTTTCTCTGTTTTCAGGTACGTCACCAACAGATTTAACGACAGCCAGAATAGACCACCGGCTTGACACCACTAAATCCAACACTAGTCACGAAGAATCGGATTCAGACAGCGGAAGTAAACCAGACCACCACGTGGAACGAAAATTACCGGAAATGACGTCACCAGTGTTTACATCACCAGTCAGTTCTTCGACGACGTCAATGTTCCCGCGTAAAATTAGTGAAAGTGACTTTGTGAGCAGTTTCGATAGAAATAAGTCACCAGAAATTCATAGTCATACAAGTAACTCTTTATTGAGCCCTAACTCATCTAGTCCCTTGGGTCACAGTTCACATGAGGACAGGACCCGAAGTAGTCCCTTCGACAGGGAGGAGCGAATTCGATCCCCAGAAAGACGCAGTTTATATGACTCTGATCCGGAGCATGCTGGACCTCAGCGTAAAAGTCCTTTCGATACAAAACATGATAAACATGACAGTGTAAAGCATAGTGACAGAATGGGTGATAGTGAATCTAGTTCAAGACTTTTATTAAAGGAACATACTAGTCCACCAAATGTGACCGTCGTTCAGCCGTCTGTTACGCATCCCATGTTTCCGTATTTTTATCACCATGGTTACCCAAATTCGTCGTCATCGTTACCGTATCACATGTTACTAAATCAAGGCAGTTCGTCTCTAGCCGCACATGGACTAACATATTTACCAACAACCCATGGTGAACTCAACCATCTCTCACCCACTCACGGGTTGTCGGCATTCGGACAGTTACATGTACCCGGACATCCGTTATACCCTAATTTATCCCCGACATTCAGTAACAGTACAACTCAATCCCTTTCTCAAATGTCGGGGTCACATTTAGGGCCATTATTCGCTTCAAGATCTAGTAATCGGTTTTCTCCGTATTCGTTTCCGATTACAAAAACAACAATGGCGACTAGTACGTCATCGATGTCGTCAGCAGTGTTTAACTCGGAACCAAGGTCACCGACGTCACCTGCGCCATCTTCTGCTAGCATCAGCAGCTTGAACAGGTCACCACCGAGAAGTAGAAGTCCTGTTCATCTACCTTCATCGGCGAATCCAAACAGTGAACTTAAAAGTATTGAACGAATGTTGAATGGACTCGAACGGAAACGAGAAGTTGGCCCGGATTCAACCGGTGCTATAGTAGAAAAGTGATCGTCTAATTACGCATGCGGAAACTTTTGTCCCAAAGAAACTTTCTCATAGATAGTATTTATTTGTTACTTAAGCATTCAAAGTTACGTGTAAAAATATATATAGTGCTTCGGTTGTGAAAGCTGAGAGTATAAGTTAAGAATGTATACAGTTTATGAATTGTTACTTTATCCTAACTTTGCGTATTAACCCTTTCCCGCATGACAAAAGTTTAGCTTAGTCCATCAGAAGAAAATCGTCGGTGTTCTTGCAAAACATTGTAAGTAACTCCAGCTTGATTTAACCCATTACCAAACGACAAAATTTTAGGGTGATCCAATTTGAAAGCTGCTGCAGACGACAAAGATGATGATAATAAAGACATGATTTGTGTAATATATGGCACAGAAAATATTGAGACAAAAGGAGAAACTGCTGGTTATCATCAGTTTCTTCTTTTGTTTCGATGTTTTCCCAAGCCTGTTCTCTTGGGGACGTCAAAACCAGGTCTTGTTTGGGAAAGGGTTTTAAGCTGGAATTACGATGTATTGCAATAACACCGACGCAATTGAAAACAGACGTAGACAATAAAGTTGACGTAACGTGTTCTTTAAAACATTGAAGTTTAAACACTATAACACAGAAAAACATCTATAGAAATGAAACAAATGCTGTTTGAGAGCATTTTCTTCATTTTCTATCTGTTTTTCGTGTAGCCTTTTCTGTTGGAGTAGCAAAAAGAAAGGGGTGGTCTGGGAAAGGGATACAGTTGAGAGCATGGTCTAACTTTGACATGGTCTTACTTAGATATGCATGATAATAAACTTACACCTTATAGTTAAATGATTTAAATGTAAGAACAGCACAAAATTTAATCAGATTATGTCAAAATTTAAATGTTTTTTTAAAGAGCAACATATTAAACAGTTTGAAGTTCTGAAATCTTATATCACATTTCTGTATCAGTAGGCCTACAGCAGACTTTGACAACTTTAAAGATTTAGTAACAAAGTTAAATTGATTTAACTTTATTGCACTTTGGCGAAATATTTGGAAAGTGAAATTGTGTACAAAGCACAATAATGATAATATTGAAGCAGAAGAATGGATGGTGTTTTATAAAACAATGTAGTGAAAGGATTTTGTCATAATTTGTGTATAGATAGCTGTATTGTATATAAAGACAATGGGCGATGTGCAACTTGTTCAACAGCGTAATTGGTCACGTGCTTATGTGACGTCATATCTGACGTCACAAAAGCACGCGATCAATAATGCGTCAGAACAAATTATTGGCAGGGAACTTTTTAGACACCTTAGAATATAATATGTTAGTCAGTTTTTACAATTTTTAAGAGAATTTAATTTTTCTTAATCTTGAAAATGGAGTTTGTTCTGAATGAAATAAAAATAAATAAATAATTTTACGGAAGATATTCTTTAAAGAAAAGAAATAAAAATAAAATAGATCTTAAATTGTGGATGTGATTCAGAATGTCATTCGTCATACAATAAGGATCACAAATTATTAAGAATTTTGGCAATTTATTTTCGTCAAAGTTTTGGGTTAGAAATTGACCATTCTCAGGCGTCAAAATGTAGGTCACATTTTCACAAGAATATTCGCAGACTGATTGTGAATAGTCAAACAATTTTCTTTTACATGGATGTTGCTTTTGAAGATTTTATTGTTAAAATGTTGTGCTATTTTGTGTATATATGTGAATTATGAATTTATGGTATTTTGTGTGCTTTAAATAAAAGTATTGCACACTTTAAATTAATGTGAAATAAAAAAGAAATGAAATCATAAAAAAATACTTAGTCGTCTATTTCCATCCTTACGTATCCATTCCTGCACGTCATCGCTGACTATCATACTGTTTATTCAAAAGCTGATGCAAACCAATAAATGGAATGTTAATAAAGGTTGTATAAATGTGCAATATAGTATGAAAGTATTAAAGGCAAAAGAAGAAAATGCTGACAATTAATTTCTTCTATTGTCTCAATATTTTCTGAATCTTTTTCTAATATGGCTGTCAAACCAGGTCTTGTTTTGGAAAGGGTTAAGCTGTAGTTGCTGGTGTTTAAAAAAAAAAAAGAGAAGATGTGCTGTTCAAAATGTTCTACACAATAATAATATAACAGAATGCAAAACAGACTTAACCAGAGTGTCGTGTCAGAAGCAAAAAAAAAAAAAAAAAAAAAAAAAACCTTTATCATTTTGAGAAAATAAGACAAATCCGATGACAATTTCTTAATTTCCCACAATGTTTTCTACCCAGGAAGACCAAAAAAATGTAGAAATGTAAAATTTTACAAAATTGTCGTCTAAAACACATGTGAATTTTGGACCAGTCCCAATTTTGTCGTCTGGTAATGTGTTATGAATTGATTTGGGTTTAATCCATTACCAAACAGCAAAATTTTAGACTCCCCCAAATTCAAAGATGTTGCAGACGACAATTAAAACTGGATGAATTTTTACATATTTTGTCTTTTTGTGTAGAAAATATTGTGGGAAATGAAGAAATTGCTTGTCACAAGCAATTTCTTCATTTTCCACAATGTTTTCCCAAGCCATTATCTTGTGGGGAGTCAAAAGAGTCACTGTGTTGTAATGTGTTAATCGCGATATTCTCCTACAGATGTTATATACCAGCCACATTTATACGCAGACTGATCTTAACGTTTACAGCCCATCATTGAAAACACCACTTTCTAGCCATGCGACATGCATCCAATTACACACACATGTAAATGCAATTCACATAAGTTGATTCACCGTGCCGGATTTCAAGATTATCTTCAAGATGAAAATGACTTACAAATATTATTTTACGCCTTATTCATATGCAAGGGAGGTAATTTTGAACATTTTTGTCAATATTTCCATTAGCATACATAAATTCAAAATTCTAAACCGTTCAAAATGCTTATGTTTGTATTTGGAATGGAAATGTAACACAGTTTAGGAATAACTGGCATGTTATAAATTTCGCCTCTGGGTCTTTGGTGCTTTTGAGGGGTTGGATGCCTTAATTCAAAATTCTAAACCATTCAAAATGCTTATGGAAATGTAACAATTTAGGAATTACTGGCACTTTTCAAATTTCGCCTCTGGCTCTTTGGTGCTAATGATGGGTTATACGTTTACACGCAGAATCGTCAAATGCCATGGGCCCCAAACTCAACTGTAATAGAAATATATCTATACAGCGGCGGATCCAGGATTTCTTTAAGGGGGGTTCGTTTTTACAAAAAGGGGGGTTCGTTTTACAAGTATTGCACACTTTTGACTGAATTTCTGCATGAAAATGAAAGAATCAGGCTACAGAGGGGGGTTCGTTTGAACCCCCCGAACCCCCCCTGGATCCGCCACTGCTATACAAAAGAAAGGTGTGTTGCTCACGCTATTCTTAAAAAAAATTCAATTTCAATTTTTCTGGTTCATGTCGTAAAAATGTCGCAAAAGTTGGCTGCCGTAAGTGGGTTACCGTAAAGCGTAAATAAATCACTGGGAGACAAATGGACTGACAGACGGACGTAACAAATGAACGTCATTATCTGCCGTTAACGTGGCTTTTAATCTAACGTGTTGAGACTGATTCGCTTCGCATTAACGGCAGACGGTAACATTACGGAAAGAACAAAAAGCTACAGGAAAGTAAATGATCTGTTCAAGTTGACGTGTTGAATTATAAATGAAGTCCCAGAGCTAGATCTACAGACATTTCACCGTTACTCTTGTTCTTTCACCTAACATTTAACGCATGTCTCTGGTGATAAGTCAGCCATTTTAATACTAATCTTTTATTATTCCTTCTAATATAGATGGATACGGACGAAATTTATTTTTTAAAGAATATTTTGTCTTTTGGTTGCCGGAAATCGACATCTTCGTCGAGTCCAAATTAATTAACATTGCATACAAACAAAATGTGACCAAACTGGCAACTGCATGTATAAATTCATTAAATTGAGATACCGGTATGAAAAAAAGGGGAAACAAAAAAAAAAAACATGCTAATAATCGTCATATTGCCGCCAATTAATCCAAGATCTTCCTTCAAAATCAACGATCGCTTGAGGAGAATGAATGCCACCTGTATGTCTGGATGTAGATCTACCTTAATTTTGGTACATTTTGACTTTAAATTTATCTCCACTTTTCAACAAAAACCTAGAAACTGCAGCTTATCTTAAGCTGCAGTTACGAGGTTTTTGTTGAAAAGTATCGATATATAACTATTGCTGCATATATTGTCACCACGCTTGTAAAAAGCGACAAAACCTATATAACAATACAGGGAATTTTTTTATTGGTAGAATTAACACATAATGTCTCTTCTATGATTGGATTGTGAGGAAATTCTATGCGTCTAACAGAGAAATAACGCATCTTATTACTGTGCCAGGGAAACTGATGACTTTTCTATCGATTCTTGATTACGCCGCCTAGTGTATAATATTATGTAGGCCTAGTGCTATGGTTTCTCCGTTTCTTAAAAAAAAAAACAAAAAAGAGAGCTAAAGTATGCAAATGGGTCCATTGTGGCATTTGAGACCATCGTGGATCCATGCAGGCTGATCAGGATCTACATTGTTCTTCACACAAATAGGGACCATCTGGCAGGTCCAATATCTTCCCCGGTACAACCAGAAACCCGTCGGTACCCTATCGCCGGCACATCAGAGCATTAGAGTGGCACTAGCGTAAAATGGGTGAAAAGTCTAAAATGCAATTTTTGTTTTAATAGTACATATAAATCTTTCGAAGCCGTACGATAATTGAGGTAGTACGCCCCTAATGAGATTAACGCGAAGTCGGAATTATTCGGTCGACACTGTAACATTCGGCGGTGGAACGTTCCACAGCCGAATGTTTACGACGTCGTCCGAATAGGTTCGGACATATTACAACGAATTTTAACGACGTGGCACGAAAAACCCGACATCGCTTGGATATCATAATTTGTGGACTACCATAAGAAAAAAAAAAACTTTTTCGACAAGGTTTATTTTAGGGTGCTCCTCGCCCCTGTCAAAATAGAGCCAACGAGAGAGAAACAGGCACTTGAGGGTAGGCGCCGGTGTAAAATACGGCCCTTTTGAACAAACGGGCTCGAAAATTTGTTTTCTAAAACCAATCTCTTATACAGTGCACTTAATGTATTTTATACGAAGTATAATGTGTTTTGAAAAACTTTTCAATAAGCCCGAACTGTAAATTACGAGTCTTTTTAACTTTTTCCCAAACGAAATAATTGTATATCAGTCATTATACGTTACCAAGTGCAAGAATACACATGTCATAGCCAGGAAAACAGAATACGCAGTTTTTACGTTTAGGCTAATTATTCTTCGTTTATTTACAGTGACATTTCACAGACATTTTTTCATAAATATTACTTCTATTTTTATCTGAAACAGCAACTTTCTTTATGAAAATTCTGAAAATTTAAAGCCTTGTGCGCCGTTTACGAGAAATATATTATATTTGTATCAAAATTAAACAAATTGATGTGGACAGCAGTTCAGATGTACACGGAATTTGTCATCTCTATCTTAAATTTAAAGGCGCGATTCTTGCTTATTAGCAACAATTTAAAAAAAAACTGATTGCATTTATGCACATTAGAATAAAATAACCAATCGGGGCAGCAAGACATACTTTAAAAAATGAAATGAGAATAAAATGTCCCTTTAAATGAGATCTTTCAAGCTAGAAGAAACGGTTTGGGAAGTCTATGAAGCCAAATTTCGAAAGGCTGAACAATTCAGATCATTTTGAAAATGATCATATAATAGTAGGATATGGAAACATTGTAGAGCAAGAAAACCTTAGAGGGAAAAGTTTCTTTTCCCAGCTTGTCTGAATATAATTGTGACCCGTCACGCTAAAAGGGACCTTATAGGAAGTGTGAAAAATATCGACCCTAGCCAGTCTGCGCAGTCCGCGCAGCCTGACTAGGGCCGACACTTTTCAATTTTATGTAATTTTCTAAATCTGGAATGTGTTCCCTTCTGTACTGTATCTTCATTTTTCGCCTACCGGATCTGGTTGACCTGTGCTGAGTCTGACAAGTTTGTCAAAATTTGGATTTTTGGAGTTCGGATAAGGTCCCTTTCAGCGTGACGGGTCACATATAAATTGTAGCCCAGTTACGCTATTTTGTCACATACTTACAAAGTTAACCCATGTATAGCTCACGATATATGATGTGACAGATCATCTCTATCTGATTGTTAGGGATGCTCTGCAAGGTCATTTATCGTGAGCTATAAACAATGGTTAATGCGTTCATAACTCCAGCGGGGGAATCAGGATTTCTGTGAGGGGGGTTCGAATATACAAATAGAAGGGGTTGCTTTCCTGGTATTACACAATTGTGACTGGATTTCCGCATGACAATAAGATAAAGCTGGCTACAGAGAGGGGTTCGTTTGAACACCCCAACCCCGAACCCCCTCTGGATCCGCCACTGAACTCATATACAACAGTACATTCGTTGGTTCGAATCTAGCAGCAATGAGACACTTGCAAGATTAGAACCACTATGCACACTAGTGGTGAACAATCGACGTTTTTCGCTACAACAAGGTATATATATTTTGCGTAAAAATGTGAGTTTATAGATTTTTTTCTAATGACAATGAACTTGTTCTAAAACAGACTGGGCTTACCGTTTTGTATTGACAAACTGTCGGTGTTGTTATAAAATCTCGTAACTACGGCTTCGATAAAGCCGTAGTTACGATATTTTATAACAACACCGACGGAATACATTGATCGCGAAAAAAACGTCCCTCGCTTTGGCCGAGTTCACCACCAGTGATTCATACAAAGTTACGATAATTTGTATTTCGACATGGTATTGCTTGACATGTTGAGGATGGGACATGACTATCACTTCGACTTTAGCAGGATTTCGACTTATCCGATGTCGAGATGTCGACTGTACCTTGACCGAACCATGGGAATGTTTGTGAAAGACCAAAGCCCCATATAGAATGACCATGACATATGAAACTGACCACGTGTAAATGACGACCTTGACCTACGTGTGTCACAAAACAGCATTGGTAAGAAAATACAAGTAAAGTTGGCACTCGTATTTGTCGACATCGGATGAGTCGAATTTCCGCTTAAGTCGAAGTGAGACTGGACCCTTCCTCATCGATAGATATAATAAACAACGAAATAATTTCTTGATAAATAAAGCCGTTCAAATATAGTAGGAAAAGGATAAAAATTTCTGTCGTCTTCCTACTTGTTCTGGCCTTTATCAAATACACACAGACAGACACACAAACTCCCGATCTATATGTGACACTCACATGACATACAAGTGATGAATGCGGGGTAACAGAGAATACGACCACTTAGCTCAACAAGAAAACTTCCCCCTCTCACCAAATAAATGTTATCCATGTCTGTAAATTTTGTTAACCCTTTCCCAAGCGATGAATTTTTAATTTTAGAGTCGTGCTCTTCAAAAATTGCTGAAGAAGATATAATGGAAGCCATTTGCAAATGTTATTTGTGTTAATTATAGCATAAAAATATTGAGACAAAAGAAGAAAATGCTGGTCACCAGCATTTTCTTCTTTTGTCTCAATCTTTACCCAAACCTTTTTTACGAAGGAACGTCAAAACCAGGTGTTGTTTCGGAAAAAGGTTAATTTGTTGGGGTAGTGATGCCACCAAGACTGGGTTGTGCAATTGTCAATTTTGAAACGTTTTTAAACACTGACGGCGTTTAAATCTTTTAAAAGGCTTTTTTTCTGCATGTTTGTCTGCCGACGCGCACTTTAATTTACCAACCCTTTCTCATGTAAAAAGCATTTGGGCACACGGAGAAAATGGTATATGAAATGTAGTAGATAATACTTTCTCCTCCTTCTCCTCCTTTCCTTTGTAGTGTTTTGATATCTTTACGTAATTCTAGTTTTTTTTTGTTTTTTTGTTTTTTTTTGTTTTTTTTTTTTTTTGGGGGGGGGGGGTGTCACATTCAGTCAATTATTTGTAAATTGCACGGAGAAAATGACAACCATCATGCAAAAAGAAGAAAATGTTCGTCATCAATGGTTTCTATGTTACTTGATAAACTCTTTAAACATGTAACAATATTAATTCATCAGTATTGAGTCTTTCAATTCGAACAGTAACATTTGCCGTTTCGGAAATGATCGAAATGGTTTTGATTGTGAACAAGCAAATGTAGGAAATGTTTTCTGAGATCTATTTCTTGTAGGCTTGTATCGTTTTCTATTATCTAGAGAAAGGATAGTTCGGCGCGGAAGGATATTTTAATTAACCAATCGCTTGAGAAGACACAAACACACTTGTAGAGTTAAGAGGAAACGGCAAAATTGACTACTTCAACTCAATGTATCAAATTAAAATTGTCTATCCATGTCTTCCACACATCATCCTTTCCCTCTTAAACGAACAGAAATACAGTCGACACTCATTATGTCGACATCGGATGAGTTGAAATTCCGCTTAAGTCGAAGTGAAAGTCATGTCCCGTCCTCAACAATGGATTATCAAAAAGTTTAATCAAAATTATTTCGAAACAAATACAGCCATTGAAATAAAGTAGGAAAAGGATAGAAATTGCTCGGTTCGAGCAATTTCTTTCCCTTTCCTACTATATTTCAATCCTGGACACATATGATGCCCATCAAAAATGGTTGAATATCATTTTAATCGAAAATGATCAAAATTGGATGAGTCGAGCTCCGGATATGTCGAGGTATTTTGACGACCCCTCTGACTTCGACACAACGAGTGTCTACTGTACATGTAACAACTCAATGTCACCAGATGGCGAACTTTTAGGGCGATCCAAAATATTGACAGACAAAAAACCAACGGTAAACTTGTATCAATAAGAAATCAAAGTATTAAAAGTACTGATAGTCAGCAAAGTAAAACAGAGATTTTTGTTTGATTAAACTACAGTTCGAGTTATAGCTTGAAGGAACCCTTCATGAAATATTTTGGAAATTATGTGCTTTGAAATACGTATGCGCATGCAGCTGTAGCTATGGAATTTTTGAAGAAATTTATTCTAGTTTGAAGAACGTACAAAATTGTGAACATTTGTTTAAGAAACATCATATGAATCGGTAAATGGGTTGATCATTTCTGTCCAGCATAAATTCGCCAAATTGATTTAGTACTTAGCACCAAGTCTGCATCTTTTCTTACCAACTCCCATTTACATGTCTGGTAACGTTTATGGTAAGCTGGTCCTCTTTTGAAAGCAAATAGCTCTGAACAAGCGCTGTTCAGATTTCTATCTTTTTGGTCCTAGATAATGTGATGCACCTCACAATTCAACCAATTCTGAATGTCCCAACGTTACTTTTATGTCTGAAATATCTAGTACTAGCACGGATTTCTATAAAGGCAGCGACTTTTCAAGTTTTGTACTGATAACTCAAGTCAGCTTGGAATTCAGTCAATATTTGTGTAGACTTTTGGTGTTCGATATATGGCATCTTTATCACGAGAAGCTTTAGTTTTATTGTTTTACCGAGATTTTAGTTAATATCTATTTACAGGTAGATTATATAAATTTACGACAAGTGATCTCCCCTCATATTTCAACATTCTGTGCCATTGCTTCCTTGTCCATCACTGAAACACTTTTTTGTCAAGGCAATGGGTGCCCAACGACTTCTTGGTATTTACGGCCTATTTCATAATACCACAAGATCGCTGGCTTGGGCATATTTAAAGGGGCACTAGTATCCCCGAGTCTAAATCCCTAATAGATCCACAGACGTTGGATTTTAGCATGTTGTCGCACCGTTTATAGACTTTATAAGACAGAATACAAGATTCATACAGTAAATGACATAAATCGATAATCATGAAGCGGTGTAAAAGTATGTAAAATATTCAATGTGGGTTGATAGTGTTTACGAAATGATGTGATGTTGGGTTTTAAATCCGTCGTAATCTAAGCCAATACAGATCAGACAGAGCTGAAATTTTGCACAGAGAAAAACTAAAGGCCATATTTCAATTATGCACAGTTATTTTTACAGCAAATTACCCCGAAAATAAGTAAGTAACAGTAAATATGTATCTATAAAGGCTACCGTGCTAGGCAATCGATTTCGCCGTATATAAGAAGAAAATCAATTGCATTAACATGTTATATAAACGATCCGTCATACTTGGTTGTTTTAAAACTTTTATTTGCTTTTATTGGCGTCGGTACTGGGATTTAGAAATAATGATTTTCGAAAAAATAAAGATTGGCAATTTCCGTAAATCTCCGCGAAGTGATGTAACAACGTCTCTTGAATCCGCCCTCAATCTAGAGCATGATTTTTCTGACACAGATAAAATGCACAACCTTTCTGTCATAAAGCCGAGTTTCAGTTTCATCCATTTCTCGGTCGTCGGTTTACAACAGAAAAACTGAATCCGTTAGAAATGTGGAAGTAATGGGTCCATTTTACGAATTTTTGGATCATCCCTCGTAGACTCCTGTTTTCAGTATTGTTCGAGTTATCCTCTATTTAAGCTTCCAATGGGGACCATTCAGGTTATTTTTCCTGTTTATCTTTTTTTAAAATATCTTATAATACTATGGAAGACTTAAAGACCTGACAGATCTATTTTCGGTACTTGAAATTTAGACTTACGAATGCACAAGTACAATAAGACATACACTTAAATTTGTTCCCAAACATTTGCCAAGCGCTGTTCAAGTGCGTGGATTAAGTTCAAAGTTTATTAAAGCCTGTAAATAACTCCTAATAGCATTTTGATCTGCTCATCTAGTTGCAATCCGATCTCATTCAATCCAAGTCGGGCGTCGGGAGGCGTCAAATCTTCCAAAATACAGATGAAACCCTTTCCCTTAAAGGTCCATATTATGCCACTAGAAACGAAATCCCCAGTAAATATTGAACGAAAAGAAGGAGATTAGTATAGGAGCCAATATTCATTTCCGTGGAAATCTGACGAAAAAATGTTCAATTTTTATTTCCAATTTATTCTGTGAATTTTGGTTCAGAATAAAAGTACTACATTTAAAGTAATGAATAACGTTAACAGGAACATTCCGATGCGCATGGAAATACTCGAGATCGTCTTTCATAAATCTATGGTCTCAATAAAATGTCCTCGCTGTAACAACCACATTTTCTTTCAGAAATTCGATTTGCAATTTTCAAGATTATTTCAAAGTATGTGTTTTGAGAATAAGACGCCAGACTGCCGGACTTATGTTCAAGTCGATTTCCAAATATGATTCGCTTGGCTTTTTTTTCAATGTAGTATTGTATTTTCATAATTAAATAGAGAATTTTGTCTTTATCAAATGTAATAAAGCTTCTATCTAAGAAAAAATGTATGTACATGTACTTTAGACTCTAGAAAATGTTATTCTCTTTGCATTTCAGACACAATAAAGTAAGCGTAACACCTTTTTTGTGAAATAATTTGCTAAAAGTGCATCGTTACATCGAGGACATATTAGTTATTGCAAGGACACTATTCCCTATTTTATTAAATAATCAGAAAGAAATTAATTTTACTATTTTATTCACTCTTCAAATAATTAGATTCAAAAACATACAAATTTTACCATCAAAACACATAATTTTTATTGAACCATGCTGCAGTTTGTAATAAAAAAAGTCTTTGTTATTGGAATGACATTTACCATTACTGTGAGGACTTATTTTTAAAAAGTTTTCCTTTTCTTACATTGTATTGACCTATATATGGTCATTAGATATCAAAATCAATGCAATCGTAAAAAATATATACATTTAAATGTAAAAGTCACTTTGTTAAACCCTTTCAAAAACGTTAAATGTTATGTTACAACTGCTGATCAAGTCAAATCGATCGCACTGACTGCTAAAATTCGCCCATTATTCCCGACTTAAAGATTTTTCTCGATCTCTACTCGATCAACCCGACATCTACCGTCTATTTGATCGAATGAACAGATAAAGCACAAATCGAGTTGATCGAGATATGGTTGGGAGCCACTTGAGTAAAAGGCCATGTGAACGATATAAAGATATTAATCCGATCAAACTAGAACTCCAGATTTGATTGATTCCTGATCTGGTCGATCGCCTATTCGATCAATACACGATTGCTTTTCGATCATCTCTCTACCCAATCTTACACAAATATTTTTTTTTTATTTTTAAACAAATAGAGAAAGATGAAAAGGTGGTGCGGATAAAGCTCGATTACCACGACCATTCCCGATCACAAATGGCGATCGAGTTCGATCTGTACTCGGTCGATTGATTCGGCTTGGTCCAGTTGATTTGATCGGCAGTGGATATATACCTAGCATAAAATTATGCAACTTGAAAGCTGTTGAAGACTACAAAAATGAAGTTTATGAAAATCTAACTTGTGTGTACAATATAGATGAATGGATATCAAGGGAAACGGAGTCAGAGCTGGTAATCAGCATTTACTTCTCTTACCTTAGTGTTCATAAATTAGGAAGTAAAAACTAAGTCTTCTTTGTAAAAAAAATGAGAAGACCCGAAGAAAGTTAAGCAATTACAAAAATGACGAAAAAAAATGGAATGTCTTAAACCTTCTCGTCAAACCATAAAATATTACATTGGGAAAATAATAACATATGAAAATTCAAGTAAAACATATTCAAGGTAGTGTAAATCGTTAAGGAGCGAAAAATCTCGACCATAGTCTGACTGTACAGTCTTGGCATAATAATTGAGTTCGATCCTTTTAGCAATATACGCAGATGATTTGTTGTTGTTATTTCTTTTGGAAGATAGCTCACATAATAATTGAGATACACGGTTGTAAGGCGTTGAGTGTCCTGAAACTGATTGTCCAAAAAACAAAACAAAACAAAAAGAAATAAAGTAATTTGAAAATGTTTTCTTCTTAAATTCTTGTTTACCTAGATAAGATAATATTTGAACAAAAAATCCATCTTTTTTTCGGGATGAAATGTTGTGATTGCAAGATTACATGTATGATTCGAATAAATACATGTAAATTGCCTTTAAAATTAAAAAAAAATCTACTTGTCTTTCCACGGCACCCCATATAGCATCAGGAACTACTTTGCCATGGCCACATTCAAAAAATGTTTGAGTAATGTCTTCAAAACCCATGGAACAAAGATATACATATTCATACCTTAAAAGGAAATAGTGTATAATGTCTCTCCGATATCGAGGAAAGGTCATTTCAGAACGATTATTTAGAATTAATCTTGTCAATTAATCTAGAATTATATCCTTCATACAACATTCCAAGGTGATTGGCAAAATATCTCCATTAGACTAGTGATAAAATTCATTCATTTGTGGTACCAAAAATCCATAAATGTGTAAGTCCTTGCAATAACGATTACAAGTCCGCTCCGTAACAACTGATCGGTACACATGTTTGGCAACAGTGATTATATTTTTTTTCATCTGAAATACTTCGCTTTCCTATTATAGTTTGAGACAATTATGCATCAAGACCTTTTTCTCTTTGGAAAAAAGTCCATATTACATAAGAAAACTTATTATGTCTTTGCGGTAACGATTTTCGTACTCCCAGTAACAAAACTGTCGTTATTGCGAGGACAGTTATTGCGAGGAATTCCTCGACCATTCGCTCCAAATTACACACAATAATAACTAGGGAGAAAATATGTTGCATGCTGTAAACGACATGATTCTATATCTGAATAAGTAAAGCTATACGAGTTTAAGATCTGAGCAATATAGTGCGGTTGATCGCGTTGCATAGAAAACGAAAAAATAAGTCTACGCAGCCAACGGCCTACCTATTTTGCCTCGCAACTTCGAAACCAAGTAATGCTTTGTCTTCATTTAAACATCGTGGTTTTAATGAGTGTTTCCACCTCCGTTTGGGCTGTATTTAAAGGAAATCTAATCAAAAAGACTTTGATTACGCACATGTAAGTTATTGCGAGGACATTTCGTATCAAAAATCCAGGGACAGACATATATGGCCAAAAATCTTCGTCGTATTTATATTTTCTCAAAAAAGGCTGACGCTATTAATAATGTGAGATATAAAACATTAATGAAATGAAGAAAAATCCGATCTTTACCGATTATTTTATATCGAAAATCATGTTGGAAATTGATAATTTTGTCCAGGGACAAGAGAAAATGGTCATTTTTCGGTACAAAAGTGCAATATTTTCAGAAACATTCCATCTGCCAGGCCAAATAAACTGTCTCTATTGTTGGTAGTGATGGTCGTTACACGGTGTACCTAAAATGACATGTTTATGAAAAGCCATTTCTGAGAAAATGAGCCAGGACAGCGATTTCCACGAAATAAAATATTGGCTCATAAACGAACATGTATCAATTTTCATATCAATAGAGAATCAAGTTCTTTCAATTTAGATAAATCCCTATCAATTCTAATCGCGCCGAATATGTGTACTGATGGAAAGTCAAAGAACTTGGGCAAGCTTGGATCGAAATCGAAACCCCTTTATCGCAATGTCGACGCTCTACCGCTCGACCGCGTGAACGAAACGAAGAAATTGCTGCCAACCGCATGTGCGAAAACATATGAAATACATCATAGGTGCTTAGACAAAATCTCGTAACTCCAGGCTTTTTCAAGTTGTAGTTACGACGTTTTGACAACCCACTAATGCTGGGTCAGCTTTAAGTAACATCTAAGAAAAAAACTTTCACTTTCGTTCAATATGAAACAGTATAAAAGTGTGCTGTTTAGAAAAGGGGTGATCAAGAATAGGTATAGGTTCCGATAAATGACCTTGCAGAGCATCTCTAGCTAATAGCTAGAGATGCTCTGTCAGATCATTTATCGAGACCTATAGCGAGTCCTTGTCGCTAAGCTAGCGCTTTCCGGAGAGCATTCGGAATGTAAATTAGGGTTGATTTGGCGCCGCATGCTTTTCGAGACATCCATAATATATACTTTACGTGACATTTGTAATAAGGTGGATGGCCCTCAAAGAACAAGTGACAGTAATTGTTTGATTTGTTTGATTTTGGTTGTGAAGATAACAAACTTCAAATGAAGTTTTAAATCCTGGATGTTTGACAAAGAAAGCTTGGTCCGTCTTTAGGAATCATTTGATTATTCTTAAATAATGAGTCGCAGGCAATTTCTTTATTTCTAAAGATGTTTTCAAAGCGATTATCTTGTTGAGAGTCAAAAAGAGTCATTGTGTGGGAATCGGTTAAGTATTCTTCCTTCTTCGACATGCACCTCGAAACATTGTGACCGGGGTTTTATTTTAAGGATGTTGTAGCGTTTGGAAAATCGGTAGTAATTACGGCATGTCGTAAAGTAGATTTTTTATATATTTTAAAATATTTTTAAACGGTATTCCTAAGGGAATGAATATAACAAATATTAAAAGGTTGCTCTATCTCAATATTTCCTTTTTCTAGAGAATAAATGTAAAAAATTTAATGCTACATTATAATATTATACAATTGTTTACGTTAACGCTTACAGTAATGGCGGCGTATAACGTTGACGTCACGACGTTGCCGCCAAACCAACATGACGTCATTCCCGCGTTAATCAATACTTACGTCAAAGCGTTATACGTATCTTTGACGTTACAGCCCTGTGGATGTCCCGTTGCAAGTTTATTAATCTAAATACTTTCCCGTAATTGTCTCTCAATCTTTTCCGCACCGTATAGCCTTTCTAAGCATACAAACAGCAGATCTTCATGTGTGTGATTTTTCCAAAGTGCCCATTAATAGGCTTATCCTTCCCTAACCGTACATCTCGGAGGTGTTCCGCCATTCTTTCCCTTAGTTCCCTTTCTGTCTCACCAACGTAAATGGTACAGTTACATTTATGGCATAAAATGACATAAATGACATTCCGTGTACGGATCAACCTTATGGTTTAGGAGAAGTTCTCATTTAAAGTTCTGGCTTCTTTTCACTATTTGTTGCCATGGCAACCAGAATTCTCAATCACTTTCATTTCATTTTACAGTTTATTAAATAGACATTAATCAGTGCAACAGTCTGCTGAAGTTTGAAAAAGATCAATGTTATAGTTAAGGAGGAGTTCACATTTAAAGTCCTGGCTTTTCCCCACTATTTGTTGCCATAGCAACCAGGGTTCTGAATGAATTTCACTTATGTTTGCTGTTTTGGTAGAGACCAACCCAAAGAGGGTAGCATTATTATGAAGTTTTGAGTAAATCTGCCAAATTGCACACAATAAAAAGAATACCTACTAAAATATCAAAGGTTATATAGTGTTGCTTGATATTTGTGGTTTTTCTCTTTGTTTTGAGCGAAATGTCGTACCTTTCTGACCATATTGTGAAAAATTTTCCACCGTGACCTTTCAATTTCTTCGCTTTATTTTGTTGTTACTATTATTATCAAGATCATAGTAGAAGATAGTGTAGAAAAAAATACTTTAACAATGAAAAAAAAATAAATCAAAGAATGTAACCCATGTTTTTAACAAGTACAATGTAAAGTTCACGAACAAAAATACTAATCTGAATAAAATGATCAAAATAGACGGTTATTGTTCATTCAAAGTTAGTTTTAATGTATTATCAGTCACAAACAATGTGTTAAGCTTTAAAATAAATATTCATTCATTTCTTTTATAATAGTTTACTTATTTTAATACGAAATAATGATACCTAGCCCATTTTGCAAAATTTCCAAATCCAGAGATATTGTTGTTATGGTTACATTAGAAAAACTGCATTTATCAAAAAAACTTCCACCGTTACCCCAATTTTTTTCATCATTTTCAGTTTTGCCATATAATTACCTTTCTGCATGAGAAGTTTCAAGGCCAAAAAAATTTTTGATCCAAACGCTACAACTCCCTTAAGGTTCACAGACCCTGAAAAAATCACCAATTTCTAGCCATACGAAATACATCAAATTTCACACACTTGTAAATACACTTCAAATAAGTTGATTCACCGCGCCGGATTTCAAGATTATGCTTCAAGAAGAAAATATTTTACAAATATTAATTTACTCCATATTCATATGCAAGGGAGGTAATTTTGAACATTTTTGTCAAATATTTCCATAAGTATGAATTAATTCAAAATTCTCAACCGTGCAAAATGCTTATGTTTGTATTTGGAATGGAAATGTAACACAGTTTAGGATTTACTGGCAATTTTCAAATTTCGCGTCTGGCTCTTTGGTGCTTTAAAGGGGTTGGATACCTTAAGATAGTCCACTCCTAATGAGAATTACGCGACGTCGGATTTTTTTTCTTGCGATGTCGTTGACATCCGTCACGAATCCGACCTAATCGGGCGACGTCGTAAACATTCGGCGGTGGAACGTTCCACCGGCGAATGTATACGACGCCACCCAAATAATTCCGACATGGCGTGAATCTCGTTAAGGGTGGAATACCTTAAGTATCTTACAATTTATGTAACAAGTGTCTGGATTTTGTCATTGATATTAGAACTGATTTAGGCGATACTCGACCTGTTCTTAAAGCTTTGAACTTAACTCAAATGGTTTACTTACGACATTAAATTCTTAGCGTCATCTATCAAAGGGTCTAATTGGAAGTGCGATAATTATAGAAACTGGTAAAACTGAGCATTGCATGCAGCGGTCTGACCATGATCGTAACTTTTGACATTACGATAGTTTTCTATAGAACTAATAATCACTGCAACTCATTTCATTTATAGCCATGTTAAAAATATCGTTGGCGTTATTGCAAAAACTCGTAACTGCATCTTTAATCAAGCTGTAGTCACGAGATTTTGCAATAAGAGCTGCGTTATGTATGTACTGACTTCTGTAATAGTCTAGTAATCCAGGGATAGTTGGTCAGCAGCAAGCCAGTCTTTCGAATGAAAGTCTAAACCGTGGTCCCGTCTCACTAAGCATGGCTTTAGCTGTTGGGTTGATGCTAAACTCTACGTAATCAATCAAGGTACATATACCAAACAGATACCCGTATTTTGAAAGAAATATGTAATTTTGCCGATTTTACATAATTTAAAAGAACCATTTTTAAATACCGTTTCTCAAATTTAAACGATTGTAGATACAATCTTGCCAAGTGACCGCCAATTTATGACGCAGAACTACTTGTTGTGCGGCGCAATGGCGTCACATGCGTAATTAAACTGTTTGCATGCAAAGCCCTGCAAAGTGGTCTTATAGGCGAGTAGTTAATCTCGGGTTTAACCCTTTCCTCAACGATCACGGATTCTGGCTTCACTTATTATTAAAACCGCTTTGGAAAGCTCTGAGAGAAAAGACGAAAATGCTGATAACAAGCATTTTCGTCTTTTCTGTCAGAGCTTTCTATGCTTTAACCCTTTCCCAAACAAGACCTTGTTTTGACGTCCCTAATAGAATAGGCTTGGGAAAACATTGAAACAAAAGAAGAAACTGCTGATAACCAGCAGTTTCTCCTTTTGTCTCAATATTTTCTACGCCATATTTTACACAAATTCTATCTTTAATAACACACATTTCGTCAAATGTGGCAGTTTGTGAAGTTGATCACCCTAAAGTTTTGCCGTTTGGGAAAGGGATAACATACACGTACTTACCTCGCATAGCAGCCTTATTTCGTTATCTGTTATAGCCTTCAATTTAGACCAACGTAGAATTGTCATGTTCGGGAAAAGGATAATCCCTGGTTTAACTCTTATCTTGTCAAAATTGAAGAGACTGGTATGAAGTGGTCTAATGATGCATGATAAACGGCCGAAGTTGTATGTACAGGTTCTGTCGAACAGAATTTTGGTTTGTCGCCATTTATCAATTGAGTTTCAAATGATCTACAACATCCACCTAATTACTTCCATTTTTTCCACCTTCTCCGCTTCAAACCGCAATCAAATTGGTCAAATATGAACAAAGTTGTAAACAATTGTCTGCAATTGTAGTGTCACGTGATTCCCCGCCGTGACATTTGTTGTCGATTTAGGATGAATTTTCGTTTACACTGGGTAAACATTCACCAACCACTGAGCGTCAGAAGTTTGACATACAACAGACGATGTCTTGCTTTGTCTGGCGCGCGCCACCCTTCCTCTTTATTGGCTGGTGGAACTGAAACTAACATGGTGTCAAAATTTGAATGCAGAAGTAGGGTGTACAAAATGGGTCATTCATTTCTTATAAATTTTCATAGCACAAAAATGGGCAAATAGATCCTGACCAGGAAAGGTTCTGCTACAGCATTTAAGACTAGATCTACCACAGAATTAGGCAGTAATGTGTTAAGGATTACAACATTATATACCAAACACTCCGTGCATCTTCGGACGCCATCCGTGACAACGGAAATTAACGAGAAAAGCACTCGACAATTTCCGTGTGTCTGCTGCAGCAACGGAAATTGACAAGGGATACCCTCGTCAGTTTACATTGCTCCAGATGACGCCCGAAGATGTACGAAGTGTTTTGTAGTTAATGGTGGGTTGTAACCTTTAACTGCAGTTTGAACAGGGTCCAAGCTACTTTTCGGAAGAATCTATTTTCAATACAGAAGCTGAAGAAAGAAACATCATAGGTCATGATCAGACTGAGCGTATACGCATGCTTATTGGTACTGATATTAATCCCATTCAGCCATAAAAGTCACATTTTCAAAATTTCAGCTCAAACATATCTCAAATCTTGCATAGTGTTCCAAACTAGTCAAACACGTATATAATAGCTTTTGGTGTGGATCTACAGCACCAAAATGAGCTAACATTAAATTGCTTATGGTAAATATAGACAATGGGTAAGATATGAATCAATTACTCCCTGAATTTTTAAAATGCATATTTTCAAAAAAGTGCTCTTTAATTATTTCATTTTCCCTGCATTGTTACAAGGATATACAGTCGACACTCGTTGTGTCGAAGTCAGAGGGGCCGTCAAAATACCTCGACATATCCGGAGTTCGACTAATCCGATTTTGATTATTGTCTATGAAAACGATATTTAACCATTTTTGATGGGCATCATATGTGTCCATGATTGAAATATAGTAGGAAAAGGAAAGAAATTGCTCGACACGAGCAATTTCTATCCTTTTCCTACTAAATTTCAATGTCTGTATTTGTTTCGGAATTCATTTTGATATCCATATGTTGACGATGGGACATGACTTCACTTCGACTTAAGCGGGATTTCGACTTATCCGATGTCGAGATAACGAGTGTCGATTGTAGGTATATATACAGACTATTGGTCCAGTTAATTCACTGTAAATACCACTAGACCAGTATGATTGGCGCTCGTGTTCGATGACGTAACACGTTCATTACCATCATGTGTTATGATCTTTAGCACGTGACCTGTAGACAAGGTGACGTATCTCGTGCCCTAAACAATCAGCCAACACGTCAATCACAGCCAATCAAAACCAATCAGATCGAATCAGCTCCAATCAGATCGAATTATTGTATCGATTACGGTGGCAGATGATAACATTAGTGTCGAGTGTACATCCACCATCAGAGTCATGTAGGTAGATTAGAAACAATGTTCTGGAATATGTTAACATTTTTCTGGATGATCCCTGGAAATGGCGGCATCAAAAGGGACAGGTTTGGAAAACATTCTGAGAAAGGGTGGACATTATTTTACTATTTTCTCATTTTCTCTGAAAGTTGTATATGGTAGCCATTCGATATTTATATTTTGATGACGTCAATATATTTTGATGATTGTTATCAAATTTGAACTTGATAATTTTTATTCCAAGTATCGGAAAGGGATAACAGATCACACATCAATGTATGTATAATGTTACCGATCTCCAATTTATGCTTGTTGAGGTCTCGATAAATGACCTGGCAGAACATCTCTAGCTAGGTCATTTATCGAGACCTATTAACCCCTTCCCAAACGGCAAATTTTTTGGGCAATCCACTTCAAAACCAGACACAAATGACAAAATGGATATTATTAAAGATAGGATTTGTATAAAATATGGCACAGAAAATATTGAGGCAAAAGGAGAAACTGCTGGTTATCAGCAGTTTCCTCTTTTGTTTCAATGTTTTCCCAAGCATTTTCTATTAGGGACCAGGTCTTGTTTGGGAAAGGGTTAATACATTGGTCTACCTGTACATTTTTGTCTATTTCCTAGTCAGATAGATTCGTATGCTTTTTGAAAACCATTTCTCATTTGTAAACGTTATTGCAGTTACGTGTCAATTTTTGCAATCTGAAAAAATTCTTTTCTTTTTAAAGCTTCTCGAGCATTAGAGTTTCGATGACAACCATAATGTCCCATTCAAAGGATAAAACATGTACATGTATATCAATGTAGATCTAATATAATAAATTTCGAAATATTGACGTTCTGGAAACATTGGTGTTCAACAAACGCATCTTGCTTGAAGCCATTTTATGTGTCCATATGAATACAGTTTGTTTGAAACAAGTTCTAAATTAACCCCCATGTGTGCATGAAAATTGGCATTTTTTATGGGACACCACTGTGAAAGAAAACACGTCACTGTGAAACAAAACGATAAGAAGTCCTAGATCATTTTGTAATATATCTATGTAGGAACATTGTTAGGTATTCGGGAAATAAAGGTCTTAAGTACACAAACAATTTATTCAAGATTACGAAGCAATAACAACTCTAAAGAAAAAGAGTATTAGCTAATTATATAAAGGTGTTGAGCTGCCTCAAATTTTGTGAGAAAAGAAATGCAAACAGACACATTGTCTCTCCCTGCATTACGCCCAGTGTTACAAAGAAAAGATAAGAGACGTTTTGGCCTTTTAAAATTTGTATTCATTTAGGTATTTTGACGTGGGTCTGTTAGCGTTCTGTTACCCATTACTCAACATTCAAAAATGTGTAAAAAGATTCAAAATACACTTCATCGTCATCATCATCATCATTTTAGATCTCTAGTACCGTAATGTATAGTTTATATAAGAGTAACACATTTCAAATTGCCCTAAGTGTATTCTAAACCTCCACTATTTTATTCATAGTTCGGTTTTTTTTTTTTTTTTTTTTTTTTTTTTTTTTTTTTTTTTTGCAAATGTGCGGCTATTTGTGAAACTAATAACGCGCAAATCAAATGTAAGCATATTTATAAAATATTTAAAAGGATCCAAGTTAGAAGAGGGAAAAGCTGTAAAAAATATTCGAACTGAGATCTTTATTAATGAAAAATGATATTCTCGAAACATAAATAGAAATGACTCACACCATCTCATTTTAATTCATTTTCTTCGTATTTTCATAAATTCAAATTGTATTTTCTATTTTTCAGTGATATTATAACTGTAAAAACATAGGCCTACTCCTGAGTTTCATCAACACTTTAGCACTAGGAGACTGTTGATCCTTGTCCGAACTACTTAAATTTAGACTTGATTACCCTGAAAGTCGTTTAAGAAGACAGAGAAATGTTATCTAAACGACGCACAACTTGTATGCCAAAGAATTGAAAACATTTAGGGAAAGAAAGTAAATGAAGGAAATCTTTCTCCCGAATTTGCCCAAAACATCCTCTGATGGAAACATGAACGTAAGATATTGTCTGGGAAAGGGTTAATTGTCGGTTTTTATAGCGAAAGCAGCCAAGAGTCGTCTGCCTGCACAGTCTGGGGTGGTTACAGTTTTGAAGAGATAATTAATTCATTTTCGACTACGCGAGTATCTTAATTATGTCTAATAAATGTTAACTCGAATATTTATTAAAGAGGCGGCGAAGCCCTTTCTACAGAAGCTGATTGTGAGCATTTCACTTGTAGAGCAGTATTGTCTTGGAAGAAAAATGGACTTATTTTACATGTTTTGGGTGAAATTGAGAAAATACTAATAGACAGCATTTTTCTACAAATATATATGCTTATGTCATTCCTGTTAGATGTTCTATTTTTTGGTATGTTTTGTTTTATCATGTAAAAAATTTCAATTTGAATAAGTCTAGAATTAATTCTTAGAGTAAAAATTGTTTCGATTGAAATATGTATACATCTAACGACAAGCCCTTGCTCATTCTTTTGAAACATTAACTAATTTTCAGATGATGATGTCATCAAAAGATGTCGGTAACCATTAGACAAAGCTTGCTTCAACCACTTTCGTTTACAACAATAACGTTCTGCCTGTTGGAGTAAGTGTAACGCGCCATTCTTGAAATCCATGGTGCCAAGACGTATTACATCTTATTTAGATGTATTTTGATCCTTGTCATCTCAAGAATTACTGGATTCTTGGAGGACAGATATATCAATGTTGTGTATGATATAATCTTTCGATATGACAACACCTTGGAAGGTGGGAGTATGGGCATTTCGAATCTTTAATGCAACACAAACCGGTTAAAAATGAGCAAGGATGAGGCATTTTCAGATCAACGCAAAATCAGTTTTTTTTATCATAAAGGATCCATGCGGATGAGTAGTCTAAAATGCTTTACATATTGATCAAACTTGTCTATGAGAAAACAAAATAGATCTACTTTTTTTCTATCAGATTGATTATTGATTATGCCCCTTCTAGTCTGGATCAACATTGCTTTCAAACGACTTTAATTTGTAGACATCTTGTGTCAAATATATTTTAGACATTTCCACGTCATGAATTATTTAGGATAACCATTATATCAGCGTTTTGCACACACCAAAATCTACTCTCCAAAGCCGAGATCTATTAATTAACCATCAAATATGACTTCTGCCGTTTTTGATACACCAACAGCCTATTTGGTCGTCATAATCTAATTATAGCACATCATTTGAATTATCGAATCAAAATCATTCAGTTTTATCTTGCATGATCATTACGTATACATTACGTCGCTCATATTTTTGGCTGAAGCCGGATATATTTGAATTATCGAATCAAAGTCATTCAGTTTTATCTTGTTTGATTACGTATATACATTACGTCGCTTCTATTTTTGGCTGAAGCCGGTAATTTGAAGCGTCAGCCAATGAAAGTTTGTATCAGATTTTTCAATTGTTTTGTTGTGTATAGCCAACGATTGGATACCGAAATCCCACCAAGGCCCGAGATTAGACGTGAAATGACCCCGCGGAAACAGAGCATCATTATAAGGATGGTCACACTTTTTTCCTAAAGTATTCCAGCCCCTACAAAATATATACCAGCTTACAGAGAATATTGAGAGAAACATAAAACTGGTTGAATTGTGAAAATCGGACATAGCGTTATGGAATAATGCTTATTCTGATTTTTACAAAGGGGAGATAATTCTGCCAAATTACGTTATTGTTTATTTTTCAAAGAACTTCAACATATTATATATCATTTTCAAGGTCTGAATGAGAGGAATTCAAAACTGCTTAAGTTTTTAAAATCGGACATTTATCAAAATAGTTACGCCCCTTTGAAGTTTTACAAAGGATGAAATTATTCTACCAAACAATTTAGTTCTTCAATTTCTACCCAACAACAATAATTGTTACATTATTTCAACCCTTCCCCGAACAAGACATGATTTTCACGATCATATATGAAAAGATTTTGGAAAACATTGATACATAAGAAGAACATGCCGATAACCAACATTTTCTCCCTTTGCGTAAATATTTTCTACGCTTCGTTGTGGGCATATCATTTCCGTGTCATTGCCTCCGATAAAAACAAGATTTTACGACATACAAAATAGGAATTTCAAACAAAAAATAATTTTCAAACTTTCAAGTGATCGATTATTAACATTATATATCTGGTTCGTGAGGAAACAGCCTTTCAAAACATTGACCCAAAAGAGCACCATACATTTGAACATGTCCATTTTGCAACCTTAAATTCAATCTAATTTTTGGCTGCCTCACCCTTTCCCGAACAAGACCTGGTTTTGACGTCCTGAACGGATTTTATTGAAGATGAAAAGATTGAGGCGAAATAGTCTTTTTTTCTTTTACACGCATTATGTCGCCTGTCACAACTTTCGAGTTGGATGACCATTCTGTTTTACTGTTTGGGAAAGGGTTAAATGAATGTTTAGGAAGCCCATGAGAAACGCCAATTTTGTAAATCCCTTTGGACTGAGCACGAAGTGCTCAAGATGAGATATTGTGGTCACTCACCGTCCGTCTGTCCGTCTGTTCGCCCATAATTCCATCAAACACCTCCTACTCCTTAACCTTTGCGCCGATTTTGACAAAACTTTACAGGAATGTTCCTTGGATGACCATATTCAAAAATTGTTTGCTATTTTTTGATTCGTCAAAAAATTTGGGCGTCGCAGGGCGAGGCTTATCGTACTTCGAGAAATCATGATGTCATTCTTTACAAATCAACCATTCGGCCAATTTCAACCAAACTTTGCAAGAATGTTCTTTGAGTCACTGTCGTCAACATTTATGAATAAAGTTTGGATGAATGGAGTTTAGACAGATTTTACCGATAAATCGTGGAGATTTAAAAAGCACTTCCCATTGTTATATTAAAGTCTTTGCGCTTGAATGCGCTAAACTAAAAGCACAAGATGTTTTATTATTTGAATATATAGGATGTTGAAGAAGACATATAGGCTTTTCTAGGCTTTTCTACCGCATAGTTCTTGCCATTTGAAGCCGAGTAAAATGACCTATTTTGAACACCTAATCATCGACTCATAATTCATCGGTTTATCGTATTAACATACACGGATGAATAGATCTATTTTCCCTCTTTAATTTGATATGCGATTTATGAAAATCCATTAGGAAATGGCAGTGCCAAAGCAATTTTATCACACATACCCACGCGTCTTTCTAAGGTAACGACCGAGTTCAAACAAAGAAACGCAGAGTTGACCCACTTTTTCAAATAGAGATTTAACACGAAAAGAAAGTGTATCAGGCAAAAATATTTTATCATAATAAAATATAACTATTTAGCTTTAAGTTTTTACACACTTTTTGGCAATTTAAGGTGTTATTTAGGCTGAAAATACCGTTTGTAAATTACTCGTTTTTACATAGAATCAGATAGAGGCAGTATTTTCAAAACGAGACTTTGACCACACTATCATTATATCATAATGGAATAAAGAGAGAATGTGCTCTGTTCTTAAGAGAGTAACCAAAGTCTGCAGATAACAAAATATATTATATTGATAAAGACAGCATAATAATTATCATCACCGTATAGAATACGCAAACAACTGCCAGTCTATACTTTTATGATTGTAGAACCGGTTTTAATACCTAATTTCTTATTACTGTCATTACTATATGTTTATTTTTTATTATACTGTAACGATGAACATGACTTGTATGTTCAAGTGCAAGCAAAAACTTTTGTTCCTGTTCTTGTCTACAAAGTAGCAGAGAAAATACTGCGGCAAAAGGATAAAATGCATCTCCTAATGAAATTGAAAGTCTCGGTGATCACATTCTGATTTAACACAAAGGAAAGTTTACTATATTTCTAATAGTTTGTGTGGCTTGATTTTTCAAGAATCATAAGTAATGTACATACATACATGGCTTGAGACCATGCCATATGTAACACTGATATATCACTTCAAACATATCGGGTAGGCCTATTTAGGACCATTCCCACCGGGCGGTGGTCATCTCTATTATTTGCTGAAACTGGTTGCTTATCAGGGCTAATTTAACCCTTTCCCAAACGAGACCTGGTTTTGACGTCTCTGACAGAAACTACCTGGGAAAACATTGAAACAAAAGAAGAAACTGCTGATAACCAGCAGTTTCTCCTTTTGTCTCAATATTTTCTATGCCATATTTTACACAAATGGTATCTGTAATAACTTCCATTTTGTTATTTGTGGCAGTTTTAGAAGGTGATCACTCTAAAATTTTGCCTTTTGGGAAAGGGTTAAATGTTCCCTGGACGGTTTCCATTCTCACATTGTTAGACAAAGTTACTATTCTGAAACTCAGATGAGAGATACATATCGCTGCTTTTCTTCCAAAATCTCGTACCTGCAGCCCCAGAAAGCTGTAATTACCAGGTATTTGAAGAAAAACGACGAAATACCGATGAACAGCTCTCGATGTCATTTTATTTCATTGAGCATCGTATCAATCATATGTCTTGCATTCGGTGTGGTCAGTAGCAAGACCCGTCAATGCTGATTCACATAGACTGTAAACGAGAGTCATTTCTGTATAATGTTAGATAAAGTTACCCGTCTAAAACTGATAAAACAGATAGATGGGCAGACAAAACTTCATTTTATTTTCATCTCTTGATTTTTCCCTGGTCATTCACATTACCTGTCACTGGTAATTCATGTAGACTGTAAGCGAGAGTCGTTGTTGTATTGTTAGATAAAGGTGCCAGTTTAACCCTTTCCCAAACGGCAAACTTCTAAGATGATCGAATTCAAAAACTGCAACAATAGACAAAATTGATGATAATTAAGATAGGATTTGTGTAAAATATGGCACAGAAAATATTGAGACAAAGGGAGAAAGTGCTGATTATCAGCACTTTCTTCTTTTGCCTGAATGTTTTCCCAAGCCTATTCACTTAGGGACGTCAAAACCAGGTCTTGTTTGGGAAAGGGTTAACTGAGATTTCAGGTAGTTTCGTTTTTAGTTTGATCTTTCTGGTTCTTTTTCCCTGGTCAGTAACAATGACCTGTCACTGGTAATTCACGTAGACTGTAAGCGAGTGTCATTTCTGACTTGTTAGATAAAGTTACCAGTCTACACCTTGTATTGTCTTGTTAACATCTACCGTTCCATGTACCACAACTTTATCGATAGATTCATCCAGATTGTAATGAAAGCCGATCATGGGCTGATAAGTAAACAATAACGGTAATTGGCGGTAATTGTAATACATGTATGTGTAAATATATATTGCCGCTTTTCTTCAAAAACCTCGTAACTGCAGCTTGTTTAAAGCTGCAGTTACGAGGTTTTGGAAGAAAAACGGCGAAAGGCTTATCAAAAATGCTGATTAAAATCTGAAAACACAAGTGGGAGGTCTAACTGTAAAGCTTATAAACTTTCACATACAAAATGTAGGATGTTGTTTGATCTTCAATGATAATTCGGACTGGGCCAAAAATGTGTTTTTCCAGGTGACATTGAATTCGGACGATCGAAATAGAAGATAAAATACGTTCTGCCATTTTTTGAAGTTAAGTATTCTTCGATTAAATAGCAAATACATTGTGCTTTTGCATTCTGGAAGGGGGTGTTTCTTTCAAATAGCGCTTTTTTGCTTCTTTGAAGTTGTAAACACAACCAATAATGCTGAAATGTCGAAAATTTTATACTTACCCGTTTAAATCATTATGTACCAAGAACAATAAAGATATGAACTGACAACTCAAATATACAACAAATCCAACTATTTATCGAATTACAGACCATGCCAGGCTTTCCATTAAATCTAAACGCATTAAGATAACTTACACGTGAAATGCATCAGTGCTCATTAGTAAGTGAAAACTGACCGCACCGTCCTGAATAAGGTTCCGCCATAAAACTACAGGGATATTCTATTTTCTTACTGAAATTCTTGCAAAAACATGCTATAAATGCCACTTCAATAATTCGTTGTACTTTGAATATTACGAATTTCAAATTCAATATCACAGCCTATTATGATTTGAATCCAATCACCAATTGTCGGGAGATATGAAAAAGAGAAACAAATGGAACAAAAACAAAAACAATACATTCTTTTTTATCTGTATGAAACTGCTCGCAAAAAAATCCCACTAGTTCGGTAAGAGTACCGACAACGATATAGAATTCTAGAATTACATGATACAGTACACTATTATACTTTTTTGTTCGTTGTTTTTTTCCTAATGATACATATTGACACAATACAGTCTGTCAAAGCACAAAAAGGAAACAGAAAAATACACCGAAATTCCCTACAGAAAAACAACAATGCCGTCTACGATAGCACAAAGGGTTTAAAAAGAAGTGAGATTTATATGTGAATCTACAGGTTTATTGATACAAAAATACCAAAAACCACCATGTAACGTGCCACTCTATACAGACGCTACTTTCTCCTAATTACGAAGGTGACCGGTGACGAAAACCAGAGGTACGAACTACAGTGGGGCCGCGGGGAGACCGACTCGTCTTGGCGCCTAACAGTGGAACTATGAATACGTTTTCTGTTTACTTAACAGTTTTTATGTCCCGACAAATTATCCGTCGCTCTGGTAACCGTTTCTTTTCATTAAAATAGCCATGGATTCTCTCGGAAATATTTTCGGCTGTTCAGAGTAAGTATGATGGCCCAGCGTGCGCGCGCAATATGTTTCTTGGCAATGGCGGCACACAGGAAATATCAGTTCCTATTGACACTAATACAGTATCCTTTCTAATTCTGTTCTAGTAAAACTCAGTTACAAGTTGTAGTTACGAGAATTTGGAGCAAAGCAGCGATTTTTTGGGTTAAACCGAATTTTCTCTGATGAAATTCGCTCTTTGATATGTTGGTGTCGCTCATTTAAATGAGCGACATCAATATATCAAAGAGCGAATTTCATCAGAGAAAACTCGTAAATGAGCGACATCAATATATCAAAGAGCGAATTTCATCAGAGAAAACTCGGATTAATTGTGGGTTAACAATGTCAGTCGTACCTGCAACAATTGGTAGTTAGACATTTCCTTCAACTCCAGCTTCCAACATGCTTAATCCGTATTAGACTTTCTTGGAAATATAATAAATGGGATACATAAATATCAAAAAGTTATAAAATTGTTAATATCTGTGAGCATTTTCTTGCAAAGGGTTTGACAGAACCAGAGTATTTAAGCGGCAGAGTATTTGTTTTCGTTAAATGAAAAATACAGCAACACGCCTAAAATATTGACAGAAAATAATTAAACTTTTGTTTCCTGCTTTTTGAAATTGTATTCTGACAGATGATTGCAAAACAACAGTGATAAACAAGAGCCGTCGTAGACGGGTAATACTTTCTGAATAAATGTTTGTCGGAAAAAGGTATTGTGCTTCCTTTTCCAATGTTACGTTTTTTCACATTATACTATGAATAGAGTATGGTCTAGAACATCTCATTTATTACTAAAGTACAACAGTTCGTTAAATTCTCGATTCAAATGAGTACCCGCAACAAAGGGGTTTGGAATTGAAAAAAAGGTAGAACCACCTGTTATCTGTTGCTCTGTATATTAGTTCTACTATGTATGTCTGTAAATCCGTACGTCCAAAGTCCGTTGGTAGATATTTACTTTCTATACTACAACTCAAAAAATGTTACCCTTATATATACTCACCGTCATAAAAAAGTAGCCACTTTTCAAAAAACCCGTAATTTTCCCAATTCTTAATATCTTTTTGTTTTTACACATTCATACGCATTCCCATTGGTTCCTTTTCATACCTAAATGGTTAAATACTTTCTTCATGACCGGAAATATGTTAAGTTGTAATATGGGTTCAAAATAGTAATTTAGGATACAAAGTTCAGTTTTGTTTACTTACAGCTGTCATTTTCTGCATAAATTGACGCTGTTAAAACACAAACAAAGTCCTGTTCCAATTTTACAGTCAATCATTCCGTTAAAAAGATATAGGTCTATGAAAATTTGGCACTACCAGTATAGCATGTCTCAATATTAACTGTTTGATAATAACCGGGATTGGTTAGTGGATAAGGTGAAGGAAAATATTTTCTTAATTTGGAACTTGCTAAAGACCAAACAGAAACAAAAATTCAATGAATAGAGCATTTGAGAAGAAATTGGGGGTTGGTTGGGCTAAAACCGGAAACCACCATTTTGCAAGGGTCTTGGCTGTAATGAAAATCACTTATTAGTCACGAATCATTTCGAATAAAAACAGTATCAGAAACACACATCCTTATTCATTTTTGGACCGTTTCCGGCCCTATATATGGCCATGAATTTCAGTAGTGTGTTCCGCATCAGTTAAGGATTTGCTGGAACTACCACCAAGCGACTCTAGCTTATGGGGTAATTCGACTGTTTTCGATACTTTCACGAAAGCGTTTTTACTTGCCACGCTTTAATGTTTTGTATATATTTCGGTACGTTTATGAATAATCCTAAAATTGCCGACCGTTTGCATTAGGCAAGTGACTACTTTCTTATGACGGGGGTATACATGTATATAACGCAAAGATGTGAGGGTGTAGCTAGGACAAACGGTCTAGGTTGTTTGAGAGTTGTTTCTGTGTTCTGTATGACTCATTGTCTTAGAACATTACACATATTATGGTTATAACACAACGGACTGTCCTTGTACCTTCATGTTATGTCGGCAAAAGTCAAAAGCGCACTGGTTAATGAATAGAACATTGGCAAGTTCTTCGACAATTCCAGTTTTGATTGGTCAACATGCTATTATTCTGGTACAGGAAGACATTTCAATGTTTGTGAATTCTTTGCCCTTGACATGTTGTGGAATAAAAAACAAGTAGGCAGTATAGAATAAGTAAAGACTGTCAAAGTGATCGAAATATTCCATGATCAGCATGCCAATGATTTGAAATAATCCTGAATGGGCCATAGTCGCTCTATGCTTAGACTACCAGTCTGCATTATTATACCGGCATTGAGGTTCATGGTTCCTTATGTCATTAACCTTTTTATGATATAGCGCCAAAATCCGTGACCAAAAAAGAACTTAACCACAAAGTCTAAAATTTTAATTTGGGATTAGTATGGCATGCATAGAGAGCCAAACATCAGTCATACTTAACCCTTTACCAGACGGCAAAATTTTGGACTATTCCAATATCAAAGGTATTGCAGACAATTTCAAGTTGATGGAATTTCTAAAATATTTCCATTTTAGGTAAGAAAACATTGTGGAGAATCACAAGCAATTTCTTCATTTTCCATAATGTTTTCATAGGCCCTCTCGTGTGAAGGAGTAAAAAGGCGTCACTCTGCAGTAATGGGTTAAACATCAACATCGTCACCGCCACCGTCATCATCGGTGGTTTGGTTAACGTGCAGGAGGTGAGACTTTTCCAGCAGAAGTGGGATACGTCTAGATGCCTGGCTGGCTGCACGCATGGCAGATTTCATATCTTCTTTCCATTTTTCCTGTTGCAGGAGTTGATGGTTGAAAGCGTCGATTCTCACATCTCTTACCGGCACTGGTTGTGCATGTATTTCACTTTTCGAGAACTATGACTTGCTTGATTGGATATTATCCAACTCTGCGAAAAGCTTTTCGTTTGTTTTGGGGAGAGTGTCCTTGAAAGTTCTCACATACCATGACACACACACAGCATCCCATCCATAAGAAGCTCCTCTCATGTGCTCATGTTAAGATTTTAAGAATACACATCCTACCGGCTTGCAGGAAGAGACTGAACGAATCTGCGCTTTTGTGAGATTGTTCTTTTACATATTAAGAATTACAACCCATCATTAACTACAAAACATTTCGTACATCTTCGGGCGTCATCTGTAGGAACGAAAATTGACGTGGGTATTCCACATCAATTTTAGTTGCCACGGTTGATGCCCGGAAATCGCCGAGGATATTTTTCGTTAATTTCCGTCGTCACGGATGACACCCGAAGTATTTGGTATCTAACGACGAATTGTAATTCTTAATGTTACATTTGGAAGATTGGAACATTTACGACTGCCGTGTGTTAATTACGTTTTCTGGTAGAATAAGTAACCTGTATAGACTAGGTGAGAATAGCGTCGGTACAGTCTGACGCCTTCCATATTAAAACCTTTACCGTAAAATATACAAACATGTTAAGGTAAAAAGTGCCTAATTAGCACCAAAGAGCACGCGGCGAAATTTGAAAAGTGCTAGTAATTCCTAAAGTGTGTTACATTTCTATTCCAAATATAAACATAAGCATTTTGTACGGTTTAGAATTTTGAATTAGTGCATATTTATGGAAATATTAGACAAAAACGTTCCAAATTACCTCCCTTTTATATGAATATAGAGTAAAATAATATCTGTAAATTACTTTCTCCTTGAAGCATTATCTTGAAATCCGGCACGGTGAATCAACTTATGTGAAGTGTATTTACAAGTGTGTGTAATTTGATGCATTTCGTATGGCTAGAAAGTGGTGTTTTTAATTAGGCACTTCATACCTTAAAACCTTTATCGTGAATTATACAAACATATTTATATCCTTATCTCGTCATACCCACTTTCTCAACTTTTTCATACTAATTGTGATTGAGACCAACAAGATAAAATTTATGCACATATAGATTTAAATTTTTAATTTATGATGTTGGTCTTTACGTGGACACCATATATTATGCTCATGTGTCCAAAAGCTTTAGTCATCATAGGTATAGAAACACGTATTAGCTAGGGATGCCCTTCCAGATCATCTATCGTGAGCTATACATAAGCAATACACTTGAAACATACATTTCCTAGGATAACGGCAATCCATTATCAAGCAATCAAATGATTATGATATTTTCGACTTTTGAGACTTTCGCTTAATGTACGGTGTAACAAAAATATGTTCCCGCAAATATTTAAGCAGTAGGAAAGATGAACGAGCTTGTATCTATGCCGGACTGTAAATAGTCTAAATACATCGGCGTCGATCGGAACAGACTTGAAAGCGAGACATTCTATACCACAGGCTCTAAAATGACAACTTATCCAGCATAATTAGACTGAAGTATGGCGATTTGTCTTATTAAATCTTAATGTAAATAAAGGGAAAACTTCACGCCGCATTAGCTAATTGTTGCATATTGGCGTGATTAATATGCAGAAGGCGCCGAAATTTTATTTGACCGTGCTATTTGTGTGGTCAGTCGGTATTACTTACGCTTTATAACTTTTGTTTTCATTGGATTAGATCATAATATGGCGCTGTATATATCAATGTGAATAGGGCTTTCCTTGCTAGCATAAATGACCGAAATATAATTTCTTTATAGAGAGGTTATCGAGTTTGTTTATGTACATTTAAATCTTTGGAAGACTGAGCTTAGAAAAGGAGCATAAATACACTTGAGACCAACATGGATCAAAATCAGCGTGTGTTGTCCTGGGCGTACGTGTTTCATCCACCCGGATCTTGGCGTCTGAGCAAGATACACGCTTTTCTAAAATAGCTTCTTAGTGACCTGTAGCAACTATAAGATAATATTATTGGTTTTGACTGCATCCAAGTGCATGATGATCTGGAAACATGGTTATCTAAAATGCTTTAAAAATAACAAATTTCCAGATCCTGGCTCAAATTACATAATATGACGCAGTTTGTAACTGTCTGAACTAATTGCAGTGAAACGATCCCTGATATGAGAGCTAGTGTAACTAGGACTGAAACGGGCACAACATTTCTACCCGGGTACCCTTCTAACAATTACGCGCGGGTACCCTGGTGCTTGCACAAATGAATACTTCGTGAATTTAGATGGCTCAATCCAATTACTATATAGGAGCAATCCACTAATGAGAACATGTAGGCGAGTTGACTCTGTTGAGTCAATTCGCCTGCATGTTCCCATAGGTGGATTTCCAAATGAGTCTCCCTATCTAATGGGGTCCATGTTGTACACTATTTTTTACCATTGTATAACTTTTTGACTGTCTAGATATATTTAATTATCAATACAAGTTTAAAGCCAAAATAATCATTGGGTAACGGGTAATAAAATTGTACACAGGTACTGGCAATTTTGTATCCTACACGCGGGTACTCGGGTACTCATTTCAGCCCTAGCTGTAAGACAGCTATCGGAATGCGTACGTTTGATAGTTAATACAGAGGGCGCACTTCTTCCGGAAGGGTCGCTTCAAAAATGGACAATGCCATTATTTGATCATCTTCGCAAGCCAAGGGTTCTACCACCACTTTGTTCCTTACGAACGTAAGGAACAAAGTGGAGATAGAAACCTTGGCTTGCGAAGATGCCATTTGATTGATTTTTTCTTTTTACTAATTGTCTTTTCAATGTTACAAAACGTAGAAATAAGACACGTGATTTCCCGGGAACTATTTTCACTCATGACATAATGTAACAGAAATGCCATTTCCTAGAAAGCGGACTATTTTATGAAACTGAAAAATGCCTGTTACTTGAGAAGCTCTAATTCAAGACAAATAAGGTATTTTCTTCAGCAGACGAAATCCTAACCTTAGGTATTAGAAGAGGACCATATTCGCGCTTTTCCTTTGAAATATAAATCTCTATAACATAATCATTTTACTTTTTGTTATTGGTAAACTTATTATCCCTTATCCAATCAACCAAGCATTTATACAAGTCTTAATTCAAACACAGTTCAATCATTTTACCGAATGGGGAAGTGTGTCTTGTCGTAATTTAGAAAAGCATTTAGAGAAAAGTTCTTCTTTCTTCTCAATATTTTTTCTAATATAGATGAAATATGTACATGTAAAAACCAGGGCATATTGATTAACCCTTTCCCAAACAAGACCTGGTTTTGACGTCCCTAGTAGAAAAGGGTTTGGAAAACATTGAGACAAAAGAAGAAATTGCTGATAAACAGCAATTTCTCCTTTTGTCTAAATATTTTCCGTGCTATAATTTACACAAATTCGGCATTTATCAACATATATACTGACGTCTGCAGCGGCTTTTTGAGCGGAAAAGTCCAAATTTCCGGCGTTTTGAAAGGGTTAAAAGATTAAAATTAATAGACAGTGATCATTTCTGAGAAACCCGTCCTTATTTAGAAATTCGTGTCAGTCTTGGTGGCACAGTTTCCTTGATTACACTGCTGTAACAAGAGAAAATTATAAGCCAGTGCAACATATGACGTTCGAAGATGAAGATGTATCAAACTGGAAATATACTTAACCCTTTCCCCCAAAACAGTGTAACTTTTGACTTATCTAGATTTAAAGGAATTACCGAAAACAGAGAATAATGTCAACATGATACATTCTTTCTGTGAGGAAATATTGAGCGAAAAACAGAAAATGTTGATGATCAGCTTTTCCCTTCATTTCTGTCACTGTTTTCCCCAAACTATATCTTTTACATGTGTCAAGGTTAGAGATTTGGGGGAAAGGGTTACAGTACTTTATGTACTCTTACGCAAGCCTTAATGGGTCTTGACGACCTTCGGAATTGAAGATTTGAAAACAGTGAGACAAAAAATGGTCATGATCCACCTAGTCCACATGCCCCTTTAGCTTGATAACAAAGGAAAATTTATTATTGTTACAATTTTTTTCTTTTGAAATGAGTTAAACTAGAGAAGCAAAGAGGTAACTTGGCAGTAATCAATGGGAAAGTTGGATAGCAAGAAAGCTCGAAGTCAAACACTGTCAAAGATTTTTGTTCTTCAATGGCCTCGAAACGTATTCTATATGGCTTCCGACATTTTTTTAAAGTATGTCTTGATGCAAAAGCTTGGTTATTCTAATGCGTATATAAATGCTATCAGTTTTTCGAAGTGGTTACTGATAAGCGAAAAATACATCTTTAAAATTGAGACAGAAATGACAAATTCCATATACATCTGAACTGTTGTATACATCAATTTGTTGAATTTTAACACAAAAATATAACTATATGTATATTTCTCGTAAACGGCGCAAAACTTTGGCTTGAGATTTTCAGCATTTTGATAAGAAAATATGCTCTTTCAGATGCAAAATAAAAATAAAATTTACGAAAAGATATTTGTAAAATGTCACTTTAAGACTGGATCTTAACGAAAGTCTCAAAAGATTGTCATTTTAGACCAACGCAAATCTGGATTAGTTTGTATCGGATTGAAGTCATTTCCAACCATTTTGTAAATCCAGAAAGCAATCACTTGATTTTTTTTCAATGTGAACCAGTCTAAAAGTTTGCCGTCTGGTAGAGGGAAAAATAAAAGATGAAGTACAATAAAGAAAATGAAAACAATCACAATTACCGTCAATTACCGTTATTGTTTACTTATAAGCCCTTGATCGGCTTTCATTACAATCTGGATGAATCTATCGATAAAGTTGTGGTACATGGAACGGTAGATGTTAACAAGACAATACAAAGTGTAGACTGGTAACCTTATCTAACAAGTCAGAAATGACACTCGCTTACAGTCTATATGATTTAACAGTGACATGCCATTGCTACTGACCAGGGAAAAACCAAGAGATGAATATAAAGTGATGTTTTGTCTGTCCGTCTATCTGTTTTATCAGTTATAGGCATGTAACGGTATCAAACATTACACAGAAATTAATATTTGCTCACAGTCTACTAGAATTAGCACTGGCATGTCCTGCGACTGACCATGTTTGCTATGTTTGTCCGTCAATATGTTATCCGAATTTTAAGATCTACCTATATACGAACAGTATTACCCAGAAACACAATACCAAGTAGGTCGTCTAGTGGAAGATAACGAGACATGCGCTTTATCTGTACAAAGTGTTCGTTTTATATCTACGTGTAGTTCAGTGACCGATCCAGCGGTTTCGGGGGTTCAACCGAACCCCTACCGAATCTCGATTCTTTCATTTTTATGCAGAAACCCAGTCAAATTGTGTAATACTCCCCTATCTGTATAATCGAATACCCCTCACAGAAATCCTTGATCCGCGACAGTAGATTAGGTTTAGATATAGACGTCGATCCAACGTGACAGTGTGCTGTGTGTCAGAATGAAACTCTCTGTGATGTAGTGGAGATATTGAAGTATCAGCTTTTCCTTCCTTCTACTCAATAGTTGTAACACTAAAATTTCGGCATTAGTTGGGAAAGGGTTAACTCATTACCGCAAATTGACTCTGTGACTCCATTTAAGATTAAGGCTTCGGAAAACATTGTGGGAAATTAAGATTTGTGCTTGTGACAAGCAATTTCTTCATTTCCCACAATGTTTTCTACCCCCAAAGACCGAAAAATTTCATATTAAATTCACACTAAATGTTCGTCTGCAGCATTTTTGAATTTGGATCAGTCCAAAATTTTGCCGTTTGGTAATGGTTTATGTCCATTGACCATGGATAACATCCACCATGAAAACAATGTGAAAAATGTGAAAAGATACCCTAATAGCGAATCACAAATCAGTATTGACGTCATAGTACATATAATTACAAAGTAACTGAAATACTAGGCTTAGGCTATAAATTATTCTTTATAAATAAGATATCTTAGGATTAGACAAGAAAAAAAGAATTCGAAAAAACTATTAACTCTTTCCCATACAAGGCATAATGTTGAAGTCCCATGTAGAAAGAAAAAAAGATTAGGAAAATACTGAGGAAAAAAGGACAACTGGTTAAGTATCGTATTCTTTTGTCTTAGTATTTTGTTTGTTATAATGTATACAAATTCTGTCTTTATCAACGCGCGTTTTGTTGTTTGTGACTTGTTTTAAATTGGAACAGTCTTAACGTTTGCGGTTTGAGAAAAAGTGAACTCGCGTTGCAAGTATTGTGTCCTCTTATTATAAAACAATCCTATTTCATAAGTAATGCAACCGTCTGAAATTTCCAAGACATAAGAAGTACACTTAGTTTCTGATCTTGTTAGAGGACTAAATAACGTTTTTGGTAAGCACCCTAAACCATTTCCACAAAAACGGTATGTCAGGTCTTCTTTGGTACCGGTATGTCTCTGTCATAATAAAGGCTTTAGAAATATCACAGGAAAGATAGGGTGGACGGTATTTGGTATATAATGATCGGCTGTAATCATAACATTTAAACGTTAAGAGATGAGAGTCGTCTCTGAGTTCAACAACAAAGAATGTCGTCCATGCACCAATGTTCTTGTAAAGGGTCGTCGTAATGTCGGTTTAATTGTAAATATGTGTGTTTCTACATATTTCAGATAAGTTTTTGTCAAGACCTGCTGACCTCACGCTGACATGCACATCATACGGCATGTACAGAAAACAGCATGACGTTCTACGTCATATACGTTAAACGCGTCACGTAAAAAACGCGCTAAACCTTTTCTCGCGTGTATGAAAAGTATCAGCTTTGTAAGTCGACTCAATCAACGCTTTTAGCCAGGTTCGAAACTTTTCTCTGCATGTTCATGTATGTAAAAGAAAAATTCAGTTTTATCTACCTTATTTATTAGACTGATTTCATAATTTCGAAGGCCTTTGCTAACACTGGTCATGGTCATGGACCGTTTGTCCACCCGTCCTTTAGAAAATGCTTGGAAACTTAAACTCAATTTTACCCCATGAAATTCAAACATATCAAAAACGGGCTTCTATGACGTCTAGTTGTACACCTGAAAGTTCATAATTGGAATATACATTGTATATACGCATTGTTTTTGGAGTTATCTGCCATTCAATTTATGTTCTTTTGTCATTGATGGGTCACGTCGGATCTGCTTCTAGAAGACAGCATACTTTTGAACATATTTGGCTGAACATATTGTTATCTGTTGTCTTTTCTTAAAATTGACAAGATACCGGACCTGAAGTCATTTCTCGAACCCGTGACCACAGGATAACAGGATAACGTCACCACAAAGGCAACCATAAACGTTGAAGTACATACTATTATTAGGCTTACGTCAGTGTATTTTTAAATGCAAGCGTCTAACGTGACATGAGTCTGGTTACTCTTCAAGGTGGAGGCGACAAGCGTCTGGGTTGAGAGAGTGCGCTTACATGATAAACTGAACAAAAATGTTGTTTTACTCTTCTCCAAAACAAGCCCAGGTTTTGGCGTCCTTGGTAGATAAGGATTGTGAAAATATTGAGACAAAAGAAGAAAATGCTGATGATCAGCATTTTCTTCTTTTGTCTCAATATTTTCTTTGTTGAATTTCACTAAAATCTTATCTGTACCAACAAATATTTTGTCGTCTGAAGCAAGTTTCAAATTGAACCTACCTAAATACAACTTTCCTGTTTGGGAAAGGGTTAACGTGTTCTAGGCTTGTATCAGACATGTCAACCTCGAGATTTTGTGATCCAAAGAAGCGAAAACATTGCCATGGCAATCTCGTGCTCATGTTTTCGCAGACGAATGGCATGTTTTGTGGTTGTAACAAAACGACGGAGTTGAAAGTTCGAGGGTGGTCCCCGCTCTTTTTAAACTTCATCACGTATCTCTAAGATCATTATACGTACATCCAAACAAGTTTGTTCTTTCCGAAAAATGATATTTGAGTTTTATGACGCATTTAATTATAGCTTTATAAAATATTGAAACAAAAGTGAAAAAGAGGATTTCATGCATTTTCTTTTCCTTTTAATATTTACTACATTTCTTGTCATCGTATATTAGTCTAGGAGCCAGCTTTTACAAAGGGGGTTAAATTAAAAGTTCTTGCAACCGGTGCCCTATAAAAAATGGAGTGGTATTTTTCAATACGTAAGGGGCCCACACTTTGGTTAAGGGTGGATGACATGCTTAAAAGTGGTAGGATTTTTTTTAGATCAAGGTCAAAGGTCATTCAGTGCACTTTTCATACATACCTCCTAAAATACCCCATAACTTACTCATTTATTAAGCTAAACAATTATTTTGGTATCAAAATAAAGCTGATAAATTGCACTTTAACTTACATGAATAATAAATAGCTTTTTGATTTTGTATTTTTGTGAATATTCATAAATATAGCAAAAATTGGCGAAAAATCGCCAAAATAAGTTTTGTCTACAAGTGAAAAAAAAGTTTTTAAAATACAAAAGGTATGTTTGTGTGGTTGAAGCCATACTTAAAAATTGCCCAGAAACCTGTTCTTGAGTTATATGTATTTCTTCACAGAATTAGTCTTTAGCTTAGGCTTGTAGTCATAGCTAAAAGTGGGTGGGGTAAATTTTCCCAAAAATACAAAATATGCAAACATTGATGTAACAAAAAATCTTACACATAAATGTAATGTTTTAGTAGAAATTATGCTTTTGAAATCATATTTGCAGTGATTTGTAAAGCTTTTAATGCATATTCCTGGAAATTAATTAGAATTTTAAGAGCCGAAATAACAATTCAATAAACCAGTGTGTGAGATGGATACAGATTATATCAACACCATAATGTCAAAGCAATGACTCTTAAAACGAATATTTATCAAGTATAAATGTACTAGAAATCGGCAGCTGAAAATATTCCCCAGACCCGTGCCAGATTTTTTAGGAATCAGAACAACATGGGACGGCCAGAGTTTGCATTGTTGGGTAGTGCATTGCTTTTATAGAGCCAAAGGGAAAGGAATTTAGCGCTGGAACCAAATAGCTCATACACAAAATTTTGCGGTTCTATCATGTAATTTTATATATGATGAATAACACATCACTTGAAACACAGTTTACAGTTTAAGTGAATAAAACAATATCTATATCTATACAGATATATCATTTTTTTTCAAAATCATTTTTGTGTTTTGTGTTTTGTCAAAAATGGCCAACTAAATTCAAGTTGACCCCCATAATTGTGTATTATGTCGAAAATTAATATAGATAAAAATAAGACCACAAATTAGTCATTTTGATGCCCCCTATCGTGAGATCGATGGCATAATGTTTTACGTTACCGGCATGTCTGTCCGTCCGTCCAGCCAGCCATCTGTCTGTCCGTCCGCCCGTCAGTTTGAAACTTAACACGAAAACTTAACATTGGCCTTTTCTCCAAAAATATTTCACATGCAAAGCTCAAATTTGGTATATAACCTTCTTTCAATGATATTTATCTGTTCCATGCAATATGAACTTCCTCCATGTTATCCATTAACCCTTATCAACCCTTAACATGAAATCTTAACATTAAAACTAATTAACGTGAAAACTTAACATTGGCCTTTTCTCCAAAAGTATTTCACACACAAAGCTCACATTTGGTATGTAACCTTCTTTTAATAGTATCTATCTGTTCCATGCAATATGAGCTTCCTCAAGCTCATCCATTAACCCTTATCAACCATTTACTTAAAAGCTTAACATGAAAACTTATCATTGGTCTTTTCAGAGGCATTCGTGCTTCACAAACACATCTTGTTTCAAGATTGGGCTGAATTATATATGAATTCTTGAGAGATAGCCAGTGATATGCATTTTAGAAAGTAAGACCAATATAAAGAGTTTAATTTGTCAAATCATGACCGAAATGTCTTCTGCATGATAGTTGCGTAAATCAGAAGTCGTGCATAAACGCATTGTTTTGTTCATTTTATGTATCTTGTATACTTTACTAAATATAATGTTCTTATATTCAACACTATCCTCATCATCACCATCATCATCAACAGCAACAACAACAAAAACAACAAGACACATGAAGCAATAACCAGACTTTAAATATCCATAGCTACCCTTTACTAAACACTTCAATACACTTGATTCAGGCCATTATACTAATCATTATCACTGTCTAATTCACCAAGATACGTCTATTTATACACAGTTCTGACTCACAAACACATGCAATAGTGCATAAAAGATCTTCTCTTTGACACTCACACCTTCGCGTGTGGCAGTCAGTTTAACGCGAGTATTTTGTGATGTCAATCAAAGCTAGAGGTGCAGGATTTTTACGCATTCTTAAAGGAACTAAATTGTTGTTGTCATTAACATTGGCATTTTCTCCAAAAGTATTTCACATAAAAAGCTCATTTGGTTTGTATGAGAGCTGTTAATAAAGTATCTGGAATTTTGTCATAAATTTTTCATGTAGGCTACTAACTGTTAGGATATTTTCAAAACTGAAAATTTAGGAATTTATGCTTTTGAACCAGCAACAAAATCTAAGTTTTTTGCATTATGGTGCATTCTACAGTTGTTATGGCAACGTAGGGTCATATTGAGCGGCGCATGGCGTCTGAGATGGAGACATCAGGAACGTCTGTCTTACACATCTAATATTTACATCTTTTCTATATATTTGCCACTGCACGATATCCAAATTTCCTACATATGAATTTATTCCTCAGAGAAGCGTCTGAACTGTAGTTGGGAAATTCTAAAGATAGTTTCTGGGAAACAATTGGCAAGACATTGACAATTTCGCCGACGTCCAGATCTATTGAGGTTAGAAGCATCGTGGGTAAAATCATTTATAAATGCATTATACCACTCATAAATGCTTGTTTTTTCTCATAGAAGTATTGATGTACGTGTTCATAATCATAAAGATCGTCTCGGATTTTAATTTTCCAATTTACACTCAAATCATTATTGAATACCATTGCCCTAGCACCATATTTGCTATATAAGCTAAGCGATGTATTTATTGTGCCGATTTTCGTTTTTGCCTATTTTCGAAATTCGGCAAATCCCTGCAGAACTCATTTGCCTAATTTCGAAACTCGGCGAAATAGCTTATTTATAATTAGTTTATGGTATATCGGGCCATTTTCTGTTCAGAACTCATCTTCAAAATATCCGTTTTTAGGGAGGTATCACAGTTAGCACTTACAAAATCATTTTAAGCCGTTTTTAGTCCAATAAAAGTTCGGTACGGAACAGCTAAAGTTCCGCACCGAACAGAACATACAGAACATTCTTCTTCCGTTTGCGCGGAAGTTGATTCGTACCCTAAGCAATTCGCACCTTATCTTTTATCAGAGACATAGATAAACATTATATTATATGTCTCTGCTTTTATCAATTAGTTTACACGTTCAGCAGGACATCAAATTTATAGATAATATGGCCATAAAAATCATTCATTTATTTATTCAAAAAGTTGCAGTTCCATATTTTTTCGGAGCCTGAATTAGATCCATTGCTTTGGGCTTTCTAACCACCGAAATTAAAATGATTTCAATAACTTAAAGTTAAATATCGACATTTTAGAAATGGTTCTTTTAAAGCAAACAAGATTTATTATGAAGCTTTTCATCTGCTAAATAGATGTGATCTACCATAGATCTGCATACTTATGTTAATTAATTTGATATGTTCTAATTTCGTTTAGACTTTGAAGATAACTTACTCAAAATAGTGAGCTAATTGTAAAACCATTTAAACAGGAGAATCCCTTTCTGTGAAAAATACCATATTCAGCATTTTTCCCTGCATTTTTCCCTGTATAAGCTGTAGAGGCCAAACTGTCAAAACAGCCGAACACGCCGATCCTCCCTACTATGGTAGCCAGAACTAGTGACCGACCCAGCCGAACAAGCCGATCCTTCCCACCATGCTGGCCAGAACAAGCGACCAAACCAGCCGAGCAAACCTATCCTTCAGACCCTGCTGGCCAGAACTAGTGACCAACTCAGCCGAACAAGCCGATACTTCACACCGTGCTGGCCAGAACAAGCGACCAACCCATCCAAACAAGCTGATCCTTCCCACCGCGCTGGCCAGAACTAGCGACTGACCTAGCCAAACAAGCCGATACTTCCCACCGTGCTGGCCAGAACAAGCGACCGACCCAACCGAACAAGCAGATCCTTCCCACCGTGCTGGCCAGAACTAGTGACTGACCCAGCCGAACAAGCCGATACTTCCCACCGTGCTGGCCAGAACAAGCGACCGACCCATCCGAACAAGCAGATCCTTCCCACCGTGCTGGCCAGAACTAGCAACTGACCTAGCGGAACAAGCCGATACTTCCCACCGTGCTGGCCAGAACAAGCGACCGACCCATCCGAACAAGTAGATCCTTCCCACCGTGCTGGCTAGAACTAGTGACTGACCTAGCCGAACAAGCCGATACTTCCCACCGTGCTGGCCAGAACAAGCAACTGACCCATCCAAACAAGCAGATCCTTCCCACTGTGCTGGCCAGAACTAGCGACTGACCTAGCCAAACAAGCCGATACTTCCCACCGTGCTGGCCAGAACTAGCTACCGACCCATCCGAACAAGCAGATCCTTCCCACCATGCTGGCCAGAACTAGCGACTGACCTAGCTGAACAAGCCGATACTTCCCACCGTGCTGGCCAATACAAGCGACCGACCCATCCGAACAAGCCCATACTTCCCATCGTGCTGCCCAGAACTAGCAACTGACCTAGCTGTACAAGCCGATACTTCCCACCGTGTTGGCCAGAACAAGCGACCGACCCATCCAAACAAGCAGATCCTTCCCACCGTGCTGGCCAGAACTAGCGACTGACCTAGCTGAACAAGCCGATACTTCCCACCGTGCTGGCCAGAACTAGCGACCGACCCATCCGAACAAGCAGATCCTTCCCACCGTGCTGGCCAGACCTAGCGACTGACCTAGCCGAACAAGCCGATACTTCCCACCGTGCTAGCCAGAACTATCGACTAACCCATCTGAACAAGCAGATCCTTCCCACCGTGCTGGCCAGAACAAGCAACCGACCCATCCAAACAAGCAGATCCTTCCCACCGTGCTAGCCAGAACTATCGACTGACCCATCCGAACAAGCAGATCCTTCCCACCGTGCTGGCCAGAACTAGCGACTGACCTAGCCGAACAAGCCGATACTTCCCACCGTGCTGGCCAGAACTAGCGACCGACCCATCCGAACAAGCAGATCCTTCCCACCGTGCTGGCCAGACCAAGCGACAGACCAAGCTGAACAAGCCGATACTTCCCACCGTGCTGGCCAGAACTATCGACTAACCCATCCGAACAAGCAGATCCGTCCCACCGTGCTGGCCAGAACAAGCGACCGACCCATCCGAACAAGCAGATCCTTCCCACAGTGCTAGCCAGAAATAATGACTGACCCATCCAAACAAGCAGATCCTTCCCACCGTGCTGGCCAGAACTAGGGACTGACCTAGACGAACAAGCCGATACTTCCCACCGTGCTGGCCAGAACTATCGACTGACCCATCCGAACAAACAGATCCTTCCCACCGTGCTAGCCAGAACAAGCGACCGACCCATCCGAACAAGCCGATCCTTCCCACCGTGCTGGCCAGAACTAGTGTCCGACCCAGCCAAACAAACCAATCCTTTCCACCGTGCTGGCCAGAACTAGCAACCGACTCAGCCGACGAAGCCGATCTTTCCCACCGTGCTGGCCAGAACTAGAGCCCAACCCAGCTCAACAAACGGATTCTTCCCACCATGCTGGCCAGAACTTGTGACCGACCCAGAAGAACAAACCGATCCTTCCCAACGTGCTGGCCAGAACTAGCGCCTGACCAAGCCGAACAAGCTGATCCTTCCCACCCTGCTCTCCAGAACCAGCGACCGACCCAGAGGAACAAACCGATTTTTCCCATCGTGGTGGCCAGAACTACTGACCGACCCAGAGGAACAAACCGATCCTTCCCACCGTGCTGGCCAGAACTACTGACCGACCCAGCCGAAAACAAGTCAATCTTTCCCATCGTGCTGGCCAGAACTAGCGACCAACCCAGAGGAACAAACCGATGCTTCGCACAGTGCTGGCCAGAAATAGCGACTGACCAAGCCGAACAAGCCGATTCTTCCCACCGTGCTGGCCAGAACTAGCGACTGACCCAGAGGAACAAACCGATCCTTCCAACGGTGCTGGCCAGAACTAGCAACCAACTCAGCCGAACAAGCCGATCCTTCCCACCGTGCTGGCCAGAACTAGCGACCGACCCAGAGGAACAAACCGATTCTTCCTACCATGCTGGCCAGTACTAGCGACTGACCCAGCCGAACATACCGATCCTTCCCATCGTGCTGGCCAGAACTAGCAACCGACCCAGCCGAACAAGCCGATTCTTCCCACCATGCCGGCCAGAAGAAGCGACCAACCTAGACAAACTAATTGATCCCCTGAAACCAGAAATGCCTAGTTCCAGTGTAAATGACCAAAAAGGCTCAGTTCAAAAAAGGCCCACTTTTTAAATTGATAAAAAATATCCCAAAAGTGTATATCACATTTGAAATTAAATATGATTTATGAGAGATAAATGATTGGTAAATTGTTGATTTAATCCCGGCTTAAATGCATTGGAACAATAATGATAATAAAATCAGAGCGAGAAATTGATCTTATACTATTATAATCATTTTAATAAGTATGCATGATTCCGCTTACAGTACGACCTCGTAACGTCATAATGACATCATTAATTTTATCCTGTGACCTAATTCTATCGGAAAATTCAGATAAAATGTTGCCGTATTTCTTTCTCGCATGTGGATAAATATCTATACACCATGAGACAGGATTCGTTTATCCTTGAATGGCACTGTACTTTCGTTTTAAAATAGACTGGATTTTGATATCGACTGGGACCCGCAGATGAAGTTTTTACATTCTGGTGTACACGTTTACAATGCAGCGGCGTATCCAATGGGTAGGGGAGTTTTCGAGGTTCAAAGGAAACCCCTCTCAGCGGCGAATCCAGACTTTGTAAGGGGGTTCGAAATTACAAATAGGTGGTTCGTTCTCTTATTAGATCTATTACAAAATTCTGACTGGATTTTTACATGAAATAGAAATAATTAGGATTCAGAGGAGGTTCGTTTGACTCCCGCACCCCCCTCTGGATCTGCCACTGTCTCCGCAGCCTGATTATTTCATTTCAATGCAGAAATTCGGTCAAAATTGTGTAATACTTGGGAAAACGAACCTCTCTATTTGTAAATTCGAACCCCATCACAGACATCCTGGATCTGCGGCAGCAGCGAGTACGTAGGAAGTATCAAAAATCAAAGTAAACCGTAAAATAATCATTATGTCGTTGTTCGATTCATTACTAATATATCGGGGAGGAAAAAAACGAGAATAAATCGACAGAAATATTTCTGCATGACAGTTTCGCAGTAAACCGTAAATAATATTAACATTTCGGGCGTTGTATGATTCAATTATCAATAAATCGTCGAAAAAGATCGACAGAAATAGTTCTGCATGACACACGGAACTTACAGAATCATAATTTCGAAAATGGATGGCCAATTTCGAAATTGGGCAAAGTTCCGTGCCAAATTTCGAAATTGGGCATGCCCAATTTCGAATTTAGGCAAGAATCTTAAAATCGGCACAACATATTCACCTATGGTTGTTTACGGAAATTGACTCCAAATGTCAGCTGACGATGTTACGTTTGCCGAGAAAAATGTCTGCTCAAAGGTAACAAGCATTTTTGAAAACTGTTGAAGTGAAAAATACAAAATATGATCGCTTTAAAAGCGATTGATAAGTCATATTTTTGCAAATTATCCAAAGTTTTCCCGCTCAACTTGACCATATGTTTCCATAGCAACTGTCGAATGCGCCCTTATCAAAACAGCAGCGTTTTTGTTGCAGGATCAAATGTATAATTCTTCAAAGCATATGTGTTTAAAATTTCATCTCTGTTGGTTTTAAAAGTCAAAAAGCCATGCTACTGCAAACGACAAAATGACAGATTTAAAAGATTTGATTTGTGTACAATATAGCTTAGAAAACATTGAGGCAAAAGAAAATGCTGATAATCATAATTTTCTCCTTTTGCATCAATTTTGCCCATGCCTTTCTCCTAGGGACGTCAAAACGAGGTCTTCCTTTGGGAAAGGTTAATGATTTCTTTGATATAGATTACATAGATACTTACAAATGATAGATGCACAATTGATTACAACAAAAGTTGTTACCAGGAATAGTTTTAGCCATGTAATAAGTAAAACGTTTTCCAGATTTTTGTTAGGTATATTTTTGTGGGGTTAGAGCTATTACAACCACAGGTCCGACGATTTCCACTATTTTTATACCAAAAGTTTCTCTGTGTCTACTCAAATATGTTTAGTCGTGAATCAAAAACCAAAGTTATGTTATCATGATGGGATTGCGAAGGATGGATCAACAACTGTGGTATCTTTATTTTCTACTATTTACTTGTAACATAATGTCACATGCAATGAATGATTTGCATAATAAAAGATCTAGGGACTATTGGGTTCAATTTCTTGTACAATTAAAGCTTATTGGGTCACAAAATTAATCAAAAGACCAGATACTCTGTTGTCCCTTTTAAAGGCATGTACATAAACGAATATACGGTACTAACATGTTCATGGTTACTCTTGGAGACCTTCATAACCACACATCATAACAACCAGATTCCAGACTGATGATAGTGATATGTATTCACAATTTGCAATATTCTGTTCCTAATTACATTTTATGTATACATTTTTGAATGTTCGTTACTAGGTGTTAGCATTGTAATGACGGCAGCTTTGTAATTATCTTTAAAGAGACCCATGCTAGGTTGTCGGATATACAAACATATATGAAATATGTTCACGAAATATTGTATGGAATGGTCGACCTGGATAGCTAGATCATTTCCGCACAAGTAAATTTCAAATGAAGTTCGTTTAGTTCTTCTAAATTAAGTCTGTTCTTCTAAATCAAGGGTTAATTATTAACTTACCCGCACTTTATATTTATAGTAACATTTATGTGTCACTGAACCTTGACAGTGAAAAATTTAGTTCCAGTGCCAAAATTGCTTTCCTTTTGGCTCTATAAAAGCAATGCACTACACAACAAAGCAAATTCTGACTGTCCCCATGTCGTTCTGATTCCTGAAAATCTGGCATGGGTCTAATGTCATATGCCCGTAAGATAGAAAGAGGAATATGTTCAGCTGTCGATTATGTTAATTTGAGTCTTTATATTAGAAAAATGTTGATGCTTGATAAATATTCGTTTTAAGAGTCATTGCTTTGACATTATGGTGTTGATATAATCTATATCCATCTCACATGCTGTTTTATTGAATTGTTATTTCGGCTCTTAAAATTCTAATTAATTTCCAGGAATATGCATTAAAAGCTTTACAAATCACTGCAAATATGATTTCAAAAGCATAATTTCTACTAAAACATCACATTTATGTGTAAGATTTTTTGTTACATCAATGTTTGCATATTTTGTAATTTTTGGAAAAAATTTACCCACCCACTTTTAGCTATGACTACAAGCCTAAGCTAATAGTCCATGAGCCAGACACTTTTTTGGTACCACTCGGAGGGAGTAATTCTTATTGCACTTTCTGAACAGCTTGATATATGTAGTTAACTAATTGATATGATAGCAGTCTGAAATCGGTAGCTTATGCTGAGAAAATCGACGTTTTCTTAACCTACCCCATTTTCACATGTTCACAAATGGGACAGTAGGTGCGATTTCTTTTGGTAGTGTGTGATTTATCAAAAGGCTTGTCGTGAGTATTTTCTTTGCCAAAATATTCTTAAAACACTAGTTTTGATTACTATTTAATCTGTTCCCAGGTATGAGGCCTCTGTAGGCTGTGAAATAGAAGACAATTTGTCGGCCCCTACACCGAACGAAATGCACGATTTTTTCAAGTGCATTTTTCAATTCTTTGAAGCAGAAATGCAAGTGGCTACATATTTTTACACTTAAATATATTTTCAAATGCAAATTCATCGATGCATGCCAGTTTCGTGTCACAGAACACTCGGAAAAAGCTGTAAAAGGAAAAAAACATTTGGTCGATTCAGACCCTGAAATGTTCGTACCTAAAAACTAAAATGCATATTATGTGTGTTTTAAGGCTTCTAACTGTTGCTGATCGATTGACAGCACTGTATTTTTATCCAAAACAATTGGATTACCTCTTAGGTGGCTATTTCGTGCATATATATGTTATATGAATATGAAATGGAGAATTTTACGTTAGGCATACTGACAGAATGCTGAACTCAATAGCATTTTCACTTTTAAAAATAATAGTGAAGAGCCTTATGTTCAGTTGAATGTCCAATCAATGCAAATTAGAAAATAATTACTGCAAATATATTCAATTGCACAATATTCGACGGTTCGTAACCAAATTGAATGACCACATGAAAAAAAATCAAGATATACTTTACGCAACAAAATATAGCCCAATGCCAATATACGATTATACGATAGGCCCCATACATGTATATATAATGTACATCATGTAGCAACCAAGGTAAAACCCGATAGTCCCCTATTCAATAAAACAATGAATATACAGAATTAGTTTGCTGCTTTTGTCATATATAGTACAAAAACTCTCTTCGTCGGATATATTGGTCTTGATATATACTCAGCAAAAGAGCTAACGCATCACTTTTTAAAATCGCATAACTTCTTTATTGTTAAAGATTTAGATTTATAATTTGGCATATGTTTATCCCACAAGATTCTGCACTCATCCATAAAACTATTTTTAAGTTTTCTCTCTAATGTGACCGCGTCATACGAAAAGGGGACCAAAACAGTTTTTCGGCTCGTGTAACTTATGATATTTTTTCAATCATTTTTGTTTGAATTGATTTTGAAAGCTGGTTTATTGTGAAATTGAAGTCTGAAAAAATTAATTCCTTATCTAACGTAACAAAGCCTGTTCGCGGACAACGTAGCTCGCATAGACGCACCTTTTTAAAAGAAAAGGTCAAGATTTCAAGGTCAAGGTCACAAGGTCAAATTTTATGGTCTCACGTGAAAGGTCCTCGTGAGACCTGTCTGTGTGTGAAATATTAAGACTGCATATCATACAGATCATAAGATATAGACCGATACGTTTTTGTCTACGTAACCGACGTCGCTGTCGACGCCAACAATGACACCAACGACACTAGTGATGTAACATTACCTCTGTAGGAATAAATTACGCGCCCACAAAAGTGTTAAAGCCGTCGGTTTGTTTAAGGAAGGGTAACATTTCTACAAAGGGACTCTTTCACCCAATACAAAAGGTTTGAGAGTCATGCGTGAATTTCCCATTTTAATGAAATGTCAGACTTTATGAATTTAAGAATCAAGGGTACCCTTATTAAAAGTTCAATATTTCAGAACAGGCTGTAGCATTTACTATGAAATTTCATAGGCTTCTTATCAAATGGTGGTAGTCGGTATGTACAAAATTTGAACGTATTCTGTACATTCGTTTAAAAAATATAAACAAAGATCTGAGTGATGCGTTAGCAGTTTTGCCGAGTATATATATCTAATCATAACCAAATGTAATACATGTACAATATAATGAGCCGGGATACTGAAAAAAGGTCCCTTAAGGCTTTTGAGCCAATTATGGTTCCAAATCAGCCTGCGTATACACGCAGTCTGATCAGGAACCATTGCTGTTCTCCTCTAGATCCTTAATGAACTGTTGCAATTGTAATATAGCAGCATGGATGTCTGCCTGTCTTCACTTAAAGCATGCACTGATCTTGAAATGTGACTGACTCAAATGCCATAAGGGACCCTTTTCCAGATTCGCGCTCAATTATAAATGTAAGTATTAGAAAATACATTTTTTTCTGTTTATAACATTCTCATTTCCCAAGCCTAGTTTGAATAAACTATCATGATTGGATAAAGATTACTTATGCAAAGAATGATAATCAAAGTGTACGGAGGGAACTTATTTCTATGTAAAAATAGATATAAGATACATGTAATACTTTTGCAATTTCATTTCGTTTAGAAAATATATTGCAGTGTCCATGAATGAATGCAGCCCCTTGGCCTCCTAAAAGACAAATTCTATAATTTATTTTGACAGCGAAGTCCGTAGATGTACATTACATACTTACAGAATAGCTTTATCAAAAACAATGTACTTTTTTAAGCCAGGTGATTTTATAACATGTGTGTCGTCCTTGTCCCATTTCCAAGTCTCCTGGTCTGTATGTACGTATTTTGACTACAGTTGCAATAACATTTTTTTCTAAAATTTCTGCTATATATAATCATATTGTATACATGTGCTGATTCTGGTATTCGTGATTTTGATTCAGTCAATGGTTCCTGGCATACCTGTTGTTAGTGTAATGCGTTTTGTCACTGAAAATGACTTTAGGTGATGTGTCCAGCTCACTAGGAGAAATGATAAACGATTAGATATATGCATGTATACTTTAGATAATCATTAGACTGAGATTTAAACTTATTCTGTCGTACATATGCAGTAAAATGTGATTCAGGTGTATATGTGTTCTAGTTTATTTGGCATGAATCATAACAAAATGCATTATGATACATACTCAAATGGTTGGGTTAATCTTTGTTTTCATTTTGTAAGAGTCTGAAAGTTCTCTAAGATCCATATCACCACGAAAAGGTTAACAACAAAGTGATTAGAATATAATTGATAACTAATGGTCCAAATGATTGAGGTTGTAACAAAAGCAAAAACGTCACCCCCTGTCTTTATAATTACAGGGGCGTAAGTTTTAATCAAACATATCTCATACACCATCCCTTAGACAAAGGCAAAAGTTTCATAGAATCTGCGTTGTGAGCAATAGATTCATCAGATCTAGATATAACTTGAAAACTAGATTCAATAATCCTCTAAAAAGTGACAATACCTTGTCACTACTTGTGTGACTTTCATCTGTGTAAGAGAGAATGCAAGTTTGTGGTTGTTTAGCGGTTTCGTTTATGATCCCATGTTTCAAAACAAATCGTGATTCTCACACCTGTTGTATTTTTCATATGATAGTCCCGTAGCCTTTCCAACCACACATGTCACACTCCTTCCACCTTGTTAACTGTTCACTGATATCCGATTTTAGGAATCAACGTCTTGTTACCCTAACCAGTCTCCCAACAGCAGTCAACTAATCTTCTTAGCTGTCTCAGTCTCACTGGAATTCCTTTTCCCAATATTAGATTGTTGCAAAAGAAGGGGTAGACTCCCCATAAACTTAGGCAATCTTGTTTAGCACTTTAAGTCTCCAGGACTATAAAGATTACTATGTGCAACCGTTCTTAGTATTATCCACTTTGGCCAAAAAAACTGGGAGGGGTAAGTCGCTTTAAAAGTTTCGGACAAGCTCGTGACAGCTAGCCATATTATCCTACATGCAAAGTGTATTTAAAACATTCATTTATACGAAGGTGTAAAAACCTTTACTACCTAAAAGGAGTAAATACCACAAGCTCAAAACTGTTTTGATATCCCCTCATACATGGTACGTTAATGAAATGCCTTAACTTGACTAGTTACGTAAATGCACCAGCCTACCTTAAAGTACCGAACAACTCCGTTGTCTACATAATTTTATAATTTCGAAATTGTCATTTTCGTGGGTAATTGTACTTTACCAACTGGTGATATATGACATTCTTCAACGTCACAAATAACATTTTGCTTATGATTCAGTAATGATGGTTTTTATCTGATCAAGATTGAAATAATACAATTTGTTTGCAAGTTGATAACGTCTGTAATGCGGAGAAATTAAATTTCATTCTGCTCCAACAGTTCGCTTTTCCATCACCACTTTATACTTCTTACATTAACACCTCAATCATTTAAAATAAATATTGCTGATAATTAAAATAGGTACTTAATTCATCAATGAACAGAGCAAAATGACTTTGGATCGTTTTTTTTTTTTTAAAGTTTTTTTTTTAATTAAGTCTGTCTAAAGCACCAACTGACAAATTTGCTGATGACTTTGATGCCTGGAAAATCTGTATCTCTGATTGACCATAATTCTTTCATATATTTTTAACCGAGACCACTTTTATCGTGACCTAATTCTCTCTCATGCTTGCATATTTACAATAAATGAATCCCAGGCTTGAATAATTTTATAAACAAACTTTAAATGTCTAATCTCCATAACTATGAAGTGCTCAAAAATCACAAAACACATTTCCCTGTTATGCATACTAGACAGCATTCTTACATTTTTCTTTATATTAATATGTCTGCATTTCTTCATTTGAAATACCAATTGCTTTAAGGCTAAATGCTAGTGTGATTTCGATTGTTCAGTTATAACTATGGCCTTGCTCTTTACAGGTCCAAGCTTTGGGTAGAAGTTGGTTAATATCAAGTCGTAATTCTTGCATTATGTTGTAATTGGTGTTCAACACATCTGTTTTGGTGCCTAAATACTTACATTTGCATATCATTCTCTTTTGTTATCATTATTTACTTCGCATAGATAAATTGTGACTGTCTATATACATTGTATAACAGTCCATGTAGTGATTCTTTCTTCCTCTCTAGCCCATTTTACTTACAGTATGCATCATTCACGAAAAATTCTAACTGAACTTTGCTATGTTGATTTTACAATGAAATTAGGTTCTTTTTGCAGGAACGTAGTTTGAGTTTTTTCAACAACTTTTGTATCAATGTAATGAATTCCATCTCTAGTCTTATCGTTTATTTAACACTTTGCTTTATTTTTTACTCGTAAATATATCTTTTGTACTGCATTATATCTTACAAGTATTCTAAAAGACTATACTGCTGTAGTGATATGTCCGTGCTACAGAGTATAGTGCACTAAAGTGAACCCGGGACAACTGCATATTCGTCCGTTAGTTGAGCGTCTTAAGAAAACATAGCCGAAGTAGGGTCATTACATATACTGGGTTAATGTTAATTCTGTTGCACAACAACGGTTTAGTACACTTAAGATGTATTTAATTTTTGCTAGGTCTCTAATTATAGAATTAGTTCCATGACAGTTTTTCTGAAAATACCTCCTTTGTAACATTATTATCCGTACACACGAAAAGCGGTAGCCTTGTAGTTAACTACACGTTTTTAATATGTTGTATATACAATGTTTTGTGTACTTTTTCCTGGAATGCATGTTTCATTTGCAATCCAAGTGGTTGTATTAAGGCAATATATACGTAGAAAAAATTTGAACATATATTAGTAGACACTACCAATTTGCATGTCGGTGTTAATTCCAGAAGTCCTCATAATTGTTTTTAAAAGCAGGCCAATAGCCTACAATTTTTGTATTCATTGTGCAAATGTATCCGAACAAAAGGCAAGAGACGAAGGTGTGCACTCTAGAGGGGCTCTTTATTTGTAAAGGATGTCTTATTCACTTGAATATCCGCATTTGATTATAGGAAAGAAATATTATACATTATATAGCAGTAATAATAACCTGTATTTCTTCACGAATCAACTGCACATGGAAAAAACGTTATTCTTCAATGCTTTATGGATGTACATTTGTCTGGACATGTCTTCTAATGACTGTCTGACAGTAGAGTAACATTAAAACAAAGACTTTGTGTCATCCTCTCGAACCAGAAACATAAATACAATATATCCGGCTTATAACTCTCGTCCTTTCTTTATCTTGTGTTAAACTAGCTTCTCTGCGTACACTTTCAAATTAGGCCTAGTTTTCTACACGTTTATCATTAAAGAAGTGTTAGTAAGCATTATTCATTTGAATTTTTTGTAGTACGAATTAGTTTCGCATTTAAAAAAAATGAATGAAATGTAAATGATAAGCGTTTATATGGTTTTTGACTTTCTGGTAGTGTAATGAGCGGTAATTAAGTCGGCACTGTTATCCATGCTATTTTGTTATATGTATATCTTTTTAGTATTACCTGGTATCAAACTACTAATTACAGTCCGTTTACACCAGAAAGCGGACTTTATGTGTCCACAAACACTATAATTTTCATTTTTTCCTTGTAATTCGTATCATCTATAGATAGTTCTCTGTGTACACTAAAATCATCCTACAGGTGACAATTCAGACTAACACAAGACCTTTTAATATGCTACTCTGTACTGTATCTCGGTTATGAACAAAGACTTTTGTATTTGAATGAGTTTAATGGTTGGAAAAATGTATGTGTTGTTTCACTAGAAAACCAATGAAAATTTTATGTGTAAAGGGTACCCTTGAAAAGAAGCGTTTTTCGGGGCATAAGCTACCAATCTGAGATTGCTATCATACTGAAACATGAAGTATAGATATAAGACTAATCAAAAAGTGCAAAAAGAATTACTCCCTCCGAGTGGTACCAATCGGCCAAAATTCCGGTCCTGGCTCATGGACTATAAAGATTAATTCTGTGAAGAAATACATATAACCCAAGAACAGGTTTCTGGGCAATTTTTAAGTATGACTTCAACCACACAAACATACCTTTTGTATTTTAAAAACTTTTTTTTCACTTGTAGACAAAACTTATTTTGGCGATTTTTCGCCAATTTTTGCTATATTTATGAATATTCACAAAAATACAAAATCAAAAGGCTGTTTATTATTCATGTAAGTCAAAGTGCAATTTATCAGCTTTATTTTGATACCAAAATAATTGTTTTAGCTTAATAAATGAGTAAGTTATGGGGTATTTTAGGAGGTATGTATGAAAAGTGCACCGAATGACCTTTGACCTTGATTTTAAAAAAATCCTACCACTTTTAAGCATGTCATCCACCCTTAACCAAAGCATGGGACCCTAATATATTGAAAAATACCACTCCAATTTTTATAGGGCACCTGTTGCAAGAAAAGTTGCATACCAGGACCTGGCTCCTAGACTATATATTCTTTCTTCAACATTTGATGTCCTTTGCAGCGGAGTTGAATTTGAATCGTCCTTTTTGGTCGTACGTGAAAGAGTTATAATATGGTAAGAAACTTTTCAACTCAAACAGCGATTTTTAAGCAAATTACAGGCATCCTACCAGTATTTTTCATATCGGATCCCGCGTGGTATACTTGCATGTCACTTTTTGGCAACGGAACTATGGTGTTCAGGTTAAAGGAGTTACATGGTCTACCATAGACTGTTTCAAATAACTAAATTTTATGCCAGAATACAAAGTTCTTGGCTTTAACAAACGCAAAACCATTGCAGTCGACAAAACTAACATAAAATATCTAAAAACAAATCGTCGGTCAGTGTTATTGCAAAATCTCGTAACTCCAGCTAAATTGAAGCTGGGGGTTCAAGGTTTTGCAATGACACTGTTAAAATGTAGAAAATTATTTTCTGCTAGCTCAGCACCATAACGCCCACAAGTACAATATTTTCGATTTTATAGATCTACCCGTTTATCCCTTTCCTTGTGACACATTTTTAGACCAACCCAATGTCAAAGGAGATGCAGACAAGAGGTCAAATGTCAACAAAAACGGGATTGTTTTTTTTTTTTTTTTTAAATTTAGCTTGATAGAAATCATTGGTAGAAAGGCAGAAGTCTTTTCTCTTAATGATTTCAAATGCTTCAGTGATTGGGATAGTCAAAACAATGTCTTCGGGAAAAGGTTTAACTTTTCCCGAACAAGATCTGGTTTTGATGTACCTAATGTAATATACTTTGGAAAATTTCGAGACAAAAGAAGAAAATGCTGATAATCAGCATTTTCTTCCTTTGTTTCATTATTTTCTGTGCTACATTGTATACAAATACTATCTTTATCAACATTACTATTGTCGTCTGCAGCAGCTGTCAAATTCGAACAGTCGGAAATTTGTTCTGGAAAGGTTTGATGTATTTATTGATCAGACCTATGACAATTATAACTAGAAGAGGAAATACGTTGTTGGTTTCGTGACCAACAATATAGTTTCCATTTCAAATAGGGCTCGGGCCAGGTCAAAATAAGGCGATGCAATCCATTTATAACTACAAAATGTAGAATGTTCCTAATTCAGAGAGGGCATGCTCGACAATGATTGTAACAGCATGTCTGATGAGACTTCATATCAAAGTACTTTCATTTCACGAAACGTCAACAGTTGGGGCTAAAGAAAATCACGCCAAAATGACTATAAACATGTCGACGCTTCTTTAAACATTTTAAATCGCAAGTCTTATAGGCATCTTGGACTTCTTTAAAATGATATGAAATATTTTAAGTATTTTTTAACTATTCGCAGAAGCAGAAATTCTGTACTTTAACCTCACGACTACGTTAAAAACCAAATCAGCTAAAAAATTGACGTTGCGTCTTTACATTTTGCATAGAACGCAATCAGCGAAACCTTTATAATTTAGCACAAGAACCCGTCATCGTTCAAGCTTACATGCACAATTTTTACCAAAACTGTTCAGTCTGTGAAACCTTCACAGGTTGATCAAGAAAAACGACATTCGCTTTGGTCGGTTTTCTATTTTGTTTCAAATGGTGAAATTATAGCTCTTGAAAAACATGAATTTTTGAAGAAGAAAAATAGCCAACAGATTCAACGAGCACTATTTTCAATTCCTTTCTATAGGTAGAGAATCCCATTTATTCGTAACACGTCAGATATTATTTCTATATTGACAAATGGCCGCGAGCCCTTGTTTACAGTCGCAACTTCTCTGATTCCATCGGTAAGATAGTTGGCGCCACTCGCGTAATTTGTGATGACGTAACAACAATGGCGGCAATTAGCAGACGGTTAACGTGTTTTCTATTTAAAATGGAAAGTCACCGATAGTTCGCGTAATTTCGCCCGAAACCTGCCTCCAGTCGCAAATTATCCGAACAATTATCGAATTAAACATCTTTCCAGTGATACTCCGCCACCATTGATTATTGGTGCCCGGATTACAGCCCGAAGAATAATCGCAGCCTCTCGGTCAACAGTTCGTCAGGGTACGTTAATATGATTGATATTTTGCTGCCAAATTACGGAAAATATCGTTGTTTCTCGATGGACTGTTTAATAAAACAAAGTTTGACTTCAAACTTTGGCTTCACAACGATATCAGACATATAATAACGTGTATGACTCTGTCGATATCTAGATCTACATGTAGTTTTCCAAAATGCTAGATTCACACAATTGATTTACAGGTTATATATTTGTCAAACTTCAAAGTATTGTACGTACACGTGCCTTTGTTGATCAATGTTTAATTTGATTCGCAAGCACCATTGGTTCTTATTTTCAATGTTCATCTATAACATTGAATTAGACTTAGTCTTTTATCACAGGCGGCAATCACGTGACTTTGTTATGATATATTTTCCTCTCTTATGTAAACAAAAAAACTCGATAAGAACACATTTTCTCAAATTTTAAATCAAATACTTATTTCTCAGTATTGAGATACGTACCATTCGATGCGTCGTAATCTCCGGTTTATTTTGATACCAAGATCTTCCCTCAAATCCATGTCAAAGCTGAGAACATTCGTGCAAAGTGCAAACATTTCTTAAGAAAATATATCATGGCATTTAAAAATACTTTGCACGAATGTTCTCACCTTTAACAGGGATTTGAGGGAAGATCTTGATACCAAAATAGACCAGAGAGTATGACGTATCGAATGGCAGGTATCTCAATATTACGTGTTAAGTATTTGATTCAAAATTTGAGAAAATGTGTTCTTGCCGAGTGTTTTTGTTTACATAAGTGAGGAAAATATATCATAACAAAGTCACGTGATTGCCGCCTGTGTTATTTCTAATGTAAGACTGTGTGTGAAACAGCTACTTGTGCAACTTGTCATTCCTGCATTAAGTTTTGGACTTGAAGATTATAATTAATGATATCAGTAATCACCCTTTTGAAAAAAGGAGGGGGTAACGGACCTTTCCATTTTGACTGTCGGGAATAATTCGGGAGATTTGAAGGAACCAGTGTGGTATTTGACTGTCAATTAACATGCCTAATAAAGCCATCGTTCACTTCATTAGATGTATTGATGAAGTTTTGAAGACTCCCAGATGATATCACCGGATCTGTTTACGCGACATCTGTAATGGCTGATGCGAAGTGACAACCATTTAATCCTCCACCAATTAACTCTGATGGCAGAAAAATAGACTCGTCATTGTGTATCTCAAAACCAATTTTTTGTACTTGACTACTTTCTAGCAATTTCTTCCTCTTTCTGAAAATAGTTCTTACGTTGGATTGTTCAGGATTGATCTAAGTACATGTAGATCATCCTGCAACGTCTGTTTCGCTGCTTGTCCTCAAAATCTTAGAAATTAACTTCAAGTTCTAACAAGCTGTAAGTATGAGTATCTGAGGATAAGCGACGATTTACATTAAAAATTTTTAAGTTTTGATTGGCAACAGCTTAACACAGGCACACGATAGGTTTTTAGACTTTTTTTAAAAAATATGTGATGTGATCACGACTGTCTTAATGATGTCCTAATATTTATCAGACCGTCATGGTTCTGCTGGTACAAAAGCCGTGTTTTTAGGGTCGATCTCCTCTTTCCAAAATGTCTCTCTTTTTCGCGTCTCCAACAAACAGTCGTTTGAGACCACCTGACCGGAAAAGGCACATTTCCAGCATGCTCTTACATACACATTACGAAGGCTTGGTAATACTGCTTTTCAAGGTATTCCATCATTCTTAGATAGCAAACACTTTGTATATACTTCGGCGTCATCTGTGATACAGTAGATTAGCGAGGTTATCTAGATTTTTAAAATCCGGGACCCCCGTCAATTTCTGTTGTCGCGGAAAAACGGCTGAAGTTTGAAGCAACATTCCACGTTCTGGAAAGTATTTCGTTCCTAATGATGAGTAAAATACCTTTTAAAATATCTCTGACCTACTTTAACGTATAAAAAGGATGAACCTCCTTAACCATATCCCAAACAAGACCTGGTTTTGACGCCCCTAATAGACAAGGCTTGAGAAAACATTGAAACAAAAGAAGAAACTGCTGATAACCAGCAGTTTCTGCTTTTGTCTAAATATTTTCTGTACCATATTTTGCACAAATCCTATCTTTAATAACAATCATTTTATCATTTGTGGCAGTTTTTGAAGTGGATCACCCCAAGATTTCGTCGTTTGGGAAAGGGTTAAATAAAACCCCAGACACAATGTGATAATGAAAACCTTCCTGCTGACATAACATCACCACTCTATCCAAGTTCTACTGGTGCGAATGCCACGTCTAGGTCATTTAATATTCATAAGCTGTTTTGTTATTCCCGAAGTCTCACTAAACGGAGAGATTATTCAAACATTAGGTGCGTTCACGACTTTGCGTGTTATACACAATTTTCCTTTCTCCCAATTTCCATTTTCCGTGGTGCTAATTGTATTCCTGCGCGCATGAATATTCAGGAACTAGATTATGCGGCGGTCTGGGCGGTAATTAACCCTTAAAGGAATAAAATCTAGATATTGACTTAAATTACTAAACTGCGTGCTGAAATTCCATATTTTTAAATTGAAGGGGTGAACTATGGTATAGGAAATAATTTTGTAATTTAGAAGTTAATTCAGATTGCTGAAATTTTTGTCTCTGGAAAAGCCAATGATTCAGAGTATACAATGATGAATGATGTAGGCTACCAGAAAGTGCAAGGATACAACAAGATAATGGAGCGTAGGAAGGGGCTAGCTTGGAATTGTCACAAAACTCGCTAGCAAAACGGTAAACCTGTCCCTTGCATTCCCATGCATTGAAAGAGGAATGGAGAACACCCATGCACAGCTATTGTAGATGTTTTGATGCAGGGTGCAGCTACCCAACACGAGCTTGGCTTATAAAGATGAATATGGCTGATATGAAACATCGACAGCGTGTCCATCTGAAGACAGACTACCTGGCACACAAATATAGACGATGAAAGTGTATCACTATCTAGTAAAAGTCTGTAAGGTTGATAATATCTTACGGATTTTGGACATTGAATAATGATATCAATACGCATACGGTGTTGTTTTGGAAAGTATTTGACCTTCCAAACTCTAAAGTCTGGCTTCAGACCCTGCTTAGTATCTCTTAGAATCAAAGCTTGATGAGCATTCAGAAACATAATTATAATCCCCAGAAAAAGACAGAATCATTTTGGGCATAATCACTGATCAGTTTCTTATCATGTCTCCATTATCTGAAGCAAGGTATGATTGACACTGATCAAATTGTAGTCATGTTAGTAAAAGTGGTCTGAATCCTTATTGATGATTAATATCACAAATACCCTTTTCAGCTTTCTATTGTTGTTGCTGCTGTTGTTATTGATACTTTTGTTAATGATTTTTTAAGGACTTGCGCCAATCTAGGTAATTACTTCCAAAGGTCAATAAATCGTTTGGAATAAGTTAAAGGTTGAAACTATTTGCATCCCTCTTGAAACCGTTTAAAACTGTCTCGGTTCGATTTCGTCACCCACCTTCGTTATTCAGACGAGTCAGAGGAAAAGGTGCATTCTTTGTATAACAAAAAGTACCAAATATGTCAAGCATTATCTTAAACGTATGGTAAAAATGCAATCCCGATATTGGCATAAAACATATTTTGATAATTTAAAATTATTAAAATAATATGAAAGTAGGCAAAGCCTAAATACGGGCGAAAAGATGTCTTAATTCCTCTACCGATGGAAAAGAACAATCGGACTAGATCTACCTTGTTGTCCTTTCTGACACTTAATAAACTGAATTACAAACTGGTGAAATACAGCTGAGTTACGGTAAGTCTAAATAAAGTTGCATGCAATGTACATGTATAATAGCTATTTCATATACATGGTCCGATGGTAGCTGCTTTGGCCCAAGCCTGACGTAAGGTTGCCTGAAAAAAGCTTACACGAAGTCTGATACTGTGCGGGAACATAAACGTCTTGGGAACGCAGAAAAACAAACGTTGACGTCATAACCACTAGTTTAATGAAGTTGCATTAGCGTCACATGAACGATAATACGCGGGATCGTCAACGTCGCGAGAACGCAGAAAAATAACGTGGACGTCATAACCGCATGTATGACGTCACATTACCGTAATCCAGTCTCAATATTTTGCCCCCTCCTCACCCGGCAACAATTTCGGATTGCTTCTAATGCTGATGTAATAATCGTTAAAGGAATACACAATTTCCGCAACATTTCGGACGTTTTTAACTTCCAGTTAAATTACATAACATTGAAATTTTCAGACTTTAACTGCCGTACGTATGACCGCTTCGCGGCCTTGAGGCCGTATTATGATTCGCAGAGAAATGCGAATAGGCTTCAATCTATTTTTTTTTATTTTATGAAGTACATACATGAAAAGGTACTTACGTATAGTATTAATAAAGTCGCATTTTGTGGTAACGCCACGTCGATAATTACATAAGCTAACACCTATTACCTGACTGGCGTCTCTAGTGCGCCGTGAATATTTGAACGACTCATAGACAAAAGTGGAACTTGTTAGCGAGTCGAGTTTTTGTTTTCTCTCACTAATCTACACGTATCGTGAGTAATCCTTTCTAACACGCGCTCCCCGCCCCCGTGGTCGGTGAATATCTAGATTCTAGTCAATCTCATTCGCAGTGATCGCCCCTAAATCAGGATAAGATATCTGCCATCACGAACATAACTATCAAAGTTTTAGCTAGTATGAACATTTTTTTTTTCAATTTAGATATTTCAAAAAGTAAACACGGTTTTGATAATGTTCTACGAACGCTGTGTGTTAGATGTGAAATAAATGATAAAGCAAAATTTTTCAGAAACAAAGGTTTTGAAATTATGTTTGAACGACGCAGTCATTCGCCAGAACTCGGTTTTTTGTGAGCCCGAGAATACCCAATCGTGCCGAACAATCCGTCATCTTTACACAGTCATGTGATTATACAATCGTCACGTGATTTCCGTGGTGGCAATGATTACATGACCCTGGCGTAACCGTTGTTTGGGTTTAGGTCGGTCAGGTTTTACCCCCACTTTGAACATTCCTCAATAATCAAGGGAGGTAATCGCGTGACTTTCACATAGTAAATTTTCTTGACTATTGCTGACAAACTGGCTTGGAAAGAAAACATTTTCGTAAATGTTCACATATTATTATTATTATATATTATATTCTTATCTCCTAAATAGAATGGCCGACTGGTAATCATTGATTCAACATTTTTATGCCCCCGTATCGAAAGATCGGGGGCATATTGTTTTAATGTTGTCTGTCTGTCCGTCTGTCCGTCCGTCTGTCCGGGCAAACCTCATGGTGTTTATGTGGTTCAATCCGTCTATAATTTATATGAAATAAAGAACAAAACCACTTAAACCGTGCCATTTTATGTGGCACTTTTCTACATTAAAATCAAAGAAAAAACACGTAATCCTGAAATGTTGGAACGTCCGCCTGTCTGTCCGTCTGTCCGTCCGTCCGTCTGTCTGTCAGTCCGAAACTTAGCATTGTCATTTTCTCGACAACCATTATGCATACAAAGCTCAAATTTGGTATGTAAACTTCTTTCAATGATATCTATCTGCTCCATGCAATTTGACCTTCCTGAAGGTCACCTTTTAACCCTTACCAACCCTTTACATGCAGCTTAATGCACCAGCTTATCGCAACCACTTGACGTTGGCCTTTTCTCCAAAAGTATTCCACATACAAAGCTCAAATGTGGTATGTAAAGTTCTTTCAATGATATCTATCAGCTCCATGCAATTTGACCTTCCTCAAGGTCTTTCTTTAACCCTTATCAACCCTTAACATTCAACTTGAAACGTGGCAGCTTAACGCAACAACTTACCGTTGGCCTTTTCTCCAAAGTATTCCACATACAAAGCTCAGATTTGGTATGTAAGCTTCTTTTAATGATATCTATCTGATCCATGCAATTTGACCTTCCTCAAGGCAATCAATTTGCCCATATCAACCCTTAACATGCAGTTTAACGCGGCAACTTTTAGCAACAACTTAAAGTTGGCCTTCTCTCTTAAAGTATTCCACATACAAAGTTCAAATTTGGTATGTAAACTTCTTTCAGTGATATCTATCTGCTCCATGCAATTTGACCTACCTCAAGGTCTTCCTTTAACCCTTATCAACCCTTATTATGCAACTTAACGCGCCAACTTAACGTGACAACTTAACATTGGCCTTTTCTCCAAAAGTATTCCACATACAAAGCTCAAATTTTGTATGTAAACTTCTATCAATGATATCTATTTGAACCATGCAATTTGACCTTCCTCAATGTCATCCTTTAACCCATATTAACCCTTAACATGAAAACTTAACGTGGCAACTTAACATGACAACTTAACGTTGGCCTTTCCTCCAAAAGTATTCCACATACAAAGATCAAATGTGGTATGTAGCCTTCTTTCAATGATATTAGGTTAGAGGATCAAGGTCATTCATGTAGGTCAAGGTCAAATATCAATTAAGGTCATAATTATAGAAAAATAGCAATTTCGGGGGCATTTGTGTTTCACAAACACATCTTGTTATTTTTGATGTTTTTGTCTTTATGTCTTTTCTCTTTGTTCATCCTACACTGTATCAATACGTCAAAACCGAACCAATTTTCCCAAACAAGACATGATTTTGACGTCCCTATTCAAAACTGACGAGTAAGCATTGATAACCATTTTTTCTCCTTTTGTCTAAATATGTTCTGTGCTATATTGTACACACATACCATCTTTACCAACATTCATTTTGTGGTCTGCAGCAGCTTTGGATCATCCTAAAATTTTGCTGTTTGGGAAAGGGTTAACTAGACACTTGAAGGCCTGATCACACCAGCCCCCTACGGTTCTTAAGCCTGTTTTATATTTGATGTTTATCATGAGTCCGGACAATATATCACCTTCGTCGACTTTAGTGACACCTAGTGGCCACTAGACTGTATCAAGGGGCTTAACTCTGATCACCCGGATTAGGAGAAGAATCAACTCCATTTTTTGATATCTCTTTTCAATCTTTATCACACGATACCTGATTTTAACACATAAAAAATAGGAAAACATTCACGAAAAGGAAAAGACTGATAGCGTGCATGTTCTCCCTTTCCCTCAAAATTTCCGAATATATTATGCTTATGACTTCCATTTCCAATTAATACCCATTTTGTCGTCTGCTGCAGCTTAAATTTAGCATATCATTGTGGTGCCGGGGAAGCGTTAAAGACGACGACGGCTTGCGGATTTAACAAAGACGCTAGATAATATCGTTTTACTTTAGAGTGACCATAGATACAGAAGGACCGAGTTGAAATGTTAAAATGTAAATTATTTTTCTTGTGTTTATACCACATAAAAATATTTGCTGTATCCAATGTAGATCCAGATCAACAAGAGCATAGACACAGCCCGGACACGATTCATCCCATTATCTTGCAGCTTCTTCAGCACATGTTGCAGGTCATCTTCGCAAGCGAATACCATTAGGCTCATCTGTACTCTGTTCCAATTTGTAAGGAACAAACCGGAGGTTCCCTTACAGGAATCCTTGACATAAGTAGCGAGAGAATTACTATTGGTCGCACTGCACTTTGGAACGGGCTAATCTGAGTCGTTGGTGGCGCATGCCGGGAACACATTATGAGGTCAACCAGTCTAATATGTGATATAAGTTTACATATATAACTATAAAAAGTTGAACTTGCAGTTGAAATCAGTTCATTGTCTATAGCCGAAAGTATTTTTAATGTTTTTGTCCAACTAGGTGGGTGGTCGTCTATTTTGTCGCCTCTAAGTGTATAATGATGCATGAAACAAGCTAGGTGTCAATATAAAAACGTAAGTGGGCTATAAAACAGTTTACGGCAGTTTACGGTGTTAATGTTTTTTCTTGGTATTGCTTTTGAAACAAACGGTTGCTTCACTAATTTCCGAATCATCATTGTCAATGAAATAATTCATCCATAAGTCAAATCAGTATTCTGTGCGGATTTGTTATGATTACTTTTCTGTCGGGTTTCAATACCGGAGATCGAACTCTGAGTGTGCCGAACGAAACCGATTTTTTTGACTGGTCGAAAATACAAACTCTATACAATTGCTCATTATTTTCAGACAAGGAACTTCCGCATTATGCCCCATTTGATCAACCTTTGTGAATAGATAAAAATGATATAAATAATAGAAAACAGTGCTAGCGAAGAATACCGAAAAATGGTACATGGTTGTGGAGCACACCTTTCACAAACTCACGTAGAACCAAACTGTGTCTGAAAGGGCACAGATCCATCCTTGTTCAGTGGAATGTTAAAAAAAATGGACCCACTTTAGATAGGATTTTTCACAACTTTCAGTGAATCGTGTATTTTTCCACGCAAAAATAGGGATACGGAAACTCGGGGTCTCGTGTATTCCTGCACCCAAACACCCCAAATAGTCCTGAAAAGAAAGATGGATTCTGACTCAAAAATGAAAGAAAAACACAAACAATGTGTATTTATGAAAAACTAATGCCCCCAAAATGGCCAATGTTAAGTTTTCGGTCAGACAGACAGACATTCGTACAGTTAGGCGGACGGACACGAGTAGAACAATGTGCCCCCCTCCCCTATCTTTCGATACGGGGGCATAAAAACATGTCATTCAAAAACACCCAGTGAAAACATAGCTCAAAAAATTCGTGCAGAGATCATGTCATAGCCAAAAAGAGGGGCCAATTCTTTTAAAAGAATTATTTTAGCACACTACGACATATGAATTACTTTTCTGGGTTACCTTATACCAAAAGCATTGTCTCTACCCAAGGTAGTAAGAGCTCATTATAATTGCAATAGTTATTTTCTTTCCTCATTTTTGTAGTACAACCGGAAACAAAATTTTACAAGTTAAAGACTTGTACAACGCACCGAACGAAGTCCTAAAGATGTGGTAGCCAAATTTTGCTCTAGACGAAATAAATATGTGGAAGGGCGAGAATTGCCCCCATAAAGATAACGTCGCCGCCAAGCCTGAAAGGTTTATCAAAGTTTACAAGGCTTAAGTCAACACTCAACAAAATTATCTCACCTTCAAAACAATTAGAACAAGTTATATTAATTGATCTATAAATAGATCGCCGATATATCCCACAGTTCCCTAGCATATCACATGACACCTCTGATTACAGAGAGTAAACAAAATGGCGACGAAAAATCCACTGTGATGTTTTTACACCGTGAATTGATCGGTAAATGACAACGTTCAAATGACAGAAGTAAACAGAAGAAGATAAATATTCAATAGAATAACGATTGATTTTATTTTAAAACGTTTTAAACACTCGCCTGTCAGTCTATCTGCCGACGTTAGTTAATCACGTGGTCTTTTTACGACCATTTGATGCGGGGTCTTTTCATCCGTTTTTAATCAGGGTCGAATTTACACCGAGGCGACCGATCGTTGGCGGAAACTTGTTACAAAAGTCAGGAATGTGACGCGCGAGATAAGGCTTCTATACAAAAGGCGACAATGTTTATTAGGAGAAGCAAAATGTAATAACTTTATATTATATCGACAGGAATTTAGTTATGAGGATTTAGCTATTTTCAAATAGAAAAAAGAATTGTTTATCTATTTTAGTTCTGTTACATATAATTATATTCCAGCAAATTTTCTTTTACAGTTATATTTTTGTCACTTTCCAAAATCAATGAAACATGCCAGCTAATACAGAAGACTAAATGGATTTTGGATGAAATTTTGGGTTTTTAAGCTGCATCTACGCATGTGCATGTATATGCTGCTTACTACTGCTTGGCGGAGAATCATGTGACACAACAACAACGTCAATTGCAGAAAGACTTTATTTATTATGTTAATACGTGATTTGAAAATAGTTTGAAGCAGTGAAGACGAAAAAGGCCATGGATTTTCTGGGTATGGTGGAGTTTTTTTTTTTTTAACAAAAGCTAATGAAAAGTTGTTGACGAGCAACAAATCCCTGTCATTTTACACATTCTCTGCTTCAAACTAAATTCAGATCGGCCATGTATTAATGGACTTATTGAAGATTTTCTGCAATTGTTGTAGTTGATGTTGTTGCGTCATGTGAATCCTCGCTAATTTGCTAAGAAAACTTGTGGAATTTATATCTTAGTCAAATTGTCATTACATAATTTTAATTTATCAACCGATTTTGTTAATTTGTTATGTAATTAAAACGTTCTGACGATTTCCGACGTCTTCTGCAAAATATATATTTACTGCTTGGGCATAGATTAGAATTTGTTGTTGTTATTGCTGTTGTGGGGGAATTTAAAATCTCATAATATTATTATACCTAAATTTGACGACCCACTTAGGAAAGGGCTTGGATATACTGAGGCAATATGCTGATACATTACTTTAATGTCTACAAATTATACTACCATTATCAATTTCAATTTTGTCTGCGGCAGCTTTTAATTTGGACTAGTTTATTTTTTCCGATTACAAAAGGATTTATGGGTAACTGGGTAGAATTACTTGCAATGACAATTCAATTGAAAGGTGACACTATCTACTATTATCTATCAACGCAAGTCGAAAATGATTTGGCAGTAAAAGGAATTTTTGTCCTTCAAATTCATTCATAAAAAAAATCAGAAATTATGAATGAAAGTTGTGAAGGGCATATAATAAGGAAAGCCGATTTCCTTTGAAATCCCTGCAGACTGCGAAATGTGAATTATTGCAGATGATAAAATATGTTGGTATATAATATGTATTACCGGTATTATAATATTGGGATTGATATGTAATTGTGCCTCCAAATGAAGTAGATGAGTGGTCGGGAAAAAAGGATTGGATTACTTTGTTAAAGTTTCAAGTAAATTTATTTGTATTAATATTTTTTCGTCGGTCATAAGTAATCACCCCTGTCTAGCAGGAATCTCTTGGTAGAAATATGAACTAAAATGATGAAGCTCATTTGTGAAAATTGTTATACCAGCTGTTTTGTTTTGGGCTTTTAAAACTTCAACATTCGAAGATTTCGATTAACAACAGCCATTAAGCGGAGAATAATTCCATTGAAAAATCTTATTGCAATCATTTATAATATCTAACTTGTTATAAAATAACATATCATAAATCTGTTAATCACTGAAAACAAGGTCATATTGTCGTCTGCACCGAGATACACCTCACCAGACGACACTTTCAGGGGTACAATAATTATGAAAACTGACAGTGTCATATTGTATCTTATCTAAAATACATCTCTTAATGCAAAACGTGATATTTTTTCTACTTATCGTTTAATAACAAACTGGTGGGGTCAGTTGAATACTGGCTTACTTGCAGAAGGAAGAACCGAATGGAGAATTGTATGGAAGGCCTTATGCTCAACAAGGGCGAAGAAAATTAAGAAAGTAAGTAATGTCCCTTTTAACCCTTTCCCAAACGACAAAAAAATTGGGTGGTTCCATTAGAAAAATGCTTCTGGCGACAAAAAAGATCTTGGTAAAGACAGAATTTGAGTATAATACGGCACAGAAAATATTGAGACAAAAGTAGAAACTGCTGGTTATCAGCAGTTTCTTCTTTAGTCTCAATGTTTTCCCAAGCTATATCTATTAGGGACGTCAAAACCAGGTCTTGTTTGGGAAAGGGTTAACAGAAATATATAGCAGGCTATGCGAATTAGCTTATTGACTTATGAGTTTTTGAACATGCACAAAACTGGAAGTGTTTGCATGTTTTTAATCTGATAAGTCAGATTGAGGCGAGTCTTACAATATCTATTTTCCTTAAAGAATTTTTTGCAAAATATATTTTCTTTCCTTGAATCGTCATAATACCATAACATTAAAAATCATTGATGAACATTCAAAGACATACCCTCTTGGAAGACCACGCGGTATTACAAAAATGGTGCCTTGGCGAAAATAGCAGATACACGTTCGGCATGTATCTAGATAGCATTTGCAAAACAAAATACAGTCGACACTCGTTGTGTCTAAGTCGGATGGGCCGTGAAAATACCTCGACATATCCGGAGTTCGACTCATCCGATTTTGTTCGGCTTCGAGAAAGTTGATATTTGACCGTTTTTGAAACTTATCAAGTACGATCATTATTGTCAACATAATATAGTAGGAAAAGGAAAGAAATTGCTCGTGTCGAGCAATTTCTATCCTTTTCCTACTATACTGAAGGAAACTTCTAACGCAATATGCTTTTTTGTGTGCATAATTTTTCTGCCCCAATTTTTGACAACAATATTTATTGCAATTGTGATCCCTACATATGCACTATGATTATTCCCTAAAAACTTGAGTGTCCGGTCATGCATCATTACCCCGTGCGGCTGTTCAAAAATACCCAATTTTGTGTTGCACGTGCAACTCGAACACCAATTTCAACCTTTATGTATGCAGGGATTTTCTTAAACGATAACTGAGTTAAGGTACAACCATTTTTTCAAAGCACCTCTGCACAATATGCCAAGATTGAGCACCGAAGTCAGAGTGCGCGCCATTTGAATGCACCAGGCGGGAATGACATTCATAACCACTGCCGTTTTGTTGTATTGTGCAATATCTACTGTCATCAGACTTTGGCAAACGATAAACACGTCAGATAGGAGCACACCATTATGAAATTATGTTTAGCTGATCAAAGCATTAAACAAAGTACTGCACTATTAGTTCCTTCATCCCTACACACCACGAAATACCTTAGACCCATTTTCTGCCCTTGAAGGTCACGTGGTTGATTTGCAAAGGCAAAGAAACTACTGCAGCACAAGATAAAAGACTATGAAGTCAATGAGATACTGAAACATGGGGATCTCAAAATTGACCCCTTGTGTGTTTCGGCACTTTTGGGTGAGCAATACGGTGCATTTCAGTACTTTCATTATTGTCAGCGACAGTATAATGGATTATTCTTTGCATGTACCATTTTGGTTACGATTTATACAACCACAAATGAAACATACAACATTGAAGTTGGTTTTGCGTTGGAAGTTTCTTTCAGTATATATTTCAATGGCTATATTAAGTTCGAAATTATTTTGTTTTGAAAAAAATATGTCAATTGATGAGGACGGGACCAGATTTGAACTTCGACTTAAGCGAAAATTCGACTTATCCGATGTCGACAAAATGAGTGCCGACTGTATTTCGACAAAGGTATGTGTCAATTTGAAATCTGATGAAGACGAAATCATGAAAACTGAAAAAGGTGGAATTTGTGCGGAATAAAAAATGAGGCAACTCCTTTAAATTTGGAATGACCCTTTTTAGCGAGCCGGGACTTTATGTCCGGGGAGCTATTGTCACAGCCATAGTGTCGGCGTCGGCGTCCCGTCCCGTCCCGTCGCGTCTTCACTTGAAAAACTTTAACCTGGTCAATATCTCAGGCACTATTACAGATACAGCTTTGATATTTCACACATAGATAGTTCTTGACAAGACCTTTCATTTGGGACCATGACCTTTGACCTAGTGACCTTGACCTTGGAGTTTTACCTACTTTTAAAAAACTTTAACCTGGCCTATACCTCATGCACTATTATAGATAGAGCCTTGATATTTCACACATGGATACCTCCTGCCAAGACCTTTCATTTGTGACCATGACCTTTGACCTTGTGACCTTGACCTTGGAGTTTGACCTACTTTTGAAAAATTAGCTGTTTTTGTGACAAGCCCCCGTATAGGCGAGCTACATTGTCCGCGGACAACTCTTGTTTGTCATTTTGTTTTGGAAAGAATTCAAAATACGAGCAACTTGCCAAACGTTTGTTTCATGATAGAACTTTATAAAGGGTCACTCGTCTTTTTGAAATATCATTTGACTTGTAATTAAATGTGATGTAATTGTAGATAACGTAATTTCTATACGCATAGAAAATTAATTGCTCCCCTCAATGAAAGTAGGAGCAGAAAGGTAACCTTTTTGTCGCCTGTATGAAAGGAAGTCAATGGCGGTAAATCGCTGCAATTATGGATTAAATTGCGAGATTTTTCGCCAATTTTCGGGATCGTTTAGAAAAAAAAGAAGTCTTTAAAACGTTTATGATTTATTGGCGGATAATTCAATCCTTTCTACGTTTCATTACACTTGTTTCACCTGCTCTGCGTGATAACACGGCTATTGGCATATTTTTTGTCGAATAGCCTTTATGTACAACCGTCTGTTCTCACTGTTTTAGACATTAAAAGAACACCGCTGTCTCTAATGTAAGATCATGGAAACAATGCTTGGTTTCAATCACTTAAAATGACATTTCACATTTATTTTTTCTTTTTCATATTTTACTTTTATTTATCTGAAAGAGCGAATTTTTTTATGAAAATTCTGAAAATTTCAAGCCAAAATATTGAACCGTTTACGAGAAATATATACTTTTGTTCTAAAATTAAACAAATTGTTGTGGACAACAGTTCAGATTTATATGGAATTTGTCATTTCTGTCTCAACTTAAATGGCGTATTTTTCGCTTATAAATAACAACTCAAAAAACTGATATCGCATTAGAATAAACAATCTTTGCATCAAGACATACTTTAACAAATCTAAATTGGAATGTTATGTCCCTTTAAGCCCCTTTTTTCTATATATCTTCCAAAAAAATTTACCAATTGAAAATATATTATTACAACCCCACTCCCTGTTTTAGTGTAATATTGACAAAATATCTATATTCAAGAAAATAAAGCATAAACATTTTGATGCCATAATAATGATGCAACCATCCGAAACATCTAATAGTGACAATGCCGCTTTCCTTGGTCATATTAACCCTTTCCCAAACAAGACCTGGTTTTGACGTCCCTAATAGAAAAGACTTGGGAAAACATTGAAACAAAAGGAGAAACTGCTGATAACCAGCAGTTTCTCCTTTTGTCTCAATATTTTCTGTGTCATATTTTACACACATCATAATTATCTTTATTAACACCCATTTTGTCATTTGTGGCAGTTTTTGAAGTGGATCACCCTAAATGTTTGACGTTTGGGAATGGATTAAACTATAACAAGCCACGGACTAAAATAATTTTCTGATCGGCCAATTCGTCTTTTTTATTGACACCGGTACTTAGTCAATATTTAGTGAGAGCATTTTCACTGTCTTCATATTTTCCCGCTTATTCCGCAACTCCGTCTGAAAATATGTAGGAAATAACCATTTGGCGACACTAGCCCCTTCAAAAATAGCAAATAATAGACTATCCATATTTATAAGCAGTTGCGGACGGCAATATGAGTGTAGGTAAAGAGGGGATTTTTGCTCCATATAACACATTTTGTAGAAAAATGGTATGATAACTAGCATAACTTTATCGATAGCCTTTTTGTCGTCAACATCAGTTTTCAAAATGGAACTCTAAGATATTTGCTGTTTGGGAAGGATATGATATAAACATAATTATTTTACACCTCCATATTGTCTATAAGGGTTGCTCGCGGACTAGAAAATCTCTAGCACCAGTATAGAACTATAGACATTCCATATCATTTTGATATATTATAGTCACACTGAAAGTAAGTCAGCAAATCGTGGGAGTTTTATCTTCTTTTAGCTAAATGTCAACATGTCTAATGCCATTTCCCCACCCTTCCCAATACAGTGTTAGGCTTTCCTCTTGCTGCAAGACTGTTTTTTCACTTCTTAGACAGACACCAAACTTCGAGGACACAAACAAAAGCAAGCGACAGAAATTATCACTTATAATTCTACTTACCGTGTGTCATAAGATTTAAAAGTTTCAGGAAAAATAAAGAAAAGAAAACAGTAAGACTATATGGCAAACTATTATTTCGTTTTTTAGGACGATTCGATTAATCTAGGATGCAACCTTTATCCGGATAAATGATACCCGTAGAGAAAGACTAAATAGGGAGATTGTGTATGATATCGAAGATCATCGGGTACGAAAGCTAACAGGAAAGAAAAACAACTCCTACCGAGTCAGCATGAGGTAGGAGTTTTATTGTGCAAATGTCATGATCATTAAAACGCTTATCTGATCACAGCTTTCTGTCAATAGCCATTTCACTTTTATTTCCTGTCATATGGATTATTTTCTAGGTGCATGGAATGACGAGTAGACTAAATCTACCTTGTAGTACATAAAAGTATGACATATTTTCAAATTTAGACTTTTGATGGATATAACGAATTTAAAACTCTTTGACAAACTACGAAACTTTAGACTGTTCAAGTTCAAAGGTGTGTTGGAAAGATGGAAAATATATTCTGATTATTAGCACCATCTGCATTTAAGAATTTGTAATTGAAAGAACAAATGAACAAGAATATTGAAAATATTTGATTATATTGGGGTTTTACACCGATTTCAACTGCTATGGTCATATCGCGGCGGCTGGAGCACCTAACCGTGGTTTCCTGGTATTTCTCTCACCAGTACAACCTCAATATCAAAACAGAGCATCCAGCTGCTCTCTCACATGAATCTTGAAAAGAAGCCATTATGACGTTTAAAGGGACATTTCATTCTAATTTCATTTTTTTAAAGTATGTCTTGATGCCAAGATTGGTTATTCTAATGAGTTTAAATACTATTGGTTTTTTGGAGTTGTTGCCAATAAGCGAGAAACACGCATTTAAAGTTGAGACATAATCGATAAATTGCATATAAGTCCGAACTGTTGTCCACAACAATTTGTTCAATTTTAACACAAAAATATAAATTTCTCGTAAACGGCGCAATATTTTGGCTCCAAATTTTCAGAATTTTCATAAGGAAATATGCTCTTTCAGATAAAAATAAAAGTAAAATTCATGACAAAAAATTCTGAAATGTCACTTTAATAATACCTTGCTTCCAGATCAGCATGTACTTTAGTGCAATGTGATAAATATCCATGTTTCTTATATTATTGTCACATGGCGCATGACACATATATTAGAGTACAATACAAATCTTGACCAGACCGAGCATATGCACATACCGATCTGGAACCAGGTTGGTCTCAAATGTCATACGGGCCCTTTAGAGTTTTCCAGATACCTTTTCAAGGGCATCTTCGCAAGCCAAGGGTGACATCTACGACGTAACGTCGTTTCTGTATTCACCCTTGGCATATTTAGTCCGATTTTCTTGGTCTCCTGGAAAGCGTTTTCATTGGTTCCAGCGAGGTCTCGCTGGAACCAATGAGATTGTCGACTGATACATTTGTTATGAGTAACCAATTCATGACAACTGGCGGGAAAAAGCATTACATTTGCAAGTCAAAAACGCGAAGATGGGCGATTTTTCCTAAGAATTTCACTGCAAAAGATGGAAATTCCCTATCTTTAATCGACGAATTATTATACTTTCGACAACTTGACTAAAGAAGCAGCTAACTTTTACCTAACCCGCAAGCCGCACATGACGCGAAAGACAACGCGCGTTAATGACGTCATCAATAATGGACGAAATAACGTAAACAACCAGCAAGACAACCGCTAGGCGGCGCTTCGCGATTTCAAGAAAATCGGACTAAATCCGCCAAGGGTGAATACAAACATAGGTGGGTTCAACCTTGGCTAGCGAAGATGTTTCAAGGGTAAAAGAGTCAACATTATTCCGGGTTTAGTATAGACCATTACTTAAGACTTTTTGAAAAAACAGATTGAAGAAGAAACAACAAGTCTAGATTAAGGTAGTTTACCCCTAATGAGATTCACACAATGTCGGAATTATTCGGGCGACGTCGCAAACATTCAGCGGTGGAACGTTCGACCGCTGACTCCTTACGGCGTCGCCCGAATATGTTCGGATACGTAACGAATGTTAACTACGTCGCACGAACAATTTTGACGCCGCGTAAATCTCATTAGGGATGGACTACCTTAAGAAAATTCTATCAAAATCTAAGCCATCCCACAAACAAAGCGACGAGCCCTCTAATTCGTCTATTCTGTTTTATTGTTTCCCATCAGCTTTATATCTTATATTCGACGCCGTTTTACGGAGAGAGGTAATTCAAATCGGCTGCTCCGTAATTTTAGCTCCCCCGTTATTCGTCTGTCTAACTTATTGTTTTATGTAATGTTGTTTATTTACCCCCATCTTCTCATTAGTACTTTAAGCAGCGTCTTTAAAAATCACTAAAGTATTAATGTCACTGGTGGTGAACTCGACCAAAACGTGGGACGTTTTTTCGCGATCATAGTATTCCGTCGGTGGTGTTATAAAATATCGTAACTACGGGTGCGATAAAGCCGTAGTTACGAGATTTTATAACAACACAGACGGTTTGTCAATACATATCGGTAAACCCGGTCTATTTTTGGAACAAATTTATTGTTATTAGAAAACTATCCAATCAGATCTTTGAACTCACATTTAAACGCAAAATATCTGTACCTTGTTGTAGCGAAAAACGTACATCGCTTTGGCCGAGTTCACCACAAGTGAAAATCTCAACTCCATTGTTTACCTCAGTTGTGATGGCGATGGATAAGACATTAACGCAATACAATATTACCAAACAATTGCTATTTTTAGACTCCCTACAAGATATAGACTAGGAGAAGTTTTCTGTACGAGGCCTAAAAATGGTTCCAGGGAGGACAACTTGTTACAAGCAAGAGACAATGCTTAAACGATGTAACAATGTCCCCTTAATCACTTAAGCCCTGTCTCTCTGTTCGCATCAATGGTGAAGTAGGTCTAAGTAGGTCAAAGGTCAACTAGGTGCAAAAAATAAATGGTATATGGGGTATAGTTAAACAATCCGCTATAACTCATTTAGTTTTGGGTTTAGAATAACATGAAGCTTAGACATCGATCTTTATTTTGAAGTATAAATATGCAAATGATCTGATTTGCATATGCATGATTCTGAAGATTTAATTGGAAATTTTGATCATTTTTTCGTCATTTTTTCAAAGTGTAGTTCGAACGAAAGCTAAAACTCACTAAGTTGGTGGTGTATATTCACAAATTTGGTACTAAAGTAAAGCCTAGACTTCTATTCTCAAGTTAAGTTATGCAAAAAAGCTTAATTGCATATGCGTGATTTTTAATTGGACGTCCGAAAGGACGTACAATTCTTATAACCACTTTTGGACAGGCGAAATGGGTTTTCATTACCAAAAAACCCTTTCTCAGACTCAATTGCCAGTCGACCAAAATTCAAAATAGATTTTGCGACCATACAGGAAAACTGTCGTATCTTTTCCTACTTTCTATGTGTTCTCTAACGAATACTATAAGATTCATTGGCCGATTCAATTCATGCCACGTCTTAACAAACTTTACGATCTTTTTTCGATTTAATCATTTTCTTGTAGTTTTTTGACTTTCGTAATATTTATTGTGTAAAGGGTAAGATCTTTAGAAAGCGATACATGCATACACTATGGTTATAATGTAAACAGACACCCTATATCATCAGCAGCAGCGATAGCTCAAACGGGAAAGGATTAACCTCGCAACCTTTTTTTCAGTTTGAAATTTGGAACGCCGTTGGTTCAAAACCAGTTCGGATTATTTCTTCTGTAAAACGTTTGTTTTTCTTGATGTGTTTACTGAAAACACACATTTTAGAATGATTACCCAATTTAATGCACGTATTGTGTATGATAGGTTCCTTTTCTTTGATCATTGTTGTTTAAGTCTTTGACATATTTAAAGGAACGGGGTTTCCACGAGACGTACGAGGGACGTTCAATTAATTTTGGAACTGGGGTCCTATAAGCTATAGTGATATCGCAATTCAATTTTAAGTTTCTCTAATCCTTCGAAGTAATCCTCTTTGACACCCACAAACTTCTAAAGTTTTGAGATCCATTACTTATATGCCAATAAATGGGCTTCCTTTGGAACACCCCGCAGACACTGGTAAATTACACTGCATATGGAACATGAAGGACTATACTGACGACCAGAGGCTTTTTTCGTCATCATGGGGAACACAAAAAAGCCACACGGGCTTAAGCCTGGTTATAAGGGTGGATGAAGACGCTTTGCAGCATGTGTCTCTTCCAGGAAGTCTGGGACAAGATTACACCTGTGGACAGCTCCGTTGTCATGGATTTGGTACATGCCTCTTTAGCCGGACATAGACCTGCTCTTTTTGTGAAATTGCTTTACTTTCGCCGACATACATTTCTTGAATGAATGATCGGCGATAGTGGTACTAATTGAAACAGTAATTTGAACAATTCACCCGTTACATTTGAAATTTACCGCGTGCAAAACTTTTGCCGCGCTTTTAATTTTTTGGCTATTACGGACCTTGCTTGATCTTTTCGCAACCAGTGCTTGCTAATGACACGCCATTGGTGCTCATAATGGTAGATTATTGTTCAATCATATGTATAAAGCTCAGAAAGCCCACATTTGTTGCATTTATTGCATTAATTCAACAGATTTTCTGCACGGGTGGCTCTCAGTCCTTTAGGCAGCAGGTGGGGGACCCAATGGGCATAAACCTTTCTGTGTTTCAACCCTTTCTTCAAAATCGTATAACATGTCCCCGATGAAAAACCAAGTTTATCTACTATTTCTTTCATATTGAACCATGCGTCTTGTTCGGTCATGTCGGAATCTACAGCAACATTTGCTTTGGCACTAGCTCTACCCGGGTTGCCTGAGGGGGGGGGCATCATTCAGGCCAGTTTTACCAATCTTATTTTTTATTATCTTCCTAAAAACTGACGTTTATTCAACGTTCGAATGTCCACGAATCTGATATAGTTCATTATATACATGTGATGCAGATATGTCAAAGCCTATGCGACCTGCAATGTAGACCCGTACATCCAACTTCAGTTTGTTTTCCATTTTGCGCACAGCGAAATAGCCGGTGTATATGACTGGACCAACTTAAAAGTTCAATAATTTTTGAAAGAATGAACGAATTTGTCTCAAATTTTGACCAAGTATGGACAGCAACTTTCCCGTCAAATAGCTGCAAGCACAGTTAGTTCTATAGAACCATGAGGTATGGTGGACCATTAGTACCACTTTTAATTGAACGCCCCTCGTACTTTGGAACCAGGGTTTTGAAATTGATTATCGGGGAGTGAGTTCATTTCGCAACTCGGGTTCGACTCGATGACAAATCGGGGTTCCATCTGAACAGCCTCAGATGAGATACTAGTGAAATCCACCTATTCAGAAAAATAGTTGCTCTTACGAGTTTTTTTTCTCCAGCATCTGTATCACTGATATTCGACAGTATCATGACCTATTTACATACTGATCGATGGTCATGACAACAATGATTATTACTAGTATAAGACTAAGTGACAGCGATCTGTATTTATTTCGTTTAAGCGACCCGTTTATGTGTATTGAGCTAAGAAGATGAAGCAATGGGTCTGCAACAGATGGTACCTGGATGATCGTATGAATATGTTTACAGATAGGGACATTGCTATTCTCAAATTTTCGTTGATAATGATATGAACATTTAAATTGCTTATTGTACTCCACTGCCATTTTCCCGACGGCACGTTCCCAATTTCTTCTTTTTATGTACATCTGTAGATGTAAGGATGCTGCGGTAGTACTTGTATGAGGAATCCATGGTTAGGTGCTCCAATTCATCTGGTATTTTGTTTCAGGAAAAGTATGTATTGAATTTGTTTTGTAACCACAACCAGGGAAAACTGCTACCGGGTTTTTTTTTCTTTTTTTTACCCTAAATAGGAATAAAAATCAAAGTGCTTGGAACACTATATTTAGACGCCTCTCATTGATTGAGCGGAATTGTATGTAAATGATCGGCGTTTCATTACTTTATTTCGTTGAATTTGTGTTAAGATCGATTCTAAATCACTGCGGTCGTTTTTTCGCCAACGATGGTGGAGATAGAAGTCGAACAAGAGTGCCATGGTCACAATATACGCCGCCACTTATAAAACTTGAGACAAAAAAATGACATTGACAAGGATTTATAAATATTCACACAAAAACCTGTAAAAAGTTGTGTTCACAAAAAGGTTTTTATAAATATCCAGTCAAAAACCTGGAAGGAATTGCGTTCACGAGACTGAAATATCATTAAGCCCTATAGACTAAGATTGAAGGGGGCATAACTCAGGCAAACATCAATGAACCATAAAATCCTTACTTCATGCACATCTACCAATTAAGGTAATAACATCCACCAAGTTTCATAAGGATCCAGTCAGAATCTTAGAAGAAGTTGTGTTGACAAGGCTGCAATTTCAATCAGCCCCAGAGACTAAGTTTTAAGGGGGGCATAACTCTAGAAAAAATCAATGAACCATAAAATCCTTCCTTCATGCAAATCTACCAATTGAGGTGATTGACCAAGTGTCATTAATATCCAGCCATAAACGTAGGAGGACTTGCGTTGACAAGGCTGCAATTTCAATAAGCCCCACAGACTAAGTTTTAAGGGGGCATAACTCTGGCAAAAATCAATGAACCATAAAATTCTTCCTTCATGCACATCTACCAATTGAGGTGATAACATTGACCAAGTTTCATTAAGATCTGGCCAGAAACTTAGGAGGAGTTGTGTTGACAAGGCTGCAATTTCAATAACTCCCAGAGACTAAGTTTTTAAGGGGCATAACTCAGGCAAAAATCAACGAACCATAAAATCCTTCCTTCATGCACATCTACCAATTGAGGTGATAACATTGACCAAGTTTCATTGAGATCTAGCTAGAAACGTAGGAGGAGTTGCGTTGACAAGGCTGCAATTTCAATAAGCCCCAGAGACTAAGTTTTTAAGGGGCATAACTCTGGCAAAAATCAACGAACCATAAAATCCTTCCTTCATGCACATCTACGAATTGTGGTGATAACATTGACCAAGTTTCAAGAAGATCCAGCCAGAAACTTAGGAGGAGTTGCGTTGACAAGAAAAGTGGACGGACGTACGGACGGACGGACGGACGGATGGACGGATGGACGGACGGATGGACGGACGGAGAAGATGGCGCCAATATACGTCCGCCTCCGGCGGCGTATAAAAAAAGATGATTAAAAAGAACAATGTCTGAGTAGAATTCGAACCCAGGGCCTTCCGGATATAACATGTGTAAAGAGTACAAGGTGAGTGCTCTGCTAAGTGAGCTATCGCGGCTTTCATTTATGTAGCGCGTTGGCTTACATTTTGAATAAATTGCTTTGTAGCGTACTTTTTAAAATCAATGAAAAGTATAACTGACGACAATACTCATAGTAAACCGAAACAAGAAGACAAAAGTGCTAATCGCATGGCCTTAATTGAATTTGGTAATCAAATTAATAGTGATTATTCATAGCGACACATCAGTTGTCTTGAAACGGCAATCAAATCAATTTGAAGCCTGAGAAGGGTTTTCTGGTATTAAAGCCGATTTCGTATGTCCGAAACCGATCTTATAGAATTAAACACAGAAGAATGAATAAAATATCTTTCGTTCATGTACAATCCCGCTCAATCAATCAGAGACGTCCAATTACAGTGCTCTCAGCACTTTGATTTATCATTTTTAATCATTTGATGAAAATATCACCAATTAATGCAAATTTGATACATACAGAGCTTTGCATCTTCCTGGAAGGATTTAATCACATTGTATAATGTAAAACGTCCTGTCCAAAACAGAAGTTAGCATTTTTAGGTCTTTTTTTACAGAAGCAGGTTGAATTACAGTATAGTATAGTGGTAGGTTTCCATGGAAACATATATTGTAAAAGTAGTTTTTGGGTAAAACGAGAGAAACGGCTATCAGTCTCTAAGTCCTTGGTGTAGACAAACAATCAATGTTTTTAATTGAAGACAAAACATCAATGTTTGTTTTACAGAATAAGTATGCAATCAAGCCTGTGGAGGCCTATTTGCATATTCATGACTTTGAAGAATTTATTGGAACAATTGATGGAATAATAGTCAATTTTTGCGCGTACATCAGAAAAATCAGACATATCTCGAATAGTTCATGGTATGGATTAACAATTTTAGTATCAAATTGAAGCTTAAGCATTCATCTTTATTTTTCGGACAGTTATGCAAATGAAATAATTTGCATATGCATACTTTTGTAGATTTAATTGGAAATTTTGATGAAATTTTCACAGTTATTTTTAAGAATTCTACAGGAAAAGGGATATTCCTTAATTAGTTGATGGTGTTTTCTTACAATTTTGGTGTCAAAATAAAACCTAGGACTCATTTCTTAATTCCAGTTTTGCAAAGTAGCTCATTTACATTCCAACATTTTTTATTCTATTTTAAATCATGACGAAAATATCACAAATTTGTGAATATTTGGTACTTGCTTTTTAAACATATCTTTTAAAACGCAGTAGAGGTTTTATTGGAACAGCTGTAACTCACAGTTCACAAGATCAACTGACTAACAACTACACTTTCAAAATGAAGCAAAGACTCATATCTTATTTTTTTGGGAATTTTTCAAATTATCTAAATCATAGATTTTACTAGGAAACTGGGACCGTTTATCGGCCCCTTCCTCTCAGAGATTTTTTCCCATGCAGTTGTTTTTCCCCTAAAAACCAGTTTCCCTAATTAAACAATGTTACTGTCCTTGTAAAACTGTCTTGAATTTGCTTGGAATTTGTATTCTTACCGTTAAAAGATTTTCAGATCTGTACACGTTTATGAATCCCTATATTGAAGGTTAGAAACTTTTTATCAGAATATTATGAATTTCCCATAGAGCTGTATTTTCCCATATCAAGAGTCCCATGCCCTTTCTCCTTACCTTAGAAATAAGACCTGCAAATTGCATTAGCTTACCTGTATTTGGGAAAGAATAATTATTAACATATATGTTTGCAACGAAAAGATATTGACGAAATGGTCATTGTTGTAAACAAGGGTGTAATGCTATTTCTAGTCTAATTCTGCTTAATAAATTAGGAGCAATTGCGTGCAGTTTATGGGTTTCCTCTCCTTCTTAACAAATTTTGGTTGAAGACATTCCAGGATTGCAGATAGGATTAAGAAGACGAAATAGGTTAAAAGAACGCTACTGCGGAGAGCTGGTAAGAGTTGCCAAGGCGTTGACTTCTATAGATCGGGTATCAATAATTGGCAAACTAGATGGGAATGTAACATTGTGCAGTTGGAAGAACTAAACAAACAGTGATTGCGTAATCTACTGATTTCCACCAAAGAATAAAAGGAAATGATGCGATCATAATCATGATTGCTATGTTATTGTGACGAGATGATTTGCACAACCAAATAACATTTCTTCTTTATAAGTTTAGATTTTGTTTATAAACATCAGTTTATCTTGTGACCATTGTACTTGTTATACATTTAACTGAGAACTTGTGTAATTCATAGTATTCATTAAACAGAAGTGGTTTGCTGATAGCAGAATAAAAAGATCTGAAAATATATTTCAAACAATAAGGTCATATCATCTTTCCCCCACCTACTACCATTTGCAATACATAAAATATATTTGGGTCGATATATTTTGACCTTATACTTTGCCTACGTACTCTTTATATTCCCTTAAGTACCATACAGGCCATGGTTTGGATATCTTACAGCTAGCCACTACTGAAACCTATAATACCTTTGAAAAACTTAAATTTCAGAGCAAAACTTTAAAACCTTTACTTTTTTGCCAGAAAACCTTTTCAAATGCAAAATAGCCTGTAATTTTTTCACTCAAAACCTCTATAAATTATTTGCTTTGGCTGGTTGTCTTGCAAGCTTAAAGCAAGCGATGGCTTTCGTTCTACATAATCCCTCTTTATGTGTAGTTTAACAATGAAAATATCACCAGATGCCACCAAACCTTACCCAATTTTTTAAAATTTTATCGGCAAGATCTCGTTTACCCCCTTACGAAACAAGTGCGTAAAATGACCTTGACTGTATACTTTCGACGAAAATGGCAATTATTCACTGTTATTTTTTCATATTTTACTACAAAACGTCTTTATTTACATAAATGTGAGCCTTTATGAAAATCATTATTTCTATTTTGGTATGCTAGGAGGCCTACTACAGACTATTAGTTAAAAAGTCTCAAGGGAACAGACCAAAACACGAAGGAGCTTTTTGTTTCTATTTTCTTAATATTTGTTTTTGCTATATTTCAATTTGGTACATGTACATACAAGTGACAGATACATGATTGATTACAACGAAAAGTATTACTAAATGAATAATTTTTACATAAGTTAAATATTGTCCATAGATTTGTCAGGTATATTGTTATGGGGTTAGCTGAAACAAACATAGGTCCAAAGAATTCCGCTATTTATATACCAACAGTTTATCTGTGTCTTCTCCAAAACATATTAGCTGTGGATAAACGTGGTAATTTTAGACTTAGTATTTGAAAAAAAGATCAATTGATTGAACACATTTATTGAATAATGGGATTGTGACTTGGACTGATGGGATTGTGAAGAAGGCCGTAGGAACAGGGAAGGGGAGGGGTATGCGTGGCTAAGCCCCCTCCCCCAAGTTGTCCAAAAATGCCGAATGTTCCTTATTTTACACTGGAAATTAAGGGAAAACCAATTTAGTCCCCCCAGTCTCAAGACACAGGGGCTTCGATTTCTTTGACAGGTGTAATAATCCAAATTTGCAATGATGGCAGTAACCTTCTGTTTACAGAAATATATTACATGTATGCCATTAATGTATGAAACATATTGAAACGTGAATACATCTTTTAAGGCACCCATGCAGGGTTGTCAGGCGTACAAACATGTAAATTTATTAAAGAAATATCGTATGGAATGGTCAACCTAGATGCACATGCAGCTAACTAATTTCTGTTCGTTTAGTCCTTCTAAAGCATGTCTGTATATTAATTAATTTACCCGCTCCTTTTATTTATATACAAGGCAAAAAAAGAAACGCAACTTCCTTTTCAATTCCTTCTTACGTAAAGACATCAAATCAGATTTAATCAAAATGTGATACATTTAAAGCAATAACATTTCACCTTATAAAGTTCACAAAATCTTGTTTGTAGTGAATTCCATTAATACAAAATCATCCAGTTTACACCGGGCGTCAACACAATTTGGCAAGAAAAAAGTGTATGTAGGTCGAAAAACACGTTCTGTTTCGTTCAATTTGGTCCGATATTCGAATGTTGTGAAGTCCATGCGATTTATTAGCGGTTTCCGTTGCAGTCCTAAACCTATCCCGAAGGCGGGGTTAACCTGCTGATACGGTCCTGCCATAGCGTCATATCTCTTGCATGTCTGCTCCTTGCTTGATCGGTTGTGGTCCCATTGAGAGCCAACAGCGTAAACAGTCGAAAATGTGTCAATGTGTTGCCCCATCAATGTATTTCGACAACATTTTGACTTTTTCAATAAAAAAACAGCCGTACTGCAGATTGACGCTGGTTTTGGCGTAGCCGTGCTATGCGAAGGGTAATGAGAAATGTATGAACGTTTTGGCATCTTCTTTGTCTATGTTTTAGCTTGTGTTCGAAGAAAATTTGTTTTGATAGTAGTCATTTTGAAACCACGGCAGGGGGATAATCAGTTTTTAACAATTAACTATGTATCATATGATAAATTTACAACATCTGAAGAAAATAACACTATATTTATGCGCATGGATGCAGGTATATTAAAATGTCTTCAATATCCATTGAAAACATATTTTGTTGAAAATATTAAGAAAAATTCGGATTGCGTATCTTTTTTGTTCTAGTATAGTAACAATTATGTGAACCTGAACATTGATAGATAGCTAAAGACTTGGTTCCAGCACTAACTTCCCTTCCTTTTGGATCTAGATAACACAATGCAACACACAGAAATGCAAACTGCCTTTCCCAACGTTGATCTGATTCCTTAAAATTCTAGCATGGGCCCCATTAATGTCTTATAATGACTGTAAGATATTGAGAGGAGTATTATCAGCTGTCTTTTATGCTATTTTTTTTTATTTTGAGTTTTGCTTTATCTAATTACACATTTGTGTAAAATGGATAAATATGTGTTTAAAGAGTCGTGGTTTTGACATTGTGATATTGATATTTGAGCTGTATCAGGCTCACATGCTGTTTTATTTGATTGTCATTTTCGCTCTTAAAAATCTGATTAATTTTCAGGAATATGCACTACAAATCCATGCAAATATGATTTCAAAACAATAATTTCCTGTAACATATCTTAAAATTTATGATAGAAAAACATTTATGTGTAAGACATATTGTTACATCAAATTTTGCACTTTTTGTATTTTTTGAAAAAAATTACCCCACCCACTTTTAGCTATAGCTACAGGCGTAAGCTAAAGACTAATTCTATGAACAAATATATGTAAGTCAATAGCTGGTTTCTGGGCAATTTTTAAGCATAATTTCACAAACACAAACATACATTTGGTATTTTCTAAACTTTTTTTCATTTTTAGACAAAACTTATTTTTGTGATTTTTGGACATTTTTCGCTATATTTATGTATATTAACAAAAATACACCGTAAAATAGTTGCATATTATTGTTGTAAGTAAAAATGCAAACCATCAGCTTTATTTTGATACCAAAATAATTGTTTTAGCTATATAAATAAGTAAGTTATGGGGCATTTTAGAAGGCACGTGCGACAAATGCACCGAATGACCTTTGACCTGGATAAAATCCCATTGCGCCATTGATTCGAACGAAGAGACAGGGCAAGAATTGACCCTGATGTATAATTGAATCATTCTATATATGTCTCTTGCTTGTAACAAATTGTCCTCCCTGATTTGATTTTTCAGATTTTCACTACCAGTCTAATAATGGTATTCGAAATCATTAAGGAATACATGTATGCCGAAATTGCATTGGAATTTATTATCTGCCACATAAGAACAAACATAATATATTATAAAATTTCAATGTCATATGCAAGATCTTTGAATTTAGACAAGTCTTAAATCTTGCCGTCTGTACCTATATTCTAGCATGACGCGTAACCCATTACCAAACGGCAAAATTTAAGCCTAGTCCAAACTCATAGGTGTTGCAGACGACAGTTTCCATTGAACAAAATTTAACATTTTTTTGGTCTTTCTTGGTAGAAAACATTGTGGGAAATGAAGAAATTGCTTGTCACAAGCAATTTCTTTATTTTTCACAATGTTTTCCAAAGCCTTTATTTTGTGGGGCGTCCAAAAGCGTCAATGTGTGGGAAAGGTTAATTAAATAAAGCCACATACCCACAGTGCACTGTAAGGGTGGTAAATAATCCATAACAATTGTACTGTCACTGTGTCATGACATACGAAAAAATCTAACATCATAGGATCAAATGCCTTTTTTTTCATGTCATATTAAGTTTTGCTGGTTTAGTTTTCCTGAAGTATCATTGCACATGCTGTGGACAAAACAATGCTCAGATTCCATTCACTTAATCATTAGAATTTTCAACGGTTTATGACTAAAGGACACGTAATGTTTCCAGGAAGCGGAACCAAACGGGATTAAATCAAAATTCAAATCTCGATTTCGAAATAATATGGTCAACATTTTCAAGAGAGAGAGTTACCCAATTTTAGTGTACAGAAGTACAAAGTCGGATCACTGGTCCCACCCACACAGTCTCAAGCCGGACAAACAAAACACACATTAATGACAAAATGCCATGTAATGACTGTCATCTGTTATAACGAGTTGTTTCTACTCTCATCTTTAATATCCATGAAGACAATACATTTTACTCGTCATTAGACGACAGTCTCTTGAAAGTGGTATACATGAATGCATACTAGTCTGGATATGGAACAAGAGCCGTTGAAGGCCAGCAAAGCGCGATTATCATGTGCTGGATAGTGAAAAATTGAAGTCCGAACAATTTACACAAAAATCACCAACCAATGTGTACGAGTAATGAATTCTTTGCATAGAGGATGATAATATCATGCTCACAGAAGCATGTGTAATAGCTCAAATAAAAACAAAGTTCTCAGAGATATATGACAGTTGTACGTAAAAACTGAACCAAGATTTTTTACGTCCGAAAAGGGTTAAATGGCACTAAGTTAACTGTCAGAGTAATAAATATTTGCCTAGATGCTGATATATATAATGGTCACAGATCATGTACACAGTTTGAAAGCAATAGCTCAAGCAGGAACAAAGATATCACGGACATATTAAAGTTGCAGATAAAAACTTCACTAAGAAATTCCAAGTCCGAAAAGGGTAAAAAATGTACAAAATTAAATACCAGAGTAACGAATCGTTGCCCAGAGACTGATATTATGGTCACAGAAGCATGTGCAAAGCATGGTCACAGAAGCAAAGTAATCAACACTTTCTCCTTTTGTTTCAATATTCTCTGTGCTTTATCATACACGAATTCCTTCTCTAGGAACATGTATTGTGTTATCGGCAGCAGCTTTTAAATAGATACACCATATCATTTTGTCGTTTGGGAAAGGGTCAAACTGTGTCACCTCACTCGCCTGGTAAACTTTAAACAAAGAAGATCGCAAAAAAGCCAAGCGACAGGTGTCCGTTTGGGTGCAGAAGCGCAGAATTTCGACTTTAATGATCATTGTATTCCATAAACAAATTAAGCTTACTTCAACCTCCACACAAAAACGTGTGAGCATGATAGATTAACACCGTATTGTACTAAACTTTAAGTAAATGTCCCACACAAATGTCCAAATCTTGTGACAATTTTACATATGATACTTACATGTATTTTTGAAAAAGAAAAAAAACAACAACAACAACAACAACAGTACAGGGAGAGAAACTAGTAGATAAATATATGCTAGTGTTCTCCTCAGGCCAATAAGCCTAGGTGGCCCCATTACGGTTTAGTGTAACTCAATGTACGAGGGACGGTCGGAAAGTAGTTGGACTTTTGACTAGTTCTCTAAAACCATTTAATTTTTTAACAAAATTCTTTCTACACTGTTTAAAGAAATTATCCATCTATGTATATGTATTTTTGCCATCTTCGTAGGAGCTTTACTATTGCCACTATTAACCATGACGTAGACCCACTGTATTAGGTACTGTGTAACCACCGGTATCAAAGGCGCCCTGGTCTCAAATTTCTTCTCAGCAAGCATTTTCATCAGTTCTAGACACAAATAAAAGTCGTGTGGGGTAGGGCCTGGGCTATAAGAAGAGTAAAACAACTTTTGTCATGGGTAATATTTGATAATCTTCACTGTAGATGCGGTGGTATGGGAGCGTGCGTAATCGTAAAGTAGAAAACATGTTTCTTTGCTAATCTGGGACGCGTTTACTTCAGCATTTATTCTTTTGTTTTTTTTCTGAATTACTTCAGAATTGTACTTAGCAATGACAGTTTTTACCATTTGACATGAAATGACTAACTATCAGACCTCGTGAATCCACAAAAGCAACAAACATGACTGCCAGCCGAATGTAAAAGCTTGATCTATTCAGAGGTGGGGAACCAGCTCGTTTCTATGACTGCTGTGACTGAGTTTTTATCCCAAGTTCGGAATTATGAACCATTATTCAATCTTCAGTGATAATGTAGTTCAAAAACTTAAATTCTTCGCGATTAAAATGACTAGACTGTTCTTTTGTTTAGGTTACCCTTGTTGTTCCTCTAACAAATAGCCTATGGTACATAAAACCCCTATCACATATAAGTGGACAGAATATTGCATATGTTCAACTTTCTTTGAAAATAAACTGACCACATTATTGGCAAATGGATGTAGATTTCACCAATATATAATGTGTTTATACAGTTGCAAATGGAGAGACAGCAGCACGAAAAGTCCAACTACTTTCCGACCGTCCCTCGTAATGCACATACTACAACTACAAAATTTCCCCTTCTTCCCAATTTGGCACCAAACAAAGTGATTTTGAGGTATCTCGGGTCAAATTCTGATAAAGAATCAGTTTGAATGAAGTTCGTGCAAACATGAAATAATCATGGCCAAGATGAAGATAAAATTGCTTAACATGATCAATTTCTTCCTTTTCCATAATAATTCATTAGCATTTGCATAAGCACAATGTATTCGGGGTTCATAAATTTATGTATGAGGGTTAGACGGTACTTAGCCAGCGCAGCTTCAAATTATTGTTGCAGAGAAAGAAGCATTTAAGCTCTCGTACTTGTAAACAGGCTGATTGATTTGGGTTCAACATCTCTTTCAACTGCTATGGTCATATTGCGGCGGCTGAAGCACATAACCATGGATTCCTGCCGTTTCTCATACCAGTACTAACATAACATCCTTACCGAGCCCCCAGCTGCTCGTCCACATATATGTTAACTATCATCAGACTATTATCAAACCATTGGTGCTTGACATTTTTGTCAGACTAGTGAACATAGGACCAATCTGAGAATAGAAGAAAATTCTGGTTATCATTATTGTTCTCTGCAATTGTGCAATTGTTCCAGGGGTTCTCTTAATTTGGACGAAAAAAAAGACACGGGATTTATTTGGAAACAAGCTATCGGGCTTATTTCGAGAAGGGTGAAATAAATGTCACCAACAAATGCCAAAGTCCTGTGACAATTTTTTATATGTGATACTTTATGTAATTTAAAAACCCTACCATTTAATATAGACAATTTTGAAATTAATATTACCCTATATTTAGTTCTTCATTCAATAATTAGTTCTACAAAAACCAAGAATACAATCCGTGACCGTTCTGACCAGTATAGTGTCAGTAAAGATTGACTGGCAGTTAAAACACACTCAACGATTAAATAGATAAATCCTTTTCACAATGTGTTACGATTATTCAATATTATGGCTCACTATAAATGAACTGGCAGAATGTCTGTAGCTATTATCTAGGGATGCTCTGACATGTCTCTTATCCTAAGCCATATTACTGTCGTAAAGTGGACAAGTACCCATACTAGTACCTTGTCACTGAAAAGGTGCTATAAATGATCAAGTTGTGGAAACGGATTTTAAACAAAGTCCAATTTAGACCCTGACTTTTGACCTAAATGGCCCCAAAACAGTAGGGCACCTCCTTGGTTCAAGGGATTCAAAAGTGTAAAGCTTCATGGTCCAAAATCATATGGTTCTGGAGTTAGAGTGTGGAAGTAGGTTCTTAGCAAAATCAAATTTTGACCTTGACCTTTAACGTACTTGATCCATAAACAATAGAGCACTTTCTGTGATCAAGGACAACAATTGTGTACAGTTTCATGGTCCCTAGGTCCAACGGTTCTCGAGTTAAAGCGCGAAAACAGATTTTTAACAAAGTCCAACAATAATTGTAACCTTGACCTTTGACCAACATAAACCAAGTCGTGTCGTGACCTTGACCTTTGGACTAGGTGACTCCAAAACAATAGGGCACCACCTTGGGGCAAGGGCAACAACTGTTTGTAATTCATGGTCATAGGTCAAATGATTATCGAGTTAGTGTGTGGAAACGGATTTTAAACAAAGTCCAATTGAGACCTTGACCTTTGATCTACATGGCCCCAAAACGAAAGGGCACCTCCTTAGATCAAGGGCAACAACTTTATAAAGTTTCATGGTCCTTGGTTTAATAGTTTTCGAGTTAGAGCACAGAAACAGTATTTCAACAAAATCCAATTGTGACATTGACCTTTGACCCACATAAACCCAAACAATAGAACACCTTCATGGATCAAAGGAAACAATTGTTCCATGGTCCCAAGACTAACGGTTCTTGAGTTAGAGTGCGGAGACGGATTTTGAACGAAGATCAACTGTAATCTTGACCTTTGACATGCATAACCTTAAAGAATTAGGGCACCTTCTTTGGTCAAGGTCAAAAACTGTTTTTACTTTCATGGCCCTCGGTCAAACGGTTCTCGAGTTATAGTGCGGAAACGAGAAAGACTAAGGACGGACGGACAGAGACACATGGTGAAACCAATATACCCCCTTTACTTCGTAGTAAGGGGTATAAAAACATGGAATTGACATACATGTACAAGATGGCCTGGTAAAGTGTGAATGCTACATCTATGTACGAACAATTGTGGGTACGAATATACATGTAAACAATAATAAAGTAGCAAGCTAGTTGTGACCAATGATATAACAGGGGTGGATATATATATACAGATTCTCATATTAAGACATGCTTAAACTACTTACGTTAATTACAGCTTGGCAAGTCTTCGATAAAAGAATGCAAAAAAACCCTAGTTCAATACTGCGTTATTGGGTCAGGCACAAAATAGCCATATTCTGGTTCCCTGTCGTACTGTATTTTAGTACGTCAGGCACTCAGTAACAATGGCACAATGGCGGCGCCCACAGGGGTGATTTCACTACAAAGATAAAGAGCAAAGTCCCTTAACTTAGAGAGTAGAGATGTCACATTTATGAAATAGATCGTTTTCGGTATAACTTTAACATTAGCAGTAATAGTTTTAAACGACAATCACGCTAATCCGAAATAAAGTGGTTTTAAATTATGAACAAGTAAACTATATTGTGATAATTTGGATAGTGTTGTAACCATATGTTTGATTAGCTCAGTGGTAGAGCGTCCGACTTGAGTTCCAGAGCACCTGGGTTCGAATCCCACCATGGGGACATGTTGTTTTAATAATATAGATCTATTTATTTTATACTTATCAAATTAAACTATTCTAGAAATCGCAAAGACACAATAAAATAATAATTGGTAAATGTGTTTTTATTGCGTCTTTGAAATTTCTAGAACCATTTGGTATAAAAATGTAAAAAAAATAAATATAGGGGAACAAAAAGATGTATCCGCACTGGGATTCGAACCATGGACGTCTGGGTTGCAATTCGGACGCTCTACCATTGAGCTATCCAGACAACTGGTTCCGTACGGAATCAAATGCCAATATATAGTTTATATGTTTTTAATTTAAAACCGCTTCATTTCGGGTTAGCGTGATGATCGTTTAAAATTGTTATTGCTAGTGTCCAAAAAAATACCGAAAACTATCTAGTCTTCTAATGACCCTTCTCTGCTTTCAAAATTAAAAAAAAACTTTGTTCTTTACCCTTGTAAAAATATTACCCCAGTGGGCGCCGCCATTGTTGGTGCGTGCCTGAATAACGCAGTATTAGGCTCAGGTATACCAGACTAGAAATAGCCATTGCTTCCTGCAGTGGGGTGGTTAGTCTGGTTCCATGTCGTGCTATGTATTTTAGTACGTCATGCATTCAGTAACAATGGCGGCCTCCAGTGGGGAGATTTCACTACAAAGATAAAGAGCAAAGTCCTTTAATCTAGAGAGCAGAGATGTCACATTTATGAAATAGATTGTTTTCGTTATAACTTTAGCACTAGCAGTAACAGTTTTAAACGATCATCACGCTAATCGAAATAAAGCGGTTTTAAATTATGAACATGTAAACTACGTAAGCTCGTATATTGTGACAATTTGGACGTCTTCGTAGCTCAGTGGTAGAGCGTCCGACTTGGGTCCCATAGGTCCAGGGTACGAATCCCACCAAGGGTACATATTGTTTTCCTAATAGATCTATTTATTTTACATTTTTTTTTTCAACTAAACTATTATAGACGCAATAAAAATAATAATTAGTAAATGTGTTTTTATTGTGTCTTTTCAATCTCTTGAACCATTTGGTATAAAAATGTGAAAAAAATAAATATTGGGAAACAAAAATATGTGTCCGAACTGTGATTCTAACCATGGACCACTGGATTCCAAGCAGGACACTCTACCACTGAGCTAATCAGACAACTGGTACAATGAAATGTAAATTACCAAAATATAGTTTATATGTTCATATTTTAAAACCGCTTCATTTCGGGTTAGCGTGATGGTCGTTTACAACTGTTACTGCTAGTGTCAAAAATATACAGAATACTATCTTCTCTTCTAATGACCCTTCTCTGCTCGCAAAATTGAAGGACTTTGTTCTTTACCTTTGTACAAATATTATCTTTGTACAAATATTACCCCAGTGGGCGCCGCCATTGTCGGTGTATGCCTGACCCAATAACGCAGTATTGGGGACAGGTAAGCCAGACTATGAGGTGGTTTCACTTCTATGATAAAAAGCAAAGTCTGTTAATTTTGAGAGCAAAGATATGAAATTTATGAAATAGATCGAGATAGCTTTCGGTATATTTTTAACACTAGCAGTAACAGTTTTAAACAATCATCACGTTAACCCACAATAAAGCAGTTTTAAATAATGAACATAATTATAAAGTATATGTTGGCAATTCAATGTATGATCATTTGTCTGATTAGCTCAGTGGTAGAGCGCCCGGCTTTAGGTCCAGAGGTCCAAGGTTCGAGTCCCCAGAATGATACATCTATTTGTTCACCTATTTCTTTTTATTTATTTTTTATTTTTTTACATTTTTCATACCAAATAGTTCTAGAAACCATAATTGCAAACTATTTTTATTGTGTCTCTGTGATTTCTATAATCGTTTGGTTTGACAAACGTATTAAAACAAATAGTAGAGAAAAAACATTTACCCAACGTGGGATTGGAACCCTGGACATCTGAACACAAGTCGAACGCTCTACCACTGAGCTTATCAGACAAATACTACCGTTTGTATGCAATTGCCAATTTATAGTTTATTATATATATATTTGTATAATTTAACATCGCTTTATTTCGGGTTAGCGTGATAATCGTATAAAACTGTTACTGATATTGTTAAAAATATACCGAAAACTCTATTTCATAAATGTTATATCTTTACTCTCAAAATTTAGAAATCATCCCACTGGGGCGACCATTGCTACCGTGTGCTTGACGTACTGAAATACAGTGTACATGATAGATACCATCAATAAGTCTTTTAAAAAACAAAATCACAAATTCGTAAATTCACCCAACCACATTTGAAGTTCAAAGCTGTGTAATGATTTTACAGACGACTCTTAAAATATGTCACAAAATTAGATAAAATCTAAATAGACTTGGAAAGAATAGAAATATCCTAACACACCAATGGCAACTGATAATTATGCCATGCCACAACCCTGTCTATAAGTACCTCATGCCAAATGTTATTTGGGAAAAGGGGGAACAAGGGAAGCAGATAATCTCTCGTGTCGAATGCACAATCTGTCATGAATGAACCAATATGTAGCTCATACGGACCACTCTGTTTGGTAGTTAAGATAGACCATCCATCATTAGATACAAAACACTTCGTGCATCTTCGGATGTCATCCATGGCAACTCAAAATGACGATAGGATATCTTTCGTTAATTTCCGTTGCCACGGAAGACGTCCGAAGATGCACGAAATGTTTGGTATCTAACGATGGGTTGTATTACTTAATTCCTACTATTTCTAATACCTCTGTTATTACCTATTTGTAAGCATTTACATTGAGTTCTCCTTGCTTATTATTTGCAATAAAAATCGGACTGTCTCACGTAAAAGTGACAGAAAGACAACAAAATGGCGCGGAATCCTCTTAGACCGGAAATTAATGATTTAGATATTCCTCCGCGCACCGGAAGAAGGGAATACTTTTTGTCAACCTAATTGCACCTGGAATGTAAAGAACGATTGAACTTCACTGATAGGTGATGATAATATGGGAGGAGTGCAATATCTCTGATACGTATCTTGCATCACCAGCGTAGGTAATGATGTTCCGTCGTCTAAAAAGGGAGGTTGCGGAAGAAATTAGCAGGTTAGTCAACCGACATCGGAATATTTGAAGTTTTATTCAACCCATTCCCAAACGACAAAATTTTAGGGTCGTCCTATTTAAAAGCTGCAGTAGACGACAAAATTGATGTTAAAAAGGAAGGAGTTTGTGTAAAGTATAGCACAGAAAATATTGAGTCAAAAGGAGAAACTGCTGGATATCAGCAGTTTCTTCTTTAGTCTCAATGTTTTCACAAGCCATGTCTATTAGGGACGTCAAAACAAGGTCTTGTTTGGGAAAGGGTTAACTATTTTGGCAGGAGTTTGTGGTTAAATGTTACCGTTGAAATAAAGTGGACAAAAAAAGAAGGTGTCGTTTTGAAATTGTAAAAAAAGAAATAAAATAAAAACAACAACGGCAATATTATCAATGTCCGTATTCATGAAACATTCTAATTTTCAATCTTCACACAGCAATTTACCAAACGCCAATCGATAGATCGCTCCGCCCAACGTAGAATCTAATACAAACAGTGGGGGCATTGGCATGTCGATTGTTTCGATTGTTAGTCGATAGATCGATACAATACCACGTGTAACGAAGAATTTAAGACAAACAACGGTGATGTGGGATTTTTCTGATCGTCGATTGGCTTATCGATGGTTTTGATTGACAGCTGGCGTTTGGTCAATTAATCAGATTGTACAAGGTATACGCGACGAGTTGCTTCTTATGTACATTCGCAATTTTAAACGGACATAATTATACATGTATTTTGTGGTAATTTGGTAAATGTAATTAAATGAGTGAAGTCTTCATTATTCCAAGAAGGCTCCATTCTGCTTGACTTGTCAAGATCGTTCATGAGACAGTCAAAGCATCGCAAGAACAAACGCAAACAGAAGAGGCGCCGGCGTGGAATGTGTTGTCTCTGAAATCTAAATTATATGTAACGTGTATGTGATGGAAATTATCATATTGAGTTCTTAACTCTTGAATACAGCGAACGAGTCCAAGTAGTATCACTGGTGGTGAACTCGGCCAAAGCGTGGGACGTTTTTTCGCGATCATAGTATTCCGTCGTTGTTGTTATAAAATATCGTAACTACGGCTTCGATAAAGCCGTAGTTACGAGATTTTATAACAACAACGACGGTTTGTCAATACATATCGGTAAACCCGGTCTAATTTTAGAACAAATCCTTCGTTATTAGAAAATCTATCCAATCATATCTTTGAACTCACATTTAAACGCAAAATATCTGTACCTTGCAGTAGCGAAAAACGTACCTCGCTTTGGCCGAGTTCACCACCAGTGAGTATGTATAACAGGATATTTAACATTGGCTATAATGGACAAATGCTAAATTGGTATTAGATTTACAAAATTGATAAAAGCAACATTACATGTCACGTATCAGAGAATCATAGGAAATGATATAGAATTTTCTTCATGAAATATATCAATATCAATGATATAAAATTTATCTGTTCATACCTTCTTGAAAAATTAATCTTCATACTATCAAAAAGAAGATACATCGAAAAGAAATGCGAATATCATGTCACAATTTGTTCTTGTCTTTTAATCATTGTCTTCATTTAATCTGTAAGGATTCAGAAAAACGTGTATTTCGACAACAAGAACAAACTTTCATCAAGCATGTGATATCAGCTTGCAAACCAATTCTTTGAAATTAGAAATACCAACCAGTAGAAATTGCTGCTTAAATTTTTATCAGTCTTTTATAATTGTGAAGCAATTTCTAGGACACAGACCCATATATATTAATTAGTAAACGGTACCGTGTTTCTATCCTTGGTTTCGAATTACCCGTTGTTAGCAGATAAGCTCCATTCAAAGCTAACCGAGCAGAAATATTCGTAAATTTTCGCATTCAGAAAGAGTGTTCTAATACCTTTCGGAAACTAAAGCAAACAGAAATTGTAAAGACAGATCGATTCTAACGCTTTTCCAAATGGCATAAATGGACTGTTCAAACTGGAAAGCAGCTGCAGTAGACAAAATGGATGTTTAGAACGATAGAATGTGTGTACAATGTATCACAGAAAACTTTTAGGCAAAGAGAGACAATAACGGTTATACATGTATATTCTTATTCTGCCTCCGATGTATTTCCAAATTCTTTCCTTGGGTGACGCCAAAGCCAAGACTTGCTTGGGAAAGGGCTAAGCGAGGATTTATTAAACACAACACTTTGGATAATTGAGTCGTATTTAAACTTATCGCGACAGGAGAGACCCACCATTGTGGTTGTGTGTAAAATGCGAATCGATGGTTGTGAAATATTGAACGGGACGACATTCAGCCGTCGCACTTGTCCCAAGTAATTTTGGTTGCGCCATGGTGTAGTGAGCTTATTGGGATACATATAGGTCTGTCATAATATTATGACACATTTTACAAAATTTGCTAATGTAAACAGCAAGTTGTCATTTTGAATGTGATGGTTTGGATCTTGAAGATGCCCCAAACCTGCAAGATTCGATACAGCGCATGCAAATCGTATTGGAAAATAAGAACACATTTTCAAAATTAGATCTAGTATGGGAAACCAGTTAAAAGTGAGAATTAAACTTACGGAAAATATTGACTGAGAGAAGTCTCGGATTTTTATTTGGACGGAGTTCCATTAATTTATACCTCTAATCAATGAAGTACGAGTCCCTTCTTTCATACGTGCTCTCGTTCAGGTCCGCGCTCTGCTAAATTGAAATGAAAAACACCGGATAAACTGACGAATTAGTAGGATTATGTATTGGTTTTTTTTTTTTTTTTTTTTTTTGGGGGGGGGGGGGGGGTCCGACAATCTAGTACTTGTGCTTTGTATTCGAGATAACACGGAATGTACACCTATGAGGACGATTCTTCGTAGTGAGTGATAAGGTGACACCAAACAATATAAAACATAATACAGATGAAACAAAAAGTGGGTGGTTTCATACCGATTAGACTGTGCAAACTGCGCAGTCTGACCGGGTTAAGCACTATTTTCACAATTTCACAATGCCCTACATTGCCATGATGCGGCACAATTATTGTCCCAAGAATAGCAAAATATTATCACCTTTAGAATCATGAAATTTGAAACCGGGAATCGATTCTGGCCCGAGATCGTTAACAATTATTATATTAAATGCCGTTATAATTTGCCTGTCAGCGAGGCTATGAGGGACCCACAGTGTGAAAGTTGTAAACAAATGCTAAGCTTAAGGCAGGGTTGACGTTTCTTCTTGCTTATGCAAATTGAATTAAACAATATGGGGAAAAATGTGGGAATTTTGGCATTTTTTTATTTTTCACAATATATAAATTATGTTTGATGCTTAATACATTTCATAACCACACTATTCTGGTGACCGATTACACAACATAAAGCTATTAACCCTTTTCAAAACAAGACCTGGTTTTGACGTCCCTAATAGAAAAGGCTTGGAAAAACGTCGAGATAAAAGAAGAAACTGCTGATAACCAGCAGTTTCTCCTTTTGCCTCAATATTTCCTATGCTAAATATCTTGCACAAATCTTAATTCAATAACATAAATTTTGTTGTCTACAGCAGCTTTCAAAGTGGAACTGTCTCAAGTTTTGTCGTTTGGGAAAGGGTTAAGGACCGTTTGAATGTTATGGTAAACCGCCCAATATTAAAAACACCACTTTCTAGCCATACGAAATGCATCAACTTACACATACTTGTAGATCTAAATACGCTTCACATAAGTTGATTCACCGTGCCGGATTTCAAGATTATGCTTCAGGAATAGAGTAATTTACAGATATTATGTTACCCTATATTCATATGCAAAGGAGGAAATTTTGAACATTTTGTCAAATTTTCATAAGTAGAATCTATGCATTAATTCAAAATTCTCAACCGTTCAAAATGCGTATGTTTGTATTTGTGATGGAAATGTAACATAGTTTAGGAAATACAGGCACTTTTCAAATTTCGCCTCTGTCTCTCTAGTATAGTACCAATGATGGGCTGTATACCTTAATGTGCATTACAGTAATTTACCAGAAGATGTAGAGGGACCCCTGCAGCTGTTTTGGCTAGGACGAAATCTAGATTTTTTCATTGTTGGCCTATATGCATATCCATTTCATACAGTTCAAAACACCTACGCATATTACTGAAGAATAAAGACCGTAGTGCAAGTTTCAAATCTGACCAAGATGAACTTGTCAGCTGTCATGATTTGAAATTTTCAAAAAAGATTCTTATCTCTGGTGCAATTAAGATCTTGCCAATTAATAATTATTGTAAGTGAATGTGTATGGATCTAAAACAACAACGGAAAAAACACTAAATACCACGAGTTCTTTTCGCAATGATAAATACATGTAAATAAAATTAGCATATAAATTTTTGTACCTTTCCATAGAAATACGAAATAGAACTAAAATACTTCATTTGAAGTTCACCATTACAAATGTGAAATAGTTCGCGTTGTAATCTTGAAGAACATCGGTAGCGCTGACATTTTTGACACTGAAGCATGGGCATTTGGTGCCGCAAAATGAACACAAAATCTGCAAATCATGTGACCGCATTCCAAGGTCGCCTAATATGAATACATTTGCCACTAAAGTTATTCCATCCATTATTAGATACGAAACTCTTCGTGCAATATCGGGCGTCATCAGTGGCAACGGAAAGTGACGACGTTATACCCTCGTCACAATTTCAGGTCATCATCCGTGGCTTCGGAAATTGACAAGGTATACGTTATCAATTCGTATTTTATTCAATTACAGACTGAAAATTGCAATCAGCGTTGTCTGCACGTGGCATATTTCAAAAAGATTGACAGTTTTTAAAATGCCAGCATCAATAGACACGCTCGCACGACTAGCATGGCTTAAGGTAGTCTACCCCTAATGCGATTCGCGCGACGTCGGAATATTCCGGGCGACGTCGAAAACATTCGGCGGTGGAACTTTCCACCGCCGAATGCTTACGACCGCGCACGAATAAGTCCGGATACGTGACGACGCCGCACGCAAAAATCCGATGATTTATGAATCTAAAAATGGCAACATTACGGGTATTCTATCTTAAACATGTCTTCTGAATTTTACAAAGTATTCCAAAACCGTGCTTAATTAAATATTAATAGAAACATGCTACATTCCTGAACGTTGTTAACAAGTCTAGATTATCGAAACATTTCGCAGTACATGATGACGATTGCGGACAGTAATTGTTGGGGTTTTATGTTCGGGGTATTTATGATCTGTAGAGTGTTTTCAATATGATGCAGACTGTATGCACCGCGCTTACTGATCGGATCGACACCATTCGTGTATACAGTAAAATCAAGGAAGTACTTTTTATATTTCGATAATCTAATTCAATACACCGAAGATTGTACCTATGGCAAGAACAGTACCAAAAAGACCCTTCTTCATAATTGAAATTGCTTCGAACATGCCGCTTGGACTTTCCAGAATATTCGAACGGCCACGACATGCTAAATAGCATCCCATTCCAACATAATGATGCTTTTTGACACCCTCCAAGATAAAACTTTTGGAAAACATTGAGGAAAATAAAGAAATTGCTTGTGACAAGCAATTTCTTTATTTCCCACAATGCTGTCCGCCAAGAAAAAAAATAATAAAAAAATGCATTCAATTGAAATTGTCGTCTGCAACATCTTGGAATTTAAACAAGTCTAAAACTTTGCCTTCTTGGTATAGATTGCTATGTAATAACCCTACATTCTTGAACGTTGTTAACAAGTAGCGATTATCGAAACATTTCGCAGTACATGATGACGATAGCGGACAGTAATTGTTGGGGTTTTATGTTCGGGGTTATTTATGGGTTGTAGTGATGAGGCGATGGGCCTTTAACATCAATGCCGTGAATGTTTACGCTGAAACGGTCAAGCATTTAACATGCTCCCGCGGCAAGGCTCGGGCTTCCTTCCCATAAAACGGTTTTCGGGGTTAAAAACCACAGCCGTTAACGACAACGTGCCAAACTATGAACGTCACTCTAGAAGCGGTTTTATTTGGGTTTAAAAATTTTGACGTTGCACGTAACAAAGGGCTTAAAGGGACATGACATTCCAATTTCATTTTTGAAAAGTATGTCTTGATGCAAAGATTTGTTATTCTAATGCGTAGAAATGCCATCAGTTTTTTTAAGTTGTTATCTATATAATCGAAAAATACGCCTTTAAAGTTGAGACAGAAATGACATATTCCATATGAATCTGAACTGTTGTCCACAACAATTTGTTTATCTTTGGCACAAGAATATAGGTTTCTCGAAAACAGCGCAATACTTCGGCTTGAAATTTTCAGAATTTTCATGAGAAAATGTGCTCTTTCCTATAAAAACATTAGTATCCATGAAAAAATAAATGTAAAATGTCACTTTAATCGAGGCATGTTTCGATGATGTTAAGGTAGAATACCCGTAATGTGGTCATTTAAAAATTCATAAAACATCGGCTTTTTTCGAGCGGCGACGTTATGTATTTGAACCTATTCGGGCGCTGTCGTAACCATTCGGCGGTGGAAAGTTCCACCGCCGAATGCTTTCCACAGCGCCCGAATTATTCCGACGTCACGCAAATTTCATTAGGGGTGTACTAGCTTAATACATGTACAGTTGTACAACTGAAAATGGTGAAATGACTGAGCGCTACTGACGAGGGCTTGTTATGGTACAAATGGACGAATAAATGCATTTCGAAGTTCTAAAACATAAACAGTTGCGTCATTTATTAACATTCGTTTGTTTTTTGTTTTGTTTTTTTTTTTTTTTTTTTTTTTTTTTTTTTTTTTTTCTCTCATTTTCAATAACTTTGGACAATTGTGAAGCCTGAAATTTATTGTTGTGGGCAATGAACGATTAAATTCATTTCCCTGTGACCCGTCGCTCGAGTCGTTCAGTATGAATCGTCCTTCTGGTGCAACTAACAGTATGGCATAACGTAAATGACAGACCATTTGGAAATTTGACCCTTTTCCAAACAACAAAATTTTAGACTGGTCCTAATTATAAGTAGTATACAGACTGTCAAGTCTGGTGTAAAGGAATTTTTACATTAAAATATTGAAAGTATTGAAAGAGAAATGGTGAACATCTTGGTTATCATGACCAGCAGTTTCTCCCTTTGTCTCAATATTTTTCTTAATCATGTTTTATTGAAAACGTCAAAAACTGGTTTGTTTATGAAAGGGTTAACCGTAACAGATTTACTTAATTAAAACCTTCGTTTTAGGTGTAAATTTGACGAATGAGCAGTTGGAATGGTACTAAATGTAATCATTTTCGTAAATGCACAAAAACGTAAATTTTGAGTTTTCATATCCGTAAAGAGCATTTATGACGTTTTGTTTGGAAGATACATGTTTTGAGATAAGCTTCACGCACTTCAAATACAAAGGGGCGCTCACGCCAAAATGATTCGAAATTTATTTTTAATATGGTTTAAATTATTGAACAAGAGGGAGAAAATGGTGGTAATTAAGCTATGGTCACACATAGCCGGTTTTACGATACGGGTCCACACGGAATTAAAACCGTGTCGACCCGTGTCGACCCGTTTCAACCCTTATTGACCCGTATCGCCACCCGTTTAGATTCCGTGTGCGGTTTGTTAGAACGATACGGCAGCGAACATGTTTTGACTATGTTAAAAAATTCGACACGGATTTCAATTCCGTGTACGGCAACCCGGTTCATACCGCATAGACCCTTTTCAACCCGTATCTCATTCTTGTACCGAATAATGACCTCATGTCTAGCGGTACAATGCACGTGAACTGCATGGAGTCCCATACACACTCCATTGCGCCGGCTGTACGGTACGGGCCGGTTTTGGTACTGACACGATACGTCTTCGATATATCGACGCATCGGCCGACGCAAAAGCGATCTTTGTGTTATTGAGGGGTTTTGGTCACATCGGGAAAAGTTTGAACAGACATTGTTGATTGATCGACGACTTTGCCGACGAAATCAGTATTTTGGTATGATCCGTGAGGTGTCGGCCTTTCAAGTTATTTTCATCCGATCAATCGGTGGCTTTCTCACGTTTGAAGATGTTGGTAAAGTGTTGATGATTACTCGACTTTTAAATATCGTCGAAGTGTCTTGACCCATTTCCCTTGTCAGAAATCATGTCGTTGACATCTCACAGAGCCTGATTTGATATACTGCAATGTGTTCCCTTCTGAGTCTCCTTCGACGACGTGCACACCACCTGATTACTCACGGATGCAAAGAAATAACCTACGCTTCTGTAGAGGTCTCACTTTTATGTGACTGATTAACAGTTTGATTTGAAATATTCCGACGGAGATTATGCGGAATCGTCGACATTTTGGCAATTCTTAACTCGGTGTACAATCTTATATTGATGTTTTCTTGACTGGCAAGGTATCTGCCTCAAAACGCCGTCGCATCACCGGCATATCAACGTCTTAAAATCAAATTGTACGAGTATTTAGTGATAAAAGTGCTGTAAATCACCGACAAAAATAGCCAGGATCAATGCTTCTCTTTTAGTAGCCGCTTGACAAAAATATCCCTCAGACACAATAACATCGACAGTGGTCTACTCTTTAATGCAAACAAAAAATATAGGAATAAGATATCAAAAATAAAAAAGAGCAAATAAAAATAAAATAATAATAATGATGATGATAATAATAATAATAATGGTGATGATGATAATAATAATAATAATAATAATAATAATAATAATAATAATAATAATAATAATAATAATAATAATAATAATAATAATAATAATAATAATAATAATAATAATAATAATAATAATAATAATAACAACAGCAACAACTACAAAGACAATACTACACACGAAAAGGGTAGATACGGCTATTGCTTCTTGCTGAAAGGGGTCCGTGCGGGTCAATACGGTGAGACACGGGTCAACACGGGCGGTGATACGGTTTTGAAATCCGTTTAGATTTTTGAACAAGACCAAAAACTTTATAAAACCGTATCATCGCCACAAAATTCACACGGAATTGATACGGGTTGCGATACGGGTCAATAAGGGTTGAAACGGGTAGACACGGTTATTAATTCCGTGTGGACCCGTGTCGAAAACCGGCTATGTGTGACTGCGATTTTTATGATTTGGTCACCATGTTGATTTCAATTTCCGTGCACGGAAGTGTCATATTCCGTGTCGACCCGTGTCGACCCGTGTACCTAATCCGTACCGACCCTTATTGGCCCGCAGCTGCATTTAGTTATATTATTCAACCCTACCCGTGTCGACCCGTATCGACCCTTACCAACCCGTACATTGCTTTCTGAAATCCGTATTGAAAAACTTTATCTTGCCGTATCAACCCGTGGAGTATGCAAATCACCCCCTAATTCCGTAGCAAAACCGTGTACGGTTTATGAGAACCAAAACCGGTTCGTCACCCGGCTATGTATGACCATAGCATTAGCATTTTATTTCTTTTCTTCATTATCTTCCAAAGCCCTAACACTTCGTATGAAAATGCGCCCTTGTTTCGAAAAGACCTATGATATGACTTAAACGAACTTGGTAACTGGATAAGTTTCAAATGTCTGTGGCAATGTTCAATCGAAAATATCAAGGCTTTGTCACTCCTATTCGAATGAACAGTCAATTTGGGCGTAATAATTACAAGTTTATGACACATCATGAACTACAAAACACTGTGCATCTTCGGCCGTCATCCGTAGCAACGAAAATTTCCGTTGCCACGGATGGCGCCCGAACAATTGACGATGGTATATCTCATTTATATCCGTTGTCACGGATGACGTTTGTTTGGTAAGCCTATCTAATGATAGTTGTAATTATAAAGGAACACATTCGTAATTGTATACATGGTGCCTCCTTGGCCAAACTATTGATGCCGAGCGCCTGACAGGCAATTCAAAGACGTTGCAGACGACGACTTTTTTGACTGAATAAAATTTATTTGTTTGTCTATCCGGATACAAAACACTGTGGAAAATACGGAAATTGCCTCTACCAAGCAATTTATTTATTTCCCACAATGTTTTCCAACGCCTTTATCTTGCAAAGCGTCAAAATGCATGAGGGAATGATTAACAAAAACGTATGAAATTCAAATGAGAAGCCGCATAAGGAACCAGCTCGTTCAAGGCCAGATGAAAGAACTCTTCAATTTAAGAATTGAAGTACATTTCTGGAGGTATTACTTAAACACCGCACTTAAATCTCACACAAAAGTGTAATTGAATTTTAAAATTCACATTGTGAGTTTTAAATGAAATTAATAATTTCATGAAAATATTTTCATTTTCAATAGTATAAGTAAGCTTTTCTTCGAAAACAGTGCGAATTAAAATAAAACAGGATACTTTTTTGTGGAGTCATGATAAAATAATTAGAGATTATTACACGGCTGATGAGGGCCGGAGAGTGATATCGGCCCGCAATCGCGATATCTGCCCCGAAGCCTTTAGGCCGAGGGCAGATATCAAGGTCAGGGCCGATATCACTCTCCGGCACGAATCAGCCGTGTAATAATCTGTATATTGCATTCTTTTTGCAAAATAACCTTCATTCGATGAATAATTCTAACCTTTCAATGAAGTTTCCACAAACGTTCCAGTTGAAATAAAGTCAACTTTATGCATTTTTTTTTTTTACATTAATCACACTCGAAGTGAATAAAGATAACGTTACGACGGCAGCCATTTTTGTAAACAACATTGCGTTTTTCTGACGTCATTGACGTTTCGCGTCACGAAAAGGCACGTGCAAAAGATCTGTACCTATAGTTTTCGGAATAAATTCCTTAGCAGCGGGCAGATATCGCATATCTGCCCGCTGCTAAGGATTCACGTGGATATAGCTTTTTCGGCCCGCCCGATATCTGACCGATTTTAGCCGAAAATGTTACTATTTATAGTAACAGAATGTAATAATTGAACTATATTCATCGATTATCATTTATCCTTACTACAGACAGACAGACAATTTCTTTTATTTGTTCAAATTTACAACTAGTAAATACATGAACATTAATAACAAGTGAATTTAAAATTGATCATAACATGCCTTGAGGAGAGGATCGAGCAGGGTAGGCACTGTTTTCTTTGTTTTATTCTTTTTTTTTTATTTCTAAATAGTTTTTTACATAATATCTTCTTTAAAAATAATTCCACAGGGAACTGTTCTATTATTTCCTTTATTTCTATATCCACTCTTCTTCTAATATAATAGGTATCATATTAACATTATAGGTATCATATTAAAAGTGTTGTGTTTAGTATTTCGACGTCAAAAACGTGAATAACGTTAACGTCGTTGACACGTCAATGAGGTGTTACAAAACGTACAAAAAAGTGGAAATATATGTGAAGGTACTCAAGTTGGGCGCCATCCGCGTCACGCCCCGGAGGAATCGCCAAGTTTTTGTGACTTTGTAACTTTTACAAAATAGGAGGTAATAAATAAAGGTGCTGCGTCACTTAAAAGTATGCGTTACTTTTCTCTTTTTTCCCTAATAAATAAACTTGTATTAACAGCCTAACATTTTAGCCTATAATAACGCAATTAATTTAGAAAAAGCCAAGGTATATATAATTGAAAGCGCGATCCGGGATGGCATTCACCAACCTTAACCCTTTCATAGACAACAAAGAATTAGAGTGGTTCATCTGCTGCAGACGTTAAAAAATGATGATATTGATAAAGGTTGGGTATGTGTACAGAATTATTGAGTCAAGAGGAGAAAATGCCGATTAGATCTATCTGCATTTTTTCTTTCGTCTCAATATTTTCCCAAATATTTTTTTTCGAAGCGTCAAACAATGTTTTGTTTGGGAAAGGGCCAACCAATATACAATGTATAGATCATTATCCATCCACTCCATATTCGACGTCTCTTTGAACTGTTCTACTAGCTGTTCTGTAGTAGATACTACTCTCCACACAAATACTATCGATTTTAAAACTAGACCGACAAACCTCTGTAGTCTTTACGATGAAAATCAACTATCATGACGTCATCAACACGTCACAAGTGTCACTCCACATTATTCAATAATGACCGACACTGGTAGCAATCGCACACGTGGCAACAAGCTCAAACTAAAAGAATACACGAGCTATGCTTAAGTACGTTGATAACAATACACGTAAACCAATTTTATTTGTGAAAGTTTACATCATATTTTTTGTTACGGTATTTATGGCCAACGATAGGGTACATGATTTGTAGGGAGTTCGTAGATGCCTGAAAATGCAATATAAAAAACAATTTTAAATGCATTTATTCTATTTTTCTTAACTCGCACAAATAAAATTTATTGTATCGCGCCATGCGCGATACATATTGTGGTATACATATTCTAATTTTAGAAATTACGTCATGAGGGATAATTATTTGTACTTGAAAGTCGTATATATAACCTACACATAAACTGTTTACGCGGTATAATCTTTCAAGTAGTACTATAGGTATACATTGAAGTTCGTTTAATCTCAGACCACGCTGAAAATTCGTGTAAACAAAATTCTAGTATAGTTTTATACTTTGCACAGCAATGGAAAGTCCCTACATCCGGTTTGCCCATCGTGGACATGTATTTTTCCTATCCGTTTAAATGCAACGCATTTATGCATACCATTTCGAATCGCAATAAGAAATCAAAGAACGAGAAGTACCTTACTATTGAATGGCCACTACTTGTTCAATTTGGACTGTTCAACTTGCATTGTTACAAGGGATCGTCTTATCTGACTAGATATGTGTATTGCTAGTAGAACAAATGGGTTTTCTCAAAATTTCATTACAATGTGAATTCCTACTTTCGGTTTGCCCATGGCCTATCCGATTCGCTGCATCGCTTCCTAAGAAATCAAAGCACGATAAAGACTTTAGTATTGAATGAACACTGCATGTACAATTTTGGATGATTAGATTCCATAATTTCAAGGGATCGTCTGAACTAAATAGGCATGTGTATAACTAGTAGAACAAATAGGTTTTCTCAAACTTTTTTTCTAAAAATCACAAACTGTTAGGGGTTTTCAAATAAAAGAACAACTCAATTTTTATGTCTCAACAGTTTTTGACTGTATGGATTTCAAAACCGTTCAAAAGAATACTTTATGCTCAATCAATTCGCCGCCACAATCAAAACTTTAGTCTTGTACTTTTTGTTACACTCTAGTAAATCTCCTCGTATGTGTCGCTCGTTCTTTGTGTTTTTTGTGTGTGATAAGTACAAATATAGGTCCCGATTTATGACCTGGCAGAGATGATCTGCCGGGTGAATTATTGAGACATATTCATGGTATTGTTTGTATTGTGTTACAGCTTAAATCTTAAACATTCCTTATATATTTGGCTTCATTTTAGCGGCTGGTAGTTGTCACTTTATATGGCATTTCTGTATTTCTTTTTTTACATTTAATTTATTGCTCCGCCGGACAAAAGTAATAAGGATCATATCCATGGCATGGTGGCTGTTGTGTGTTCGTTCATCTATGTCTGTTATCATAAACGTTTCCTATTCCTGCTGTTATCAAAGCATTTTTAGATTCCATAGACTAAGATTAGCATGCACTCTGATCTATTCAACACAGTCTGTTCTCTATTGAATGATTATACGAAGAACAAATAAGCTATAGTGGTCAAAATGTTCCGGTTTGGAAAATTTACTTGATACGATTTTTATATTCAGAAGGCTAATGGATAAACAAGTACTTTTTTCTATTTAATTAAAGTATTTTTATACATTCTGACCAAAGGCTAGCGGGGCTTATGCCACGGTCCTGTTTCCGGCGTGCGTTCATGTGAAAATTTCTCCAAAATTACTAGGCCAGTTTCAATCAAGATTCAAATAGGAATCTTTTAACATAGGAATCTAACAGGAATCTTCCTTGCATGGAGCCTTTCGAAATGTTTTTTTTTTTTTTTTTTTTTTTTTTTTTTTTTTTTTTTTTTTCGAAAAATAATTTCATAGTGAACTGTGGTTATTATGGTGAACTTTCAATTTTTGTGTGTGTGTCTTTTTTTTTCCTTCTTTTTTCCAAAAGATAATTTCACGGAGAAACGATCCAGGACCATCTTGGCCCTAATTCCTTGCTGAAATATTCTGTTTCCTTTCTTGTTTAAGTTAATTTTAATCGCCATTTATTCAACTGCAACAGTTAACCGCTTCCGTGGCTTAGTGGTTAGGACGTCCGCCTTGGAAGCGGGAGGTCGATGGTTCGAATCCCGGTGGAAGCCGGCCTGCCGGATTAGAACTGATGTGACCGGTTGGTGAGCCGCCAGCTAGTTAAATTAATGGTTACCGTAGACCCATCTCTGCCAGACGCCCGGCATCATGAGTGGGGAATCGGGAGGTACTGCTTAAGAAAGAGCCAAAACTGGCTGGCCCTTTATATAGGGGTGACACTATAATAAACAAACCTTTTTAACCTTTTTTTTTGTATTTGCTTATTGTCCAGCAAGATTAACCTGGGACATCTGCATATGTAATGACCCCACTTCGACACTGTTTTGTTAAGACGCTCAGCTAACGGACGTTGCGCACGAAAATTAAGTTGTCCCGGGTTAACCTTGCTGGACAATACACCCCCTCCTATGTTGTTTAATTAATGTATAATCTGGCTGAACACACAAAAATGGAAATTATAGACTAGCACCAGCATATGCAGACATGCGATCCTATTTCGGTTTTCACTGCATGTTGACTTAACCAGACACTTGTACCATTTTATTCACTACTTTGGTATAATTTTTTAAGCGCGATACAATTCATTTTGCTGTACATTACAGCAATTTTTTACTTGGATCTACTGTCTTTGATTTGGTTTTGTTCAATATAGATTTTCATGCAGGTGATGTCGGGTTTCAAACGGCTAAATACGGACAATTTATCGTAGATCTACTAAAATTTAAAGATAAAAATAAAGTATTATTATACTTTATTTTGCATCATTTCTCAGAAAAGCTATTTTGGCGGTATTACTAAAGGACAGCAAGTTGTTATTATACGCGAAAAATATGCCTTTAAAGTTGAGACAGAAATGATCAATTCTATATAAATCTGAACTGTTGTCCACAACAATTTGTTTAATTTAAGCACAAAAATATATATTTCTCGTAAACGGTTCAATATTTTGGCTTGAAATTTTCAGAATTTTCATAAGAAAATATGCTCTTTCAGATAAGATAAAAGTAAAATTTACTTAAAAATTATTGTGAAATGTCACTTTAAGATGAAAATATCATTGACGTAAATACGCTACTGGGTAAGAAGAAGTCAGAATTCTTTTTTATTTACGTCGAAAGGTGTGCTTATATTTTTTGTAAATGGTGCCCAAGAGCCCTAAATCAAGAATACCAATTAAGGAAAAAAAACGATGTTTAAGTTTTTCACGAAGAACAATTGTGCCAAAATGTATGCCTACTTGTGATTTATCGACTATTGAAATTATCACTCTAGAAATTGTCTGGAAAAATTATTTAAAAACTGGAAAGCTTTAAATGTAGTGTTTAATAAAATTGGAATATGACAGGAGTTATGTACTTTATAATACATGTATATAAACACGTCATTATTCTGTTCGAAATTACCCGTACAGGGTAACTGGCGATATATTTTATTACGACCTTTATAAGTAAAGCTATAGTGGTATACGAGGGGTGATCCAAAAGTTTGTAAAATGGATTATAAAAACTTCCGGAGTGCTCACTATCAAAACAAAAGTTATACAGTCATTATCTGTGACACCTGTACAATAAATGTGGAAATTTCAAATAATGTACATGTAACAGTTATTGTACAGTAACAATGTTTAGACAAAGACTATGCACGAGGCGGGGGAGCAAGAACGTCAAACGCGACGTCAACTTTACGTGGTCATGAACCCTTTTTTCAAAATGCCTATTTACTCACATACACTTCCATGCCAGAGGTATAAATGGGATGAAAAGGTTATCATACAATTTTGGAATCAAAATGTTGAACAATTCTCAATCTGTTTCTTTTAAGTTCGAATTACTATAAAAGCGGAGCCTATCAATGTTTACCCAAATTTTGACGTCGTTATTCAGGTTGTGTACGATTGCAGGACTATCTTGGCATCCATTATTCACTATTGAACTCCGAATCTTGGGTGTTACTTAATTAAACAAATTTTCTACAACACTATGTTCTTGTTTTCTTCATTATTTAAAATGTCTGCATTGGTGTACGACCACTATCGTGGCAGATTTTTATGCCAGGCCGATATTTTTAGAGAGGGGCTGTAAACCTTGAACCACCACTGTCCTCAGAATGTTTCCACCCACTCAACAAGAGCTTTTGAGATAAAGCTTTAAAGCACCGCAAATGCAATTCATTATCCATTTAGAGCGAAGCAAAATAAACCCCGGCCCCCATCTAGTTATAGAGTGGTGATCTATTAACAGTAAAATCACTCCGTAATTTATCTTTTGATGGATCGAGCGATGGCAAAATTGTGAATTTTCACGAAACTCCGTATAATTTTAGCGTGTCAGTCGTTCTTTCCGTTGCTTGGTGACAGGCCATATGTCACCACAAAAGTCAGGTTCACTGCTCTAGTAATTAAACGAAAACAATTAAGCAATTAAAACAGAATAATTAGCAATGTAGCGAATTAAACCGCATAAATCGTCAAGTGTTCTTTTACAAAGTTCTTGTACCAAAAAAAGCCTATCATTCCATTATTGCGTCATTGTTTCTTATTTACACGTATCATAATTTAAAAATAAGTTATTTGTCATTTTTTTGTGTGTCTCATTGACTATTAACAGTGTCTCATATCTATGCAACTAACATTCACAAGTATCGTCTTCACTGTTAAAAGATGATCTTTCTTTTTTCCACAAATGAATGTTATTTTGCTATGATGCAACAATTGATTAAGGTATTCCATCCTGACGAGGGTATACCTCGTCAATTTCCGCTGCCATGGTTGACGCCCGGAAATTGTCGAGGATATAAAATCGTCAATGTATGTTGTCGATGATGACGCCCGATGTTGCACGAAATGTTTATCATCTAATGATCGATGGAACACCTTAAATGGTTGGAACACTGAATTTAAACTCTTTTTTTTTCATTTTATACGTATCACAAATGGTGTTACTACTATGTATTTATTACTATGTATTTATCATATTTTCTGACGAATAGAAAACTGACGCTGTTGTTGCCATAGGTTTAATAGTTTACCTGCAATCATCTATTATAGTTCATCTATTATATATAAACCTACAAAAATACACAATACAAGGAGGCATGGCTTACCATGGGTTAAAAGGAGGATATCGTTGATATCAACACTTGTCATTCACATCACTGTTATTAATTTCATATAACCAATTAGCTCTTCTTGACCTACGTCAATGTATGAATAAGTCTAGGCAAAATATTTATAAATATGCTTTGGATGTATATTTACCGCAAATGCAGGAAAAAATCTAAAAACGATTAAAACAAAAATAGTAATCAACGTAATTAAAACTAGTATAGTAGCCTTTCAAACGTCCATGTTGATGACAAATCAGATAAGAAGACTGCATGTATGGACTGCAAACAAATTAAACTTTTCAAACGTGTTACCAAAGAGCAGCCTGCATATACGTACTTGTACTGTTTGTCAAAGCAGGAAAAAACTTAACAGCGTACTAAATGGCCCGAAACACACGGAAAACTGCGACAATAATTCATGTCCAAAGGCTGATGGTCCATCAATTTAAAAGCCCGGCGTCAGACTAAATGACTGCCTGGCACAAACTACAGTTATAAAGTATTAGATCACTTGTAAAATTTGTCATTAGTGGTAAACTTTACACGTAGAGATAATAATTACGGTGGGACGTGAGAAAATGGACAAAATAGTTCATATATTTTGCTCCATGCTCTGGCGTATATATCAAAATGTAGTCGAATTTTTCTTCTATTTTTCTTTGTCGGTAATTGCTTTCCCTAGCCACAGGTTGTAGTTTAGTATGACGCGCGAATAGGGTCTAAAGTCAATATAGCGCTAGACCGATAGTTAAAATAGGGGTAGACCCTTAAAAATAGTGGTCTACCCTTATATTTTTACCGGTCTACCGATAAAAATATCGGTCTACCCATAAAATAAGGGTAAACCGCTATTCAAAATAACGGTCTAGCGATAAAATTACCGGTAGACCGCTATTTTTATCGGTAGACCCCTATTTTTTTCGATAGCCAATCACAGAGCTTGTATTATACGGTCGTTGATATTATCGGTGGGTTGAGGATGTAACGAGCCATTTGATTGGCTAATGAGATTTCGAACAGAAGGTCAAAAATAACTATCGGTCTACCGGTAATTTATCGCTAGACCGTTATTTGAAATAGGGGTCTACCCTTATTTTAAGGGTAGACCGATATTTTTATCGGTAGACCGGTAAAAATATAAGGGTAGACCGCTATTTTTACCGGTTTACCCCTATTTTAATTATCGGTCTAGCGCTATATTGACTTTAGACCCTATTCGCGCGCCATAGTTTAGATCTTGCACAGTAAATACCAAGTAAAACAATTAAGGATAATTCAACCGCTATTTTAGAACTTAATGAAATATTATGAAATACGCTATTGTTTATTATCATTGAATATATTTTTCCTAAATATTTATGCTGCCATATATAATATTAATGTATAAGAAAAGGGATTGAACGAAAGGGGCAAAATAAGACGAAAGAATAAAATACTGATATCCAACATTTTTCCCATTCCCCTAAAGTATTCTACATAATAACTTAAATTTCATATTTATTTTGTATATCGCTGCTTTTCTGCAAAAACCACGTATCTGCAGCTTAATACAAGCTGCAGATACGTGGTTTTTTGCAGAAAAGCGACGATATTCTGCTGTACATTTTATATATCTAATGGGTCTAGGGCCTTCTGGCTTGAATAAAGATATATAAATTTAGAAAAAATTATCATCCTTTGTTTCTTATGCTGCCTTCAAACATTAAGCAATCTAAGACCTTTTCCATCTTGGAGAGGGTTCAGCTCCTATGGACAGATCTGCTTTTTATCTTTTAACATTTTTATTCTGGTTCAATCTGAAAGTTGTTGCAGTCGACAAAATTATTATTAACAAATAAAGAATTTTCGTATGTTATGGCCCTTAATATTGAGACAAAAGAAAAAAATGCTGATTAGGCCTATCAGCAGTTATTCTTTTGTCTCAATGTTTCCCAATCCTTTTTCTATTAAGGACATCGAAACCAGATTATTTTTTGGGAAAACTTAAAGGGGGAATAACACTTAACATCTTACAAATTTTCCGAGAACTTCGTGCAAAAAAATAAATATATATTATGAAAATATGGCCTTTAAATTGCATCTATGCCAAATCTTAGCTTTCTATCATGTGTATTGGCTAGGATGTTGACGGATTTAAAACCCGATATGTTCCATTATAGTAAATATTATCCCCGGGACAAAAAATCATGGGGTTTTAAATCCGTCGACATCTAAGCCAATACACAAGGTAGAAAGCTAAGATTTGGCATATATGCAATTTAAAGACCATATTTTAATAATATATATTTATTTTTTGTACGAAGTTCTCGGAAAATTTGTAAGATGTTAAGTGTTATTCCCCCTTTAAAATGACTTATTGATATGAATTGTTCAGAATATTTAATAAATTCTTGCCTCGTACATTTCCTAAGTTACTAACGAATAAACGATAGAACATGACAGTTTGTTCTTTTATTCGATAATGGAATTCCCAGCAATTAAAGGGAAACAACCACGACTTTACCTCCGTCGTAATTAAACAGTTCTAAAGCAAGCATTGTTCATAGTTAACAGTGTCCTAGACCAGCCCCAATTACACGTCCTTAAAAGGAAATGCTATGGACAGAATTACTGAGGCACAATAGCAAAAACTATATTTATTATTAGGTAAACAGTATTTTCCCTTTAGTCTCAATACGTCCTTTAACGGCAAAATTTTAAGGTGATCCACTTCAAAAAATGCCATGAATGACTGAATGGATGTTATTAAAGATAGGATTTGTGTAAAAAATGGCATAGAAAATATTGAGACAAAAGGAGAAACTGCTGGTCATCAGCAGTTTCTTCTTTTGTTTCAATGTTTTCCCAGGCCTTTTCTATTAGGGACGTCAAAACCAGGTCTGGTTCGGGAAAGGGTTGATATACTGTATACAAATCCTATCTTAATCAACGTTCATTAAAAATTCTGGTCGTCTTCAACAGCTTTCAAATTGGAACAGTTTGCATTTTGCGGTTAAGAAAATTCAGAGCATGGACAATAATATGCCCTTTTAATTTCCACAAGCTGCATTGTTTATTGAACAACGTATAAAATTTAGCTCTTGTTTTGGAAGATCCTACCGGTCCCGTTATGGTAAATTCCATATTAAGACATTAATTAAAAATACCACATTTTATGATATTTTGAATTTATGGAGAACCATAATTTTCATTTCAGCATTCACGTGTTAGTCATATTTTAAAGCGTCGTAATGACGCCTGTTTAGAGTCACAAAATATCCATGCTTTTCAACAAAAAAATCGTAACTACAGCTTATGCAAAGCTGTGGTTACAAGGTTTTGTTGAAAAATGACGATATCATGATACGTCGTGTTACGTGAAAATATGGCTTTTTTTGGGTTTCCAGAATTTGAAAATAGATGAGAAGAAATGAAAATGTTATACTTTATACTGATGAAAATTGCATAGAAAAAGTTAAATAACCATACGCCAATTTGAAATTTACGAATGCAGAAAGTTTCGTTTTTGCGTGGTTGTCCTTAGCAGAGCATGGAGATCATAGGCAAATACCTGGCCCCAGTTTCTCGAAGAAACTTAAGTATATTCTCAATGACAACATGCTCAACTTCAAAGGGATACTCTCCGACGTTGAAGGGTATTCGATTGAAGTTCACGTGGATTTCGTGCGATTTGAGCACGGTACTCAGATTTGAGCACGAGAACGTACTTAAGTTTTTTCGAGAAACCGGGGCCTGGTCCCTCGAAAGCTGTTGGCGGTTATATTGACGCATTTGAGCAAGAGCTTTCTGATTGTCCCATGTGGCTATATGAACCCGTGCTAACTCCTTCTGCAACGAGTTATCGGATTTTTTTTTTCTTTTTTTCATTTTCTGAGAAATTATTAAAGGGGTCCATGCTCTGTTTTTCACGGAACAGAACAACATGGGGACATTGTCGTGTGGTGCATTGAATGATCTCGGACCAAAAAGAAAGGTATTTAGCGCTGATACCAGATTTTTCACTATCTCCCAAGGTCCAGTTTCCCATTTATAAATGTTACTATGAATATAAATGGCGGGTCAGTCAATTAAATACAGATTTGTTCAAGAGGGATTAAATGAACTTCATTTGAAACTTCCTTGAAAAAAATAATGTGGCAAAGCAGGTTGACCATTCCTTACGAAATTTCCTGAATACTAGTATATTTTTTACCTCCGACATCCTAGCATTGATGGGTACCTCTAAAATGTTGTTTTGTTCGTGACCCGCCGTCTATACAGGTAAAAACTATTAACTTTGAACTCTAATTGTTTTAACATAATAGGTGACGTCTTAAAAGGTTTATGGAAATTTGATTGGGGAGACACTCAATTTGTTGATATAGACCATATGGGTGCCTAATGTTCATTTTCATTCATTATTAAAAGTCGTCAGAAACGTTTGATATTGAATATTAAATACAATGTTCGGGGACTTTATAAATTCTGTAAAATACCTATTGTTATGTTAACATTGATGGGACCAATGAATTTCGAGTTATAAACAGTTCGAGATATTGATATCCATTTTTTATCGGTTATATGAGGGAATTAATTTGAACTTCTTTAAATATAGAACATAGTAACTTGCAAATTTCCAGAAAATCGTGTGCCCATGATTAAAACAATGCAGCATATAAAAACAATCTTTAATTTAACATGACATCACTTCGAAACGCTTAGCACCCCTATTTGCATGTAGTCTTGTAACTGAACGGACTCAAACGAATCGAACTCCGGATATGTCGATTTATTTTTTATGGCCTCTCCGACGTCGACACATAAAGTGTCGACTGTATTACCCATACAAGAAAAATGCTACAGTCGCCCGTCGCTTTTCAACCAAAACTTCGAAACTGCAGCTTCACAAAAGCTGCAGTTACGAGGTTTTTGTTGAAAGGCAGTGTGTTGCTTTTTGTGCAGAATTTCAGAGGCACGCGAGTTAAAAACATTATTAGTTACGTAAAGGCATCTTACTGCATTAAATGTCAATCCAACTACAATAAGACGGAAAACAAGCTTCCAATCGTGCCTCCATTTCTGAATGGCTAACACGATAACCGTCTCCACTACGTCGATAAGAACTTAGATTCCATTTGTGTGGTCCACGTCTTTAACCCTTTCCCATACGACAAATTGTTAGGTTCGTTCCAATTTAAAGATGCAGTAAACGGTAAAAATGGTGATATGAAAAGCATACTAATTAGTACCACCAATTCGTAATGTCATATCGTCCAAAACGTCGGCGATCTACACCCCCCCCCCCCCCCCCCCCCACACACACACACACACACATTGCTTTTTGAAACACTTGTTCACGAGTGACTTAAGAACTGCGACTTGTTTGGGAAAGAGTTTAAACGAGCTTTCAGACGATCGTCTGGACGACTAAGATTCTATAAAGGATTGCACGGCTAAAAACAGACGAAAGAAGGTAGAACCCGACATCGACAATTTGATTTTCTCGCGCGTAAGAACACAAAAGTCACTCCTCGTACAAATTTGATTCAGTTAAAGTCAAAAATGGCGACAATATAACACATTGCCGTCAAATCTCGTACGTCAAATGAAAATGGCGTAAGAGCAGGCTGCCTAGCTTGAACAGGATTTTTCTTGTAAACTTACATGAATGTAAGATTCCAACGGTGCTCTGGTTTTTAACCCTTTCCCAAACGGTAATGTTTTACACTGGTCCGAAATGAAAGAAGTACCTTTCATGAAAATCAAGATGGCGTAAAAGCGGACTTAGGGCCTACGTGAAAATAAGGCCCCGGTTTCTCGAAAAAAACAAACAAACTTAAGTATATTCTCATGAGAACATGCTCAACTTCAAAGGGATACTCTTCAACGTTAAAGGGTATTCGATTGAAGTTCACGTGGATTTCGTGCGATTAGAGCACGGTGCTCAGTTTTGAGAACGTACTTAAGTTTTTTCGAGAAACCGGGGCCAGGTTTTAAAAAAGAGGTCTTAAGATAACAAAAAAAAAACTTTCGTATTTAGTTATTATGTACCGGACAACAATATTTCGGACTTTTCCAATTTTTAAAAGGAATGCAGACGACAAAACTAAGATTGGCGAAGTGCACACAATGATTTGTTTTTACCATGTACATTATTGTTTGATACCAACAAGTTTCCTTTTCTTTATTTTTTATTATTATTCATTTATTTGTTTATCATATTCTTTTTTTGCAAGAATACAATTTCCGGACCTTTCTAATTGGGACGAAGCTTTGAAGTTCAAAACCAAGAGGGCACCAAAAACGAGTTTGTTTTTATTAGGACTCTTGTTCCTAAATGTACGTATGCATACTACGTAGTATTTCACCCTGTCCCAAAGAAGAATAAAGATAAAGGAAGTATTTGTGTACAATAAAGCAGAGAACGTTGAGCGTAAAGGAGAAAATGCTGATTATCCGCATTTTCTTCTTTTGCCTCAATGTTTTCCCCAAGCCTTTTCTATTAGGAACGTCAAAGCCAGGTCTCGTTTGGGAAAGGGTTAATAAACTGTTCATAGCAGCTTTCAGATCGGAAAAGTCAATGTATTTGCCAATTGTAAGCAAGTAAAGCCTCAAGTTCAGTGTCCAAAGAAAATAAAACAAAACTGTGTCTCAAACACGCGACACTTGGGTAAGCTATCACATGGTTTCCTGTCCAATGTCGAATTATAATTTATCGTTGTAAAATGATCGTTAACCCATGTTTTCAAACACTCGAATTTGGCAAACAATACCATCGATTATCAGTATATTTTATTTTATTATCCATTCATAAATATTTGTCAAAGTGACTTCTTGCCTTTTCCAAAACGATTATGGGTTGTGGCTTTTCCAATGGAGAATATTATGCTTGGAAGAAAACATCAACAAAAATCAAAAAAGGAAAAAAAAACTTTTTGGTCAGTATAATACATTTTCCTGAATGGTTTCTGTGTTAGATAATACGAATTTTCTGCTTTTGATAAAAGACATGTGTTTTCTTCAATCTATTTTAATTTTGACCGGTCCAATATTATCGCTGTTTTTCAACAATGACCTCGTAACTGTGGCTTAAAACAAGCTGCAGTTACGAGGTTTTTTGTTGAAAAGCGATGTTAAGTTCCTTGGAAAAAAGGATTAAAACGGACAATGTCGAGAGTGCTGATTCTCTCGAAGTCACGCCACCTGCCGCGAGATCCGGCGAGATCCGGGGAGAGTTCGAGTGTTATAAAAACTCAAGTGCTCTCAAAAAAGTATTAAAAACAAGTGCGCTAATTTGAACATCTATTGTGAAAGATTAGTGCGATAAGGTAAATACAGGTGATACTCGTTAATAATCAGAAAAAGAGGACATTATTGTCCACAAAATTCTCAGTTTTAACCATTTCCCATAGAAGCCTTCGAATGACGTCTCTAATTGAAGCCTGTTTTGAAAGTGAGTATTGAGAGATGTGAAGTATATACTGAAAACAAGTATTTTCTACTTCTCTTTTTGCCATTGCTTTTCATATCATTGCATACAATTTGAATACACATATTTCGTCGTCCATTTTTTGTCTTTTCGAATCGTAGCTGTCTTATCAATTTTCCGTTTGAAAATTGGTAAAAAAAAACAAAAAAAAAACAAAACAAAAAAAAACATGTATGCCTTTATGTCATTTCGAGAACCTTCATGATTGCCTTCATTCGATATTGACTTAAATTCTTGAGAAATGGGCATAATTATCATAACACAGTATGATTTTCTTTTGTCATGAGTACATTTAGAATATGGAAGTACAGCGATATCAGATTAAAAATAAACCAAAACTTATCCTTTAAAAAGGGGTGACAAAGTAATATTTAGGTTTTCAAACTGGTCTGAAACTTTCTTATGTCCATGGTGCCAAAAGATGTTTGCCAAATAAAACTTTGTTTGTGATTTAGGCGATGCCTAAAGATTTCTAACGGCAATAATGTTGTATTTAGAACATGAAAAAGCACCTTTATATTATGCACTACCAGCAACGTTCAATGTCATAAAGTATCTCCTTTTTTCACCAAGCATTGTGACTGATTACACTTTCGTATGCAAATGTCCGTTTTTACGATATTTGTTAAGATAACAATTACCAGTGTTATTTGACGTCGAGTGGGCATTAATGAGATGACGCTGTAAAAGAAGCGCGTGGCGGAGGTCCTTTACATTTTTCTTTTATCACAATGAAGTGGCTTAAATATGAACATTCCAGACATGCGAAAAAGGGTTGATTTAGTTGAAAGCTAGATATATCGCCACATGTCAGACTGCTCGAACAAAACAGCATAGACCATAATCAGACTGTACAAGCTATGTACCGGCTGATCTGTATTTTTGTTGATCTCACATGTCATGATAATCCGAGTTTTCTCTGATGAAATTCGCTCTTTGATAGGTTGATGTCGCTCATTTACATGAGCGACATCAACATATCAAAGAGCGGATTTCATCAGAGAAAACTCGGATTGATGCCATGATGGACGCCTTTTTCCTGATGCTGACACAGTCCGTTGAATTTGATGACCCGTTTGGCTTGTATAATACGAATGCAAACCGCATTTGTCCTGGCTCGACGCAGAATTATAAACAATTGACATTTTGATTGTATCCACCCTATAAAGCAAACATAATCATGGTTTAATATATTTATCACTTATGATAGAAAACACTTTAAAGCTATTTGAATTAGATACTAACATAAATAAGTTGATGGTAATGACCATACTTATTATTTCAATACCGATCAAATCATTTCTTTTCGCTACCTTGCAATACCATAAATTTCTTCTACACGGTAAATGACCTTTATAAATGCATTTGACATAATCCAATCCATGTATACCATACCCCCACTTCGGCAATGTTTTTCTTAGACACTGAATTAATGGACTTTGCCTAATATACGAAGATAAAGTTGGCCTGGGTCACAAAGCCCTTTGTTGTGGGTACTCGAGCAAATTTGCTGTGGCAAAGACCATTTGGGACTTTGTGCATTAAAGGGACCCATGCTAGGTTGTCGGATACGTAAACAGGTAAAAACATATTCAAGATATATATAGAATGGAATGGTCAACCTGCATAGCTAAATTATTTCAGGGAAGTTTCAAATGAAGTTTTTTTAAATCATGTCTGTATAATCAACTTACATGTACTTTATATTTTAGTAACGTTTATAGGAAACTGGACCTTGATAGAAACTGAAAACATTTAGTGCTAAATTAATTTCTTTTTTGCCTTAGATAACGCAATGCACCATACAACAATGCAAACTCCGACATTTCTACATGCTTCTTTGATGACATAAAAAACTAGTATAGGCCCAAGTTTAATGCAGATATCTTTGTGAAACACTCGGCCCCATGACATAGCAATGTTGAGTTTTCATATTTGCACCAGCAGACAGACGTGTGGATGGACAGATTGGCTGAATTCGAGTGGGACATCAAATAGTTCGCTCTAGTAACCGGTGTTAGATTGGAGCGATAGCTACAATAGCTCAATCTATAGTTTCAATCGAATACGGCCACAGACAGTGGTTAAACTTCAGTCGGTATTTGTTGTGTCGAAGTCAAAGGGGCATTTTTTTGTTACTCATCAAGTACATTCATAAATGAAATATGGTAGGAAAGTGATAGAAATTGCTTGAACCGAGCAATTTCTCTCTTTTTTTCCTACTGTATTTAAATGGCTATATTTATCTGGTAATTATTTCGTTTGAATTTTTTGTTTTGATATCCATTGATAAGGACACGATAGAATTTGCACTAAGCAGAAATTCGACCTATTCGATGTCGACACAACGAGTGTCAGCTGTATATATAGTAGGTCTACCGCCCCCAACTTTCATTGCGAAACATAAATATCGATGAGGGGGTGTGATCGAAGATAGATAAATCGCCCCAAACCGCATCATCTTAGTCGCTTCATATAGGTCATAAAAAGTCACAATTAGTCACTGTAATGATTTAGCTATTCGATAAACACCGGGCGTCAACAATACTTATTAATTAACCCTTTCTCAAAATAACAAAAATTTAAACTGTCCTCATTTTGAAAGCTGCTGCACACGACAACAGAGGGGTTCTTAAGGATAGGATTTGACTACAATATAGGAAAGAAAATATTGAGGGAAAAGGAGAAATTGCTGATTATCAACAATTTCTTCTTTTCTCTCAATGTTTTCTCAAATTATTTTACCTTGGACGTTAAAACTAGGACTTGGTTGTGAAAGTGTTGAAATGATTTAGCTATTCGATAAAAATCAGGCGTCAACATTACTTATTAATTAAAACAAGTCTTCCCGTTTATGTCGTCTAGCTGTCCAGTCTAAACCCTTTCCCGGACGCAGACGACATTTTTTTCTTTTTATTTTGGGACAATGTTTATATCGCGCTAAAATGTATGTTGAATTGTGGGAAATAGTAAAAATGTGAAATGTGTTGGGTAATAAAACTTAATTACTTTAAGGTTGTGGTCATTTTTATGTAATTTGCTTATTTTTGCGTGAATTCAAATTTGGTTTTCTCGTGGTAAGTGACACGGAAAAGGGAAATTAAAAGCCAAAACGACAATTATCATTGTGGTCAGCAACTACTATCTTTACCGCCCAGAATCTAGTTGGTTTTAATCCTTTCCAAAAAGAAGACCTGGTTTTGGCGTCCCCCATTAAAATGATTGGGAAAGCATTGAGACTAAAGAAGAAAACACGGACGACCAGAATCGTATTCCTTTTTTTTTCTTGTTTTGGTTTTTTTGGTTTTTTTTTTTTTTTTTTGGTAACATGTTGCACATACAGTAATTTCTTTCTTGATCAATGTCCTCCTTGTCGTCTGCAGCTTGTTAATCGGACCGTCCCAAAAGTTTTGACTTTTCACTGCTTTCCCTGTTACCGATATCTATACATGTATGTTCAAATTCCGTTGATTGAGTGTAAATATACATGTAATTCATTAGTCTTCTGAAACTGCTATATGGCTTACATGCTGTATGTTTATGGTGACCAATGTTAAAATTTCTCTAAGCATAAAATGCACTTTATATTGAAAGGCGCTGCAGACTATGATTCACATTTGTCTATTCTAAATCAACGAAATGTCTATTCTTATAATTTACAAGATGGGTATACCAAACGATCAAGGAAAAAAACCACTGGATCTGTCATTTGTTTGATCTCTGTCAATATTTGCCCAATGTGGACACTATTCTTGCAGTTGTTGCGTGATTGTGTATCGTTTGTGTACGGGTTTGGCCAGGTCAATGTTTATAGGTAGTGATACAGTACAATAAGCTATGGGCTAATTCCTGTGGTCAGACGTTGTGGTCATAATTGGCGGGGACACGCGAGTACAGCAATATACGAATCATTTCTATTCAAGTACACATCTAACACCTTACGATCTAAAAACACTAGAGACCTATTACTTATTAAAGGGGAGATCACTGCGAAGGAGATTGTACTTAATCCATCAATCTTTTGGGTTGATGCGTCCTGATATTTCCAACTGGGCTATCGAGGCTTTACTAGCAAGCCATCGAGAGCAAAGTATGGTTTGTATATAATATTATAATAATTCATGATGAGCATTCACGATTTCCAGCATATAATTGGTTGGCTTTACATGGGTTTTCACTTTAACCCTCTCCCAAGCAAGACCTGGTTTTGACGTCCTTAATAGAATAAGCTAGGGAAAACATTGAAAAAAAAAGAAGAAACTGCTGATAACCAGCAGTTTCTCCTTTTGTCTCAATATTTTCTGTGTCATATTTCACTCAAATCCTATCTTTAATAACACCCATTTTGTCACTTTAGGCAGTTTTTGAAGTGGATCACCTTAAAATTTTGTCGTTTGGGAAAAGGTTAATTGTGATGCAAACTAATCATGATTCAGTCCTTTCCTAAAACAAAGAAAAATAGACTCTCCTTTAAAAATAAACCTAAACATTACACAAGACAAAATCGATGTTGCAAATAGTGCACACCAAGACTAAGGCCATACTGAGGCAAGAGTAGGGAGAAAAAGTATATCATTCATGTCATTTTTGACTCAATGTTTTCTCAAATATTCTAATGGATGTCGTCAAAACCAGAGCTGGATTGGGAAAGGGTTAATTGTTATTGAATTGTTAAGTTATAATGAACGGATGATGGAAGGATTACGTGAGCATAAACGTAATTTTAATGTCACCAAGTCTAGACTATTTTTTTATTATTTCAATATATTGTTGCGTTTCGTTACCAGCAGTTACGTTGGTATGCGGTTTATCTTTGGCTACAAATGACGTTGTTTGTTTGAATGCTATATAACGTTCCGTAGTTAACAAAGTTATGCACCTATCCAGTGAGATGGCTTTTTTTCTTTACTCTCCTACAGAAAAATTCATGAAAACATTGAGGGAAAAGAAGAAAATAATGATTTCTTTTCATTCAATATTTCTTACGGTGAAGATTATGCCTAAACACTTCTATAGTTAATTTACAAAACGTCGTCTTATGCATCACGTTTGAAATTGAATTGGACCTGTCAAAACAAATTGTCGTATGGGAAAGGATTAAGTATTGAAATGGAGAAAAATTTGGATAAAACACGGCTGTCGTGTCGTTATTACATACAAAAACAATATTTTCATTACCGATATCTGAGTTTTTCTGCTCACGTCGTGTTAACGTTGTCTGCGTTTTACGTTAAAACTCCATGTTACGTCAGATTGGATCATTGATTGACGTATGGCTTTGAATAGCAAGTTAAAAAGTGATAATCATGCACCGAGTTGTTTAGAAATGGAAATTAATGCATCGAGGAGTAAAGGTTCCGTAAGCTTAACCATGGATTACAAACCACTAGTAGATACCAAACCCTTTGTGATTCTTCGGGGCCTCATCCGTGACAACGGAATTTGACTAGGGACATCTGTCAATTTCCGTTGCCACGGATGACATACGAAGTGTTTGGTGTCTAATGATGGATTACCTGCCTTAATTAAGGTTTCGTGCCTAACATCATCGAAACAAACAGGCTTAGCCTACCGTCAAACAGGTTCTCTTTTGGACGTGGTTTGCAAGCAGCACGTTAAAAAAGGTTCCATTTAAAAAGAGTTATCCCTTACAGCGTCAACATAAAGAAATACAAGAGGACCATGATGGTCCTATATCGCTCACCTGAACCAAAATGATATGAGCAACACTTTTGTTCAATTAATATTTATTACTTTAAGACTGAAAAAGAACTTATGGTTAATAAGGTTGTGAAAATCTAACTCATCCGTGATCTAAATTATGGTGCCAAACATTGTATCCAAGTTTTGTATTGATTGATAAATAATTGTAGATTCTAGAGTATAAACAAGGTCGAAAACAGCCAAAAACAGCAATCTTTTCAAATTCAAGGGCACATAACACTCGACTTTCTGATCAGATAAGACTGAAAATCAAACTAATCTCAGATCTTATGGTCCAAAACATTGTGTCCAAGTTTTGTCTCGATTGATAAATAATTGTAAATTCAAGAGTGTAAACAAGGTTGAAAACAGCCGAAAATGGCAATTTTGTCAAATTCAAGGCAAGGGCAAGTAACTCTTGACTTTCTGGTCAGATCAGACTGAAAATTTAACTAGTCCGAGATCTTATGATCCAAAAGATTGTGTCCAAGTTTTGTCTTGATTAATAAATAATTGTAGATTCTAGAGTGTAAACAAGGTTGAAAACAGCCGAAAATGGCAATTTTGTCCAATTCTTGACTTTCTGATCAGATCAGACTGAAAATCAACTCATCTGAGATCTTATAGTCCCCAACATTGTGTCCAAGTTTTGTCTTGATTGATTGACCCTTTCCCAAACGACAAAAGTTAAAGATGATCCACTTTAAAAACTGCCACAAATGACATAATGGATGTTTATAAAGATATGATTTGTGTATAATATGGCACAGAAAACATTGAGACAAAATGAGAAACAGCTGGTTATCAGCATTTTCTTCTTTTGTTTCAATGTTTTCCCAAGCCTATTCTATTAGGGACGTCAAAACCAGGTCTTGTTTGGGAAAGGATTAATAATTGTAGATTCTAAAGTGTAAATCTATACTGAACAAAAGTGAAAACGCTACACTGCAAGATTTCTTATTTCTGGACAAGTATCGAACTAATAGCATAAAATATATTTTAACTTTATTTCCCAGACTTTCAGCAATTCTTTTGTCGAAATTTCTTTGTATTGTCTCCATTAATGTCAGAGTTACAGCCCTTAATGCATTAAGAGCTAATTTCATATAATGCCACATATGCGCATGCGCAGAAAATGATTCCTTATTTTTTCGGAATTATTCATATCCGGGTTACCAAAAAAACACTTAAAATCTCACTTATCTCTAGTAGCAAGCTCTAAAATCAAGGTCTAATCTGTCAATTCTGCGAATTACCTCCCTTTGACATAAACAAATAGGAAATTTGAATTGTTTGGTATTCACAAATTTATCACGAGTTTCGTTTGTTTTTTGTGCAACATCATTCAGGCATTACAGGGGATTTTTGAAACCATTCTTCGACTAGGATTGTTCCCAGATGTCCATGTAATAGCGATTTTAATTTCCTATGGAGATTACATTGTAAAATTTTCAAGCTTTGGAACATAAAGAAAATTCTGCTTTTCAAACATCATTTTCTTAACGCTGAAACAATGTTATGCAAGCTTCTTTACATTTACTGACTGGAAACTTGTCAGACTACCATTCCGTGCAGTCTGGCATGGTTTGCATTCTTCTTATTGGATTTCTGAAGGTTTAAATTGTGTAAAATTTCCGTTCAAATTGCACACCTGAAAAACGAACCCCTGTCACATTAAAAGGGACCGTTTTTCATCCCCGCAATTAAGATCCACAAAACGTTTATTACTTGGCACAACCAAGTCAATAAACAATGCGAAACACTTTCATTTGGTATTTGTACTTGTTGTAATTAGAAGAAATATGGCAAGCAAAGTAGGTGTAGCGTTTTCACTTTTGTTCAGTATATTTATATCCTCTACCAAACAAGATAACTCTACTTATACTAAAGGAAAGTAGTGTCAAGCGTTACTTCCCTTAGATTAACACAAGGTTGAAAACAGCCAATTTTAAGTGACAATTTTGCCCAATTCAAGGGCACATAACTCTCATCTTTCTGGTCAGATCAGACTGAAAATTGCCCTCATCCAAGATCTTATGATCTCCAACATTATGTCCAAGTTTTGTCTTGATTGATCAATAATTGTAGATGCCAGAGTGTAAACAAACTTAAAAACAGCATTTTTTGACATTCAAGGGCAGATAACTCCGCACTTTCTGGTCCGATCAGGCCCATAATCAAACTTGTCCGAGAACTTATGGTCGTACTTGTTTTGGCCAAGTTTGGTCAAGATTGCCTAACTTTTGTGGATGCTAGAGAGTAAACACCCCAAATGTTGACGGACGGACGGACGGACAGACGGACGGACGGACGGACGCCGGACAAAAAGTGACCACAATAACTCACCTCGAGCACTTCGTGCTCAGGTGAGCTAAAAAGCCCAAGTAAAACATAAAGGTGTGGTCACTTGTTAACAAGATAATAACAATACAATATTTTAAAGCACATCACACCCACGACGTTATGATATAGATATATAGATAATTATGACCATTGTAACCGCATTTAGGACAATGTCACCATTGGTCATTATACCCCCCAAATTCAATTTGGGGGGTATATAGGAGTCAGCTTGTCTGTCTGTCTGTCTGTCTGTCTGTTGGTCTGTCTGTCTGTCTGTCTGTTGGTTTTTCTTCAAAAATCTTCTCCTCCTCAACCATTGGTCCAATTCTTACCAAACTTGGCAGGAATGTTCCTTGGGTGACCCTTTTCAAAACTTGTTCGTGAATTTTTGATTCGTCAAAAATTGTGGGCGTGGCAGGGCGGGGCTTATCGGACTTAGAGAAATCATGTGAAAAATCTTTAAAAATCAATTATCAGGCCAATTTGAACCAAACTTGGCAGGAATGACTCTTGAGTGATTGTATTCAATGTATGCTCATGATTTTTTCATTCGTCAAAAAATATGGGCATGGCAGGGCGGGGCTTATCCGACTTCGAGAAAGCGTTAGATAATTCTTCAAAAATCTTCTCCTCCCTAACCACTGGGCCAATTCTTACCAAACTTGGCAGGAATGTTCCTTTGGTGACCCTTTTCAAAACTTGTTCGTGAATTTTTGATTCGTAAAAAAATGTGGGCGTGGCAGGGCGGGGCTTTTCGGACTTAGAAAAATCATGTGAAAAATCTTTAAAAATCAATTATTTGACCATTTTGAACTAAACTTGGCACTAATGTTCCTTGAGTGATTGTATTCAATGTATGCTCATGAATATTTGATTCGTCAAAAAATGTGGGCGTGGCAGGGCGGGGCTTAGCCGACTTCGAGAAATCTTCAGATAATTCTTCAAAAATCTTCTCCTCCTTAACTACTGAGCCAATTCTTACCAAACTTGGCAGGAATGTTCCTTGGGTGTCTCTTTTCAAAATGTGTGTGATTTTTTTATTCGGTGATTTGTTACCAAAATTGGCAGGAATGTTGATTGGGTGAATTATTTCAAAATGTGTTAGTGAATTTGCAAAAAATGTGGTAATGGCAGGGCAGGGCTTATCAGACCTAGCGAAATGATGGGAAAATTCTTTAAAAAAGCAATTTGAACCAAATCTTACAGGAATGTTCCTTGATTGACTGTCTTCAATACATGGTTGTGAATTTTTGTTATACCCCCCAAATTCAATTTGGGGGGTATATAGGAGTCAGCTTGTCTGTTGGTCTGTTGGTCCGTCTGTAGGTTTTTCTTCAAAAATCTTCTCCTCCTCAACCATTGGTCGGATTCTTTTCAAACTTGGCAGGAATGTTCCTTGGGTGACCCTTTTCAAAACTTGTTCGTGAAATTTTGATTCGTCAAAAATTGTGGGCGTGGCAGGGCGGGGCTTATCAGACTTAGAGAAATCATGTGAAAAATCTTTAAAAATCAATTATCAGGCCAATTTGAACCAAACTTGGCAGGAATGACTCTTGAGTGATTGTATTCAATGTATGCTCATGATTTTTTCATTCGTCAAAAAATATGGGCATGGCAGGGCGGGGCTTATCCGACTTCGAGAAATCGTTAGATAATTCTTCAAAAATCTTCTCCTCCCTAACCACTGGGCCAATTCTTACCAAACTTGGCAGGAATGTTCCTTTGGTGACCCTTTTCAAAACTTGTTCGTGAATTTTTGATTTGTCAAAAATTGTGGGCGTGGCAGGGCGGGGCTTATCGGACTTAGAGAAATCATGTGAAAAATCTTTAAAAATCAATTATTAAGCCAATTTGAACCAAACTTGACAGGAATGACCCTTGAATGCTTGTTTTCAATGTATGCTCATGATTTTTTCATTCGCCAAAAAATGTGGGCGTGGCAGGGCGGGGCTTATCCGACTTCGAGAAATCGTTAGATAATTCTTCAAAAATCTTCTCCTCCTTAACCATTGGTCCAATTCTTACTAAACTTGACAGGAATGTTCCTTTGGTGACCCTTTTCAAAACTTGTTCGTGAATTTTTGATTTGTCAAAAATTGTGGGCGTGGCAGGGCGGGGCTTATCGGACTTAGAGAAATCATGTGAAAAATCTTTAAAAATCAATTATTAGGCCAATTTGAACCAAACTTGGCAGGAATGACTCTTTAGTGATTGTATTCAAAGTATGCTAATGATTTTTTTCATTTGTCAAAAAATATGGGCATGGCAGGGCGGGGCTTATCCGACTTCGAGAAAGCATTAGATAATTCTTCAAAAATCTTCTCCTCCTTAACCACTGGGCCAATTCTTAATAAACTTGGCAGTAATGTTCCTTGGGTGACCCTTTTCAAAATTTGTTCGTGAATTTTTGATTTGTCAAAAATTGTGGGCGTGGCAGGGCGGGGCGTATTGGACTCAGAGAAATCATGTGAAAAATCTTTAAAAATCAATTATTAAGCCAATTTGAACCAAACTTGACAGGAATGACCCTTGAGTGCTTGTATTCAATGTATCCTCATGATATTTTTATTCGCCAAAAAATGTGAGCATGGCAGGGCGGGGCTTATCCGACTTTCAGAAATCGTTCGATAATTCTTCAAAAATCTTCTCCTCCTTAACCACTGGGCCAATTCTTACTAAACTTGGCAGTAATGTTCCTTTGGTGACCCTTTTCAAAACTTGATCGTGAATTTATCATTTGTCAAAAATTGTGGGCGTGGCAGGGCATGGCTTATTGGACTTAGAGAAATCATGTGAAAATTCTTTAAAAATCAATTATTGGACCATTTTGAACTTAAGTTGGCACTAATGTCCCTTGAGTGATTGCATTCAACGTATGTTCATGAATTTTTGATTCGTCAAAAAATGTGGGTGCGGCAGGGTGGGGCTAATCCGACTTCGAGAAATTGTCAGATAATTCTTCAAAAAACTTCTCCTTAACCACTGAGCCAATTCTTACCAAACTTGGCAGGAATGTTCCTTGGATAACTCTTTTCAAAACTTGATCGTGAATTTTTGATTCGGTGTTATGTTACCAAAATTGGCAGGAATGTTCATTTGGTCACCTATTTCAAAATTTGTTCGTGAATTTTTGATTTGCAAAAAATGTGGTAATGGCAGGGCAGGGCTTATCAGACTTAACGAAATCATGAGAAAATTTTTTAAAAAAGCAATTATACGGGAAATTTGAACCAAATCTTACAGAAATGTACATGTACCTTGATTGACTGTTTTCATTACATGGTTGTGAATTTTTGGTTTATTGAAAAATATCAGCATGGCAGGGCAGGGCTTGGGGATTGTTAAATGAGCTATGTCCTTTTGTTGAAAATTGGTATTATTTACATGTGTTGTTTGGTCTGTTGATTTTTTGTTAGCTCTATTTCCCAATTGAACAGCTCCCAGTTCAAATGAAATCAACTTCTCGAAATGCACAAAAACTGCGCTTTTGGGGGGTATGATCACTTTCAGTGATATTCTAGTTT